>VXBU01011579.1:164487-215329 GCA_013400315.1 Bombycilla garrulus
GGGGTCTCCTGGGGTTAAGGAGATCCCTGCACATCCTGGCCTGGAATTCTTCCTCATCCCGGTGATAACGCAGGGTGAGCTGGAGCAAAGCTTATCTGCCACGAGGTTCATCAATGTCCACAGGCATTTGAAGCATTAAGGACTTTCACAGGGTACAGAATCTTGGAATTTCTTGTCCATGGAACAGCTCGGCCTCTCTTGAGGACCACGGGGTGACGTTTTCTGTCCCTTCCAACTGTTGAATATTTCATTTTCCCAACCTTGACCCATTCGGAATGTGTTTATTCCAATTTTTCTTCCTTCCTGAATTTTGGAGGAAGTGTCTCCCACCACCCACCTGGGCTTGGTCAAACAGCAATGCACAAAAAATCAGTATTTTGGTCTCATCTTTGCCAGAATTCAACAGAATCTCAAATTCTTTGTGGCTTCTAGAAAAGAACTTTTTAATTTTCAGAGCATAAAGAACCATTAGTGGGTGGTGTTTCACCAAGTCTCCCAAGACAGGCTTGAAGAGATCTGAGTTTCATTTAAACTTTGTATAAAATTTCACTTAATTCCTGCTTGTTTATCAGGATGTGTAATTTAATTGCTCTAAGTGACTGAAAATGTATTTCTAGTTGGATGGAGATCTGTAAACAATCTGGAAGTTTCTTATTTTAACATCATTTTCATTCTGCCTTCAGGGCTTTGTAAGACAATCAAATGTTAGTTTTTCTTTCTAAATGCAGTAGTCCTGTGCACATCACTTGAAAGGAAAATTCAGCCATGAAACCCCAAAATTCAGCTTTTAAACCTGAAGCAGCCACTTCTGACTTGCAAGGAGAGCTTCACATCGGCTCAAACACCATAAATTGTCCCACAAAACGCTGATTGTGAGTGGAAAAAAAAATCTGAAAGTGTTTTGGAATAGGTTGACTCAGAAATCGTGGAATTTAATTGGAAAAGCCCTGAAGAATGAGTCAAATTGCTGAAAATTTAAAGATAAATGAATGCACAATTCTGTATGCAATAGCTGGAATCAGGAGATTTTGGAAATCTCTCCATTTTCTATTTTCTCTGTCAAAATCTTTTGTGCTTCAGCCGTTTCAAGCACAAAAAAAGGCTCTCAGATGATAAAAATGCATAATTTAATGTGCAACAAATATAAATTGAATCAGCTTTAAGTACAAACATTCTGCCCCGTGAGAGGGCAAATGTCAGAACATGTGAGGGATTTCTGCTGTGTTTTACAGCAGCAATTTTGGTGAGAGGAGAACCCAAACAGATCCCCTGATCCTACATTCAGGAATCTGTCACAGAGATATCCCCAAATTAGCCATTAATTACAGCTTGGGATTTCCCATTGTAAAGGGCAAGGAAGAATTTAACAGGAGGAATTAAAAAGGTCAAATTAAAAAGGAAGAAATAAAAAGGATGAATTAAAAAGGAAAAATTAAAAAGATCACTCTTGGACCAGAAAATAAAACAGGGCTGCGCTTTCTTCCCTGAAGGAATCAAGATTTGGGATTTTTCTGTCAGCTCAGGAGTAAACTCCCCATTTTTGAGCTCCTGCTGAAGCCCAGGAGCACCTAAACCCTGAGCTGGCCACTGAATCCAGGCTTTTGTTCAAAAAAACCTTGATTTGAGGGAAATGGTGTCCACAGCCCGTGCCTGCCCCTGTTTTCCTTGGCAATCCTTCAAAGGATTTGGGAACGTGTGAGGTTTGGGCAGGAGGAGCAGCCTGTGTTGCCACAGATCCGGGGGGCTCCGCTTTGGGAAGTGCCAGCCTTGGACAGCCAGGATTTTCTCTCTTTGCCATGATATCCCAGCAGGCAGGAGTTATGGGATACGGCTTGTCATGAGCCCTGAAAAAAAAAAAAAAATTTAAAAAAAAGGTTTTCTGTTTTGTTTTTAATTTGAACAATGAAAAATGCTTGGGAAAAAGAAAAAAAATAGGTTTTGCTTCTAGAGCTGTTCAGAGCTTAAAGTTCCTGGTTTTCACCCAATTCCTACCAGAGGATCAGTGCAGAGAATCCCACTGAGAGAAATCCCACAGAGCTTTCCTTCCAGAGCTTAAAGTGCCTGATTTCCACCCAATTCCTACCAGAGGATCAGTGCAGGGAATCCCACTGAGAGAAATCCCACAGAGCTTTCCTTCCAGAGCTCACTCTCTCTGATTTCCACTTAATTCCTATCAAAGGATCATGCAGGGAATCCCACTAAGAGAAATTCCAAGGAGTTTTCCCTCCAGAGCTTAAAGTTCCTGGTTTTTACCCAATTCCTATCAGAGGATCAGGGCAGGGAATCCCACTGAGAGAAATCCCACAGAGCTTTTCTTCCAGAGCTTAAAGTTCCTGATTTCCACCGAGTTCCTATCAGAGGATCAGTGCAGGGAATCCCTCTGGGAAAAATCCCAAGGAGTTTTCATTTTGGAGCTTAAAGTTCCTGATTTTCACCCAATTCCTACTGGAGGATCATGCAGGGAATCCCACTGAGAGAAACCCCAAGGATTTTCCTTCCAGAGCTCAAAGTTCTGAATTTCCCCCAAATCCTGTCAAAGGGAATCTCCCTGACACAGACCCCCGAGGGTTTTGGGATAACAAACCCTGTCCAGCACCTTCTGAATGCAAGGAAATTGTGACAAATGCAAATGTTTGCAGAAGTTTTCCCTGCCATTCCCACTTTGATGGGCTGCCTTGGCTGGGATGAGATTAATGGGAAGGATTCTCCTGAGATTTCCAAGGAAAGAACCAAACTGTGCCCGTGACTTTGTGTTCCTTCTGCAGTGGAATCAGACTGGAAAAGGATCTGGACTGGGGAGGAGGCCCAGATTTGTTCTAAAACCTGGGAAATGTGACAGTCCTGCCTTAATTCAACAGAACAAGAAATTCCTTGCAAAAACGCCATTTATTTTAGGGATCAAAGTATTTAGGCCCCAAATGCAGCTTTTCTAAAAGGAAAGGAGAAAAGCAAAATGAGGTTATTGACAAGGTAAAATTGTGACTTTTATCAAATATTTCAATTTACATTACAACAGCTTCTCCTTCCCTCACCTCTGAGTGAATAAACCCGGTTTGTTCACTGGGGTTGCTCAGTTTGGATTTTATTTATTTGGCCCCAGCGTTTCAGTGTTAAGTAGGAGTGAATTTTATCCCAAAAAGTGTGTTACAAATAATAATTCAGCATGTCACTGATGGATTGTCCTGAATGCTGGCTCCTCATCCACACAGTTCTGGGTGTAAAAATGCTGTCCAGATAATCAGATATTGATTAATTAAACAACCCCTCCTCTGCAAAGCAAAGATCATTTCACGTTATTCTCATTTTTTCCCCTTCCTCTTTTCAAAGAACTTTTGATGCTCTTGATTTCTACCACCCAGAAAAACGAGTGAAAACGCTCATCTTAATTTCCCTTTTTAATTTTTTTTTTTTTTGGAGGAAAGGGAGAGAAATCTCCATCTCGAAATCTGCTGCCCATTCGGGACTTCAAATGCTTCACTTATCTGGCTTTGTAAACTCGGGGCTGTGGAGTAATACTCACCAGACAAGTCATAAATCATGAGCAGAGACAGGTGCAATAAATACCAGTGTCAGAAAGTTACAAAGTAAAATTATATTGTTTTGACAAGATGTCCAGATGCGTTGACAACGGAGCGAGTAAATGGGCTCGCTCTGAGAGGCTCTGGTCGGGCAGGGGAGGTGGAGGGAGGCAGGAAAAACCCAAAAAGACCCAAGAAAAATAACCCAAAAGCTTAAAGGCTTATCAGGAAAACGATGTAACTACTGCAAAACACCTACGAGTACATTCATTATCTGGGCGACTCTTCCTCTTCTCTCCCCAGCATTTAATCAAGGCCATCTCCAAAAAAAAAAAAAATAGAATGAAACCAAAACAAAAAAATCCAACTTTTTTTGGGCTTTGCTTTGCTGTTTCAAGGTAAAAATATGATTGACAAAGAATAATTCTCTTTTTTTGCACTGCATCTTGTCCATTTAGAATCTGCCTGGCTGGGTTTTCCTGTGGCTGCAGCAGCCTTTGAGCAGCTTTGATGGAGTTCGTGTATTTTGTGTATTTCGTGTATTTCGTGTATTTCGTGTATTTCGTGTATTTCGTGTATTTTGTGTATTTCGTGTATTTCGCGTATTTCGTGTATTTCATGTATTTCGCGTATTTCCTGTATGTCCTGTATTTCCTGTATTTCCTGTATTTCCTGTATTTCCTGTATTTCCTGTATTTTGTGTATTTCATGTATTTCCTGTATTTCCTGTATTTCCTGTATTTCCTGTATTTCCTGTATTTCGTGTATTTCCTGTATTTCGCGTATTTCGTGTATTTCGTGTATTTTGTGTATTTCCTGTGTTTCCTGTATTTCATGTACTTCATGTATTTCATGTATTTTGTGTATTTCTGTTCCTGCTCCTCCTCTCACGTGTATTTTACAGAAAAAAATCTGGGACAGGAGCCCCAGTTCAGCTCTTCCTCTCTGCTGGAGAGTCCTGACATGTGCGTAACTTTCCTTCTGAATAGATTTAAATATGATGTGAATCTGGGGTTCTGTGATTGTCTGAGCCAGGCCAGAAGGTTCAGCAATTTCCAGTTGCAAATTTGGAGCAATTTGTCCAAGATCAGAGTGAGGTTAAGACAAAAAGAACAACTTTCAACCCAACCAATTTCCCCAGGCCTGAGCCCACCCCGGATTCCTTGTCTGTATACAATCCTTCAGCATCCTGGATTTATTCTTTTTTTAAATTTATTTCCATGTATTTGGTTGAACCCCTTTGTGAAGTTTCCAGCAGAATGTTCTTGCTGAATTCTACTCTTGGAATTAAGCTCAGGCCATGCCTGGTGTTTTTTGGTAGTTTTTTTTATTTGTTTTGTTTTGTGTAT
This sequence comes from Bombycilla garrulus, assembly GCA_013400315.1. Taxonomy (NCBI): domain Eukaryota; kingdom Metazoa; phylum Chordata; class Aves; order Passeriformes; family Bombycillidae; genus Bombycilla; species Bombycilla garrulus. The sequence continues at coordinate 169,355 of VXBU01011579.1, forward strand.
TTTTTGTTGTTGTTGTTGTTGTTGGGTTTTTTGTTTGTTTGTTTTGGTTTGGGGTTTTTTGTTTATTTGATGGTTAGTTTTTTGTTTGGCTCATTTTTGTTAGGTTTTTTTTTGTATTGGTTTGTTTCATTTACTTTTTGTTTTCTGTTTGTTTTGGTTTGGTATTTTTTGCTTGGTTGGTTGGTTAGTTTTTTTGTTTGGCTGTTTCTTGTTTGGTTTTTTTTGTTTTGTTTTGGTTTTGGGTTTTTTTGTTTGTTTTGGGTTTTTGTTTGTTTTGTTTTGAGGTTTTTTTGTTTGGTTGGTTGGTTAGTTTTTTTGTTTGGCTGTTTCTTGTTTGGTTTTTTTGTTTGGTTTGGTTTGGTTTCCGTTTTTTTGTTTGTTTGGGGTTTTTTGTTTCAATTGGGGGTTTTTGTTGTTGTTGTTGTTTTGTTGGGTTTTTTTTATTTTTTTTTTTCTGGATGGATTTTAAATCCTCAGAAGCAGAATTCCATTTGGGGAAGGGATGAGCAGGAAAAGTCTTCCCTGCAGTGTGATAATGAGTGGAAATAATGCAGGGATTTCTCACGAGCTGAGATTAGAATGTGTCGTGTCACTGAACCAGCAGAGCCAGCCCTCATAAATCTGCTGCATGAAACCAAGGGAATCATGGGGTGCTTTGGGCTGGGAGGAACCTTAAAACTCATTTTTTCCACCCCTGCCATGAGCAGGGACCCCTTCTGCTGTTCCAGGTTGCTCCAAGCTGGCCTTGCCCCTTCAGGGATGATTTTTGTACCAGCACAGCTCATCTTTGCCCTCCCAATTTCCCAAATTAGCCATTTTCATTCATGCCGGAATCTTAACATGGAAAGAAATGTGGGTATTTCAGCCCAGGTGAGGCTTTCACGATGTTTAGGAGGAGGTTGGATGATGCTTTTGGCTCCCAGACGAGGCTGTTCCGTGGATGCCGCTGGATTTGGAGCTTTGGGCTGCCAGGCCAGGCATCAGCACCCTGTAAAAAAACCCAATATGTTTCTGTTGAAAGGAATGTGCTACCATAAATGAAGGCACTTGAAGGTCAAAGGTCATCGGGAGTAATTAGCCCAGGCCATTAAAGGAAGAATAAAAATCATGTTTTACAAGCTGATAGAAAAGAAAGTTGAAAATATGCCTTGGAGAGAGAAAAAAAAAATAAAAATAAAACCAACAAAAATGCAGCACCACATGGTGGGGTGGGTGTTGTTCATGTGCAATAGGAACATGCTCACATATATTTTCTTTATGAAAATCTGCTCCTGGCCCGCTCTGAACATGTGTTCTGCTGAAAATTTGGGGAAAAGTCAATCCTCCTGTGCTGCGTATAATGTTTTAAAAGCTACCTTTAAATTGCTCGAGCCTTTTTATCATCCCATTATCTCCTTCCTCCATCTTAAAACCTGTTTGACGTTGGAAAAATACACAGAGTTTGACAGCCAGGCTGAAGCGAAACCCAAAGATATCCTTGGAAATCGTTGGGCATTTCCCAGCAGCTCTGGGGAGAGCGGGGACGTTGTGCGAGCACAAAGAACCCACAAAGAGCGGGCGGCCCCTGGTCCAGGACCCTGAGGGATGAGTGACCCGTGAAAGAGCTCCCCGGGGCTCCACATTGCCCATTCTGCCAAAATGAAATCAAAAATGAACATTTTTATTTTTCAGTTGCTGAATTGGGTGAAAAGGGGAGAGATTTTTAGCACGAGTTGGAGAAAAATCCAGACCGAGGTGATGCGTCTGTTCCACGTTGGTCAGAGGTGTTCAGGGCTTGTGCGGAAGAATTTAAGCATGGAAAGTAGGATTATTTTTTATTTAGATATTTTTTTATAGACACTGTGGTTGTCCCATCCCTGGAAGTGTCTCAGGCCAGGCTGGATGGGTTTGGAGCAGCCTGGGATAGTGGAAGCTGTCCCTGGTTTTAAGGTCCTTTCCAACCCAAACCTGTGCTTCTCTGATATCAGAAATGAAGGAAATTCCAGGAGGTTTTCCCTGTGTCAGGTTTGTCCAGGGTAACCAAAGCAGTTTTGTTCCAAAGGGTTCCAAGCTCTGGAATAGCCCTGCCTTCACTGACACCCTGGAAACCTCAGTAAAACATTTAAATAAACTTCTGATTCCCCAAGTCCTGCCATGAACTGACAGCCTCGAAATAGTTACAACCAAAAACACCCTCCATGTTATCTCCAGCCACTTCAGGAACCAACTCCAAACAATTTGCTTTCCACCCACTTCCTCCTCATCCCACCCACACCAGTGAATACCCACGAGCTCCCCGGGGCTGGTGCTGGCTGTGAGAGGAGCTCCCCGTGATAACTCCTCACATGAATCAGCTCTGAAAAGATTTCCAACTTATCCTCAGCCCCCCCTGCTGCAGAGGAGCCCCGTCAGCAGCAATTACCACCGGGTTCTTGCGGAAGAAAAGGGACCTGGTTAAATTGTTTTCCTTTTCTGGTGTTCTCAGATCCTCCTCCAAAATGAAAATTCCGTTCCGTGCCCCACGGGGATGTGGAGCATCCATCTGAGCCTTGGCTCCGTGGCACAGAGGCCTTGGAGCGCCAGGAGCAGGAGGTGGGACGGCAGAATTGATCTGCTGGGGTGGGATGGAGCAGAAGGAATGGGGAATAAATAATTCAGGAACTGCTCTGGCCTCGTGTGTGCCGCCCTCGTGCACATCGTGCTGGTTGATGGCTCTCCACGTGTTCAGAATGAGGCTGAAAGGGCAGATTTTGATAAAACGCTTGTTTCAGTGTCTTCTGGTGACATTTCTCTGTCTTTAGAGGTACAGATTTCGATAGAACGCTGTTTGCAACATTTCCTGGTGAAATCTCTCTGGTTTAGAAGCGCAGATTTTGATAAATTGCTGGTTTCAACATTTTCTGGTGAAATCTCTCTGCCTTGGACTGTCCCAGTTTCATGCCAGCATTGCTTTCCCTTCCCCAGGGATTCCTCCACGATCAGATATTTCCAGAGCTCTGTCTCCACTCTGAGCTGCTCCATCCTGCATTCTTTTAAAGCGGAAAACCCCTTTTTTTTGGTCTCTTTTCCCCTCACTTTCACCTCCAGTGCATTCGATGACCCCACACCTCACCCCCAGCACCCCTTTTTCCTGGGGGCGCTCCCAAACTCCTGCAGATCCCACAAATCCCTCGGCAGCCGCGTCCCCAAGCCTGCAATTCCCCACAGGACACTTAGACATTTGCTTTTAATCTGGGCGCCCAGTTTGTAATGAATTCTGTAAACATAATCACGAGGCCTTTCCTAAAGGGAAGCACTCCCAAACCCCAGCCATTTTTGCTGACACTTTTGACTCCGGGCTTGATCTTTGCCCAGGTTGCCAAATAAAAAGGGCAGAGGGCAGAGTTCAAAAGCGGCCGTTTACCCCTCGGATTATTGAAAATCAAAACCCGGCGGAAACGCTCCGGAGGAATTGGAGGAAACTCCTGCCCCCCTGCTCCCCCAGGAAGGATGTCATTATATTGTTTTCTGAGGTTAGGTCTGTTTATAGAAATAAACACTTGAGTGAAAACAGGCATGAAATGCTAGAAAGGCAGAAATGCACGGGGGCTGCTCCAGCACCACCAGCACAGCTCAGAACAAGCAAGTCCTGAGCATTCCCCAAGTTCAAGCCCCTCTTTTCCACCAAAATCTCTTTTCACACACATAATTTATTAATGATTCACCTGGGCGCTGACAGAGATAGCTGTGTGTGTCTTTGGGCATGCTTAGTATCAATAATATCAAGATATCAATATATTATTTTTTATTTCAGCTGATTTCTCTCTGCCACCTCAAGGCCTTGCACAGTCCAACGCAACAATAAGACAATTCCCACGTCCTCTTTGCAAACCTAATTATTATTATTCAATGCAGATTTTAATGATCAGATATCAATAATTATTGTCATCATCTCCCATTTAAGGCATCTGGAGTGAAGCTTTCCAAATTACAGCTATCCCAGATTGATCATAAAGAGAATTTCTGCTCCCAAACCACATTTCCCTGCTTAGTTTGAGCTCCCAGCCTCTCCAAACTCAATTTTATGTGTCTTCACCTGTGACTGGGAAGAGCTGGAAAATTCTGGAATGGATCTCATTTCTTATCATCACATCTCCAATATATTTTTTTCACTGCATTTTCCCCCTCACTCCCCCATGTCCCAGTTCCATTCACTTGCTGTTTATTGACCAACACAGAGCTTATTTTTTTCAGTTTTTAAATTTAATCGATTTTCCAACGACTTCCTGAATTTTTCCCTTTTCTCTTCCTTCCTTTCCATATAATTCCTTTCCCTCTTTTTTCACGTCAGTGATGTGCAGCCACCACTTTGGATTTCTGGCACTTCCCACCCCATTTCTGCCGTGCTCTGCTCTCCTCGTGCTCTGGGCGCTGTTCCCACCTCTCTCCCTGCTCATATTCAGAAGCAGCAATAGGTTGGATAATTCTAAGTGGACAATAAAACAAATTTTAAAAAAAAAGCTCCAAACCCTGGCATTACGTAGAAACAGGAGCACATGGGGGAGTCCATAAATCATTCTTCCTGCCACATCTGTTTTTATTTTGAAGTTTATCAGCGCGCTCGGTCGCAACGGGGATTTTGGGGGGATAGGGGAAGGAGGAGGAGGGCCCCGCCGCAATATTAATCTCCCAAAGTGCCTTCCAGAACATCAGAGAACGGGGAGGGGGGAAGAAAGGCTTTTAGCTGCTCGCTGCTTTTCCTTCCTTCAGCTGCAGATAAAGCTTGGCTGCCCACGGCGCGCGCGGCTGAAAAGCGCGATTCATGGAGGCCGCTATCAGCGCTCCGCCGGGACGGGCCTCGCGGGGACCTGGCGCGGGTGCCAGATAAGACAAGGCCCGAACTGATACCTGGCCAGACGAGAACGGGCCGTGCCCCCCTCTGCCCGCCCCGCGGGGAGCGTGTGTGGGCACCTCCAGAGAGACACTGGCAGCGATAAGGCGCGCTCCGCTGCGGGACGCGGGGAAGGGGGCACGGATCGCTGGAGCCTTTCCCAGAGCTCGCAGCCACCTCGGGGCTCCCTCCACTCTGATACAGCTGAGATTTGCTTGAAATCTTCTTCCATCCTGCTCTGAGGCTGATAGCCCACACTGCGTTTGGGTTTCCAAGAGCTCCACGGGGATTTGTCCAAGCACGCGTTTTCTCCTTTCTCCTTTCTCCTTTCTCCTTTCTCCTTTCTCATTTTTTTTCCTCTTTCCTCCTTTTCTCATTTTCATTTTCCGTGTTTCACAGAGGAGATGTTTGTACACCAGGCTCAAGAGAAACAGCCCCAGAATGCTCTTTGCCACATGAAATCCCTGCGTTTGGAAGTGCATTTCAAACACTTGGGAATTCTGGTAAATTGGAGTGTCTCCCTGCAAGGACTGGAGCAATAAAGGAATAAAAAGGAAAGAACTTGAATTTTTGAAAAAATTCCACTGAAAAGAAATATTTCTTATTTTCACCTCATATTAAAAACTTTCTCTGTTTTTTCCTGTGAGGGTGGTGAGGCCCTGGCCCAGGTTGCCCATTTTTGACAACAAAACGTCACCTCTGAAGCTTCCCTGTGCTATTAAAGTTTGAATCCTTCCCAAAGTCATCTCAGTCAATATCTTCATAATCTCAATGCCACAATATTTCCCTTTTGTTCCAGAAATATCCATTTTTTATAATTCCAGACTAAAGCAGAGTTTTGTGCCTGTTCTCCATCTCAAGTAGCTCCAATCCTAAAACCCATTTATTTCTCCCATCATTTTGGGAATGGAGAAATGCCTCATTTCCATCTTTGGTTGGGAAGATGGGGATGTTTGGATGATTTAAATTCCCACCGATGAGCCCAAACTGGTGTCCAGGGCTGAGATGAGCTGGGCAGCGCTCACATCGAGGGTCTGTAACATGTTGGGAGAGACATATTTAGGAACACTGGGATTTTTATTCCCCTTTTCATGTCAAACAGGATTAGAGACATTGGAGTGAGCAGGATTACCTAAAAACAGAGGCCAGACAAAGTTAAGAGAATAAAAAATGGGGTTATATTTATTGGAAGGCCTTCAGGTACATTCAGGGCAGATGAAGCCCACAAAAGATGGACAACGGGTCACAAGTTTTCACACTTTTATAAGTTTGGTCCATTTGCATATTGGGGGTAAATCTTCCAATTACAGCTCCAGGTAATGAAGTCATTTACCCCAAGTTTGCTCCCCCAAATCACTTTTGTTTCCATCTCTCAGGCCTGAGGCAGTGAGGGGTCCTTGACTGCCAGGCCTGCAGAGGAATTGTTGTGTCTGACCCAAACGGGGAAGCAGCAGCTCCCACTGTGTGTGGAGTTCAGAGTTACACACTGAAGAACTGCAGGATTACAGATAAATGGAAAATACAAAAGCTGAAATCCTGAGGCATTGAGGGAAGTGAGGGGGGAATGGGGCCCGATGTGTCTTAAACACAGATATCACCAACTTCACGTGCTGCCGTGGGCTGGGTTCCCAAGCCAGGCCTGTGAGTGAAGGGCAAGATTTGCCTGAAAGGGACTCCGCAATGCCGGACAGGACAGAGGGGGTGATGTGCTTCAGATGGCGCTGGAGGAGGAGATTGGGGCAGGAGCTGCCCCTCCCCAGCCCCAGCCACAGCCTGAGCAGAGCCACTCGTGCACAGAATGGCATTCTTGGCTGGCTTTGGGTCGGGTTTACTTTGGGAGTTGAGTTTTTTGGGTCTTTTTCCTCCAGTCCTGTGTTCAGTGCTGAAAGTGGGATTGCAAAGAGGCTGGAGAGGGATTTTCACAAGGCCTGGAGCGACAGGACACAGGGAATGGCTTCCCACTGACAGGGAACGGGGATGGATGGGATACTGGAGAAAAGCTCTTCCCTGTGAGGGTGGGGAGGGCTGGGATGGAAATCCCAGAGCAGCTGGGGATGTCCCTGGATCCCTGGAATGTCCCAGGCCAGGCTGGATGGGGCTTGGAGCACCTGGGACAGTGGGAGGGGTCCCGGGGACAGTGGGAGGGGTCCCTGCTATGGCAGGGGTGGCACTGGGTGATCTTTCTGATCCTTCCCAACCCAGATCATTCCATAATTCCACAAAATCCATCTCAGAAAGATCTCCCTTTAAAGTGGCAGCAGATAAGGCCCATCCCAGCCTCTCCTCCTCCTCTGGGGCGTCACAGCCTCCACAACTCCCTGGAAAGGGTTGGGATGAGGGCAGGAGCTCCCACAGCTCAGCAACACCTGAACTCACAGGGGACACTGCTGCAGCTGATTTTGATGTTGCTCAATTTTCCTTATTTTTAATCTTTTTATGACCAGTAAATCCTATGGGACCTGCTGGGGATTCTCCTCTGCTGCTTTGTACCACACAAACCTTTCTGCTGCTGGAAATTCCCAGGATTTACCTTGAGACTTTCTTCTGGTTTGGATTCACGCCCTGGAGTGGGAATTTGGGATGAAGGAGGGAGAAAAATCAGGAAAAAAACCAAGTTTGATCTGTCAGCTTATTGTCACCAGGATTTTCCTGCTTAGAGGGCTCTTCCCCGCAAAGCTGATTCCAGGTTTTCTGGTCTGTACATCAATCTGTGTGCAAACACAACCAGAATTTGAACAAAATCGAGTTCATGTGGAATCTAGAATATTATATTCTGCTTCAGATCTGTGACTAAACGAACAAAAATGAAGCATGAAAATTTTTATTAAAAAAATAAATCCAATTCCAGACGAGCTGGAATTCCTGCAAAGGCATCACAACTGTGGCTATTTCCTCCCAGTTCATTTGTCCAACATCCAAGTGCTCTCCTCCTCCTTTGCAGCTGCCTTTGTGCAGCAAATCCCTGCAATCCCCTTCCCAAAGTGCTGTTTACACAGCCCATGTTGACTTAGCACTTGAATTGCTCCTCTCATTTCCCTGATTCATGGGCCAGGAGGATGCTGCGCTCTTGATTTGTAGCCCAATTGATATTTTGCTTGCCCTGGGGCTACCACGACTGCTGGGGCCTGCTTTCCGTGGAGTGATTAGTCCTGACAGCTGCAGCACAAAATTACCTCGCCAGGCTCCCCTGAAATGCTGGGCTGGAGCGGCCCTTCCCCAAGGAAACGCTGGATGTGGGGTGGAAAGCTGAGTCCCAAAAGATGGGCTGGGAGATGTGGGCAACAAGTGGAAATGAAAATTAAACCAGGCAGAGATCTGCTTTAATCAAACCTCGTGCACTGATTCTATTTGTTATTAATTTGTTCCTGTTTATTCTTAACTTATTTATCTTCATTATTGATTTATTTCTCTTTATTATTTATTTTTTTCTGAATTCCACTCAGTAATGAAAATCTATCCCCCGAAATTGTTCCCTTCAGTTGTGTCAGCACAAAATTCCTCCAGCATTTGTTTACAGCCACCAACTCTTGTTCCTTCCCATTAATTCCATAACTTTCCGAGGGGTTCCATCATTTTCCTTTCCTCCTGTCAATCAGACTTTTCTTTCAGCTGCTTTAAATAATCAGCTGCCTCCAGCTCCCAAACTCTGTGGTTGGGTTGGTTTGGGTTGGTTTTTTTTATAGATAACATTAACAAAGCTCTCCTGAGGAGCTGTTTACTGGAAACAGAGCAAATATCATGTTCCTTGTGCGGAATACAAATGGCTAAAATGAAAATAAACAGAATTTCCTAGGACAGGATGCTGGAGAGGGGATTGATTCCTTAATGAAAACATCCCAACAGGTTCCTTGCATATCAAGAAGTTGCTTTTAAAGGAGAAAATGGTGTTCAGAATCTGAGCTGTCTGCAAAAGTTAATAATCACCCACTGATCATTTAGGGAAATCACAAACTCCGTGGATTTTTAGAATTCCCAACAGTTCTCAAGGGAGAATAAAAGTAACTCTTGATGGGATCAAGTCCATTTCTCCAGAGGGGGCTGCTGGTTTTACCTGTGCTGGAGAAAGATGGGGTCAGGATAAATAAATCTGGATCGGGGAGTCTCCAGGTCCCCAAAACTGATACATGCCACAAACTGGAATTTCCAGACCCTCCCTAATCCCCCACTTTAATGTCACCCCATAAATTTATTTTAGGAAAACATCGGACAAAAAAAAAAAATAAGTTTTGCCTCCATAATCCACCGAAACTTCAGGAGATGCAAATGACAATGCAGAAGAGCAGAAGATGTATTCTAATTATTTATTTATTCAACTAAATCCATAAAGACCCATCCTGGAACCCCCATTTTCCCACACAGGCTGGCAAGAGCTTTTGGAGCAGCAGTAGGAGGAGAGGGAGCTTTACAGGGAGGGGGGCTGGAGGCAAATCTCTTAATTAGCTGTTACCAAAACCCCTGAGCCATATGGCCACCATAAAAAGGGGATTTTAATACACTGCTCCATTTTATGTCATCAGTTTCAAGCCGTGGATTCACTCTCACCCCCAGTAACTCAGGACTGCACAGAAGAAAACCTCTGAAGTGAAAACACGGCCCATCTGTTGGCGATAGGGGCGAGCCGCGGACTCTCCCCGTACATTTCTACATTTCCTGCATTGCATATGATTTCAAATATTTGCTCTTGGAACTGCAAGGTGTCCTACTGTCATAACAGTCAAGTTATTCATTAAGCTGTCAGCACCTCGGCGCATTGCTCCCACGCGGGGTCCAGCTCTGATTTTTCCATTCCCCCTCGGAGCACCCCCTCACTCATCGCCGCGCGCGGTTCCCCTCAGAACGGGTGCAACTGAGATCCTCACGTCAACAGATGTAAACCAAAGCCCTACCTTTTCCCCCGCCACGCTCCCAGCCCCCCGATTTCCGAGGGCACTAATGGATTTCGAGGGCCAGCTCGAATTTGCCAGGGTTTTGTGTCTATCGATGTGATGCAGTTCTTGGCAAGAACTTCTGAGCCCGCGGCCGTGAAGTCTTAAAAGCCGAGAAGTCGAGCAAAACAAGGATCGACCGAAAGCAAGGCCGTGATTGATTCCCAGCGCCGGTGTTTGGGAGTGAAGCTGAGCAGATGGTTTACAACAGCAAAGCCAAGGCACCAGGCTCACGGAGCTTTGCCTGAAATCGGGCTTTTGTGCTAAGCCTGACCCGCGGGCTGCCCACCTTCGGCACAGGGGGAGTTTGTGTTTGTTGCCGCTCCAGTGGAATAAATAAAATTGGTCTGCTGGAGGTTCCTGAGGGTGACTTCATGCTGCTTGGTTTCTGAGTTCAGCTCTTTTTGTGTGTTTTTGGGAGCCCGAAATGGAAAGCTGCCTTGTCACTAAGACAGAACATCATACCTGGCTTGTTTTTGTAATTTGGAGTGATTAGGGATGATTGAACTCTGAGGAGAGAGCAGCTGATAGATGATGCATTTCTCTGCTTTAATCTTGGCTTAGGTAGAAATTTCAGATTCACAGAATTTTGCTGATCTTCAGAGGTGCCTTTGAGCCTTCATATCATCCTGTCACTGTCCTCAGGGCAGGGATGGCACTGGTCCTGGGAGGGACAATCCAGGTGTCCCCAGAAGATCAGGAGAGGGAAGGGGTTGCACCGTTCACCCTGGATAAGGGCAAAAATGCTGCACCCAAATCCCTGTCTGCACCTAGACTCTCCCCCCGCAGGGCTGCTGAACCATTTCTCCCAGTCCCCCTGAATTTTTGCCTGGGTTTTCCCCAGTTTTTGCCTGTTTGCCGCTGCTGGGTTTGGACTGGTGAGGCACAGATGGATGGACAAGCCACAGCCATCCAAATAATGTCACAGTTTGATTGTCATTGCTCTGGGTTTAACTCTGGCCTGCCTTGCTACACTGCAAGGCCCTGCAGCTGGACCAGATGGTCATTTTATCTCCCTTCCCACTGAAGTATTTCATTCCAGAGCACAGAATTAGGATCAATTCTGTGTTCTGTTTGCATCCAACAATTTGGCACATCATGAAGGACACAGCTGCAAGCAGGGGCTGCTTTACCACGGCCAGGGTGGCTCTCGAGGCATCAACCACCCCTCCAGCCCCTGTTCCTTTCCTTTCCTTTCCTTTCCTTTCCTTTCCTTTCCTTTCCTTTCCTTTCCTTTCCTTTCCTTTCCTTTCCTTTCCTTTCCTTTCCTTTCCTTTCCTTTCCTTTCCTTTCCTTTCCTTTCCTTTCCTTTCCTTTCCTTTCCACTTCCCCTTTTTCTTTCCCTTTTCCCTTTTCCCTTTTCCCTTTTCCCTTTTCCCTTTTCCCTTTTCCCTTTTCCCTTTTCCCTTTTCCCTTTTCCCTTTTCCCTTTTCCCTTTTCCCTTTTCCCTTTTCCCTTTTCCCTTTTCCCTTTTCCCTTTTCCCTTTTCCCTTTTCCCTTTTCCCTTTTCCCTTTTCCCTTTTCCCTTTTCCCTTTTCCCTTTTCCCTTTTCCCTTTTCCCTTTTCCCTTTTCCCTTTTCCCTTTTCCCTTTTCCCTTTTCCCTTTTCCCTTTTCCCTTTTCCCTTTTCCCTTTTCCCTTTTCCCTTTTCCCTTTTCCCTTTTCCCTTTTCCCTTTTCCCTTTTCCCTTTTCCCTTTTCCCTTTTCCCTTTTCCCTTTTCCCTTTTCCCTTTTCCCTTTTCCCTTTTCCCTTTTCCCTTTTCCCTTTTCCCTTTTCCCTTTTCCCTTTTCCCTTTTCCCTTTTCCCTTTTCCCTTTTCCCTTTTCCCTTTTCCCTTTTCCCTTTTCCCTTTTCCCTTTTCCCTTTTCCCTTTTCCCTTTTCCCTTTTCCCTTTTCCCTTTTCCCTTTTCCCTTTTCCCTTCCCCGCCGTTCCCGGCAGGTGGCAGCGTGGGGCCGTCCCCGCCGCGCACTATTTTTCTGCAGAAATCTCAAGTTTTCGCTCAATTTCGAACGATTTTCATAGATTCGAGGCTCCGGGCAGCCGGGAGTGGTGTCCTTAGGGAAGGGCAGAGGGGTTTGAGGCATCGCCCTGCCCCTAAACAGCTCTGTGGCCAAGGCTGTTCTCTGACGCTGATTTTGTGTTTTTGGGAAAGGCTGTGCCCGTGTTCCAGCACCGGGAGTTGCCATCTGAGATCCCTGAGGGCCAGGGAAGGTTTGGTAAGGCGGAGGTGACACAGCTCCCCTGGCTGCAGCCACGTCCCGATCGTGGGTGATGGGGATGGATCCTGAACATCCCCCCCAAACTCACCCTGCCACAGGCACACAAATCCCCTGGGACAGCTGGACTGGCAGTTCCCACATCCCACAGGGAATTCTGCACCTCCCATGGCTGAAAACACGACAGGGCTTTTGGAACGAGATCATCTTTAAGGTCCCTTCTGACCCAAACCATTCCACACTTCTGCGAATCTGAGCTCCTCTCCCTGGCAAGAGCAGCAGGATCCTTCCCTGAGGATCTCTCGGGAGGGAATGGATGTGCTGTCCACGCTGGGAGGAGGAGGAGGAGGGTGTGGAAGGCTTTCCAGGGGCCTGTCTGCACCTCAGCACCCATTCCTGGAGAAGCAAACCCTCTCACTCAGCACCAATCTGCTTTAAGCCAGGCATGAATACGTCGGGGCTGTTATATCTTTCGCCATAGCCGGGCAGATTTCTTTCCCTCAATGTTCTCCCCGGGCCTGTTTTTATTTCTTTCATCACCATCAAACGGCGGCTCCTGCAGCTCTCGGTGCTCGGCCCGGCGCAGGTTGGAGGGAGCAGGGCATGTTTGCTCTGACAGGAACTCTCAGCTGGCTCGTTAGAGCCTTCAGCAGGTGGGGCAGCCCCGAGCAGCTCATCCATCTCCACGCAGACGTTATTAGGGCTGACCTTGCTCTGCAGCCCCATCGGCCTTCTGCGGGGATTAATAAATGGATGTGAGCGTTGCAGAGAGCAGCCCCACGCCGGGCAGCCAGATAAGAGCAATGTCATCCCAAACATTCCACAGCAGCCTGGCAAGTGGCTTCGGGTGGAAGCAAATCCTGGGGAAAAACCTGATTTATTAATCCTGGCCGAGCGCTCGTAACGGCGCGGTTCTGGGGAGAATCAGGTTTAAAACCTGGAACCTGCGCAGGGTTTGAAGAATCATTTTCTAATTTTAGCTTCAGCAGAATGTTCTGCTCAGTCCCATGCCACTGGGTTGGGTTTGTGGTGTGCACGGACATGGATCATCGTCCTCACCCATTTAAGGGAGAAAAGATCAGATCTGGTGACAGTGGCTTTGTTTGCTCTGGACAAAATTAACCCCCAGAGAAGGAAAGATTGGGCAGCTCTCCAGAAATAAAGAACAATCTTTTCCATAATTCCCATCTCCCTTTTGTTTTGGGGTGGTTGAAACTCCTCTGACGTTTGGAGATGTTGAAATGGATGTTGTGAAGCGAGGGGAGGTTTCCCAGTTTGTGCAGAGGTTGTTTCACAGCTCAGTCTGGGCTGCCCCTGAGCACCAAGGCAATAAATGCACCAAACTGAAACATGAGGGACTCCACTACCCAAGGGGAAAAATATTCTCTGTTTTCCCTGACATTTTCAAGTTCATTTTGTTTTTAAGCATCGAGGCCAAAAAAAAAAAAAAAAAGGATAGGCTTTTGATTATGTTTTATCTCTCTGATTGGTTCCAAGGTTCCAAGGCTGACCTAAAATGAGATTTTTTGGAGAAAAGTTCTAAGTAACAATACTGGCTCAGGCCATCAGACATTCTTGGGTCATTAGGACTGATTAAGGTAAGAGCAAAGACTTTTATTTTCTTCTCTGCCACTGGAATCAGATGATTTGTCTCCAAAAAGAAATCTTCTCAGCCAAAATTAAAAACCCCTAAAACGTTGTCCCACTGAGCTCTGTTCTGACGTGATTGTTCAGGGCTGACTCACCGAGAACTGGAAGTCACCAGGAACAATCTCCCAGCCAGAGCTGGAAAATCTCGGCGATAACTGTGAGACACCTCAGGAAAACACGGTCCCGTTTCTTGGAAGTGTCTGATTGCACAAATCCATGCTGGGATTAGTAAGAGGTGCTGCTTTCGCCTGGATTTGTTCTGTCTGAGCCACAGCGATGCTGGGAGCAGTGCTCAGGGCTGAGGCTGGCAGGGAATGAATTCTGTGTGTGTGAATTCTAATTGCCCATCGCAGCCACAAAACGAGGCACGAGACAAATTCTGAGCTCGTTATCTGCTCCAGCACAAACCTGCTCTGTCATCATCTCACCGAGGCTCATAGGTCGGGCTGTGTAGGTCCCAGTAAAAAAAAAGAGGGGTTTTCCTGCGTTTTTGGCTGTTTTTGTTGCTTCTTCTCTCTTGGAGGGCAAAGCCAAGAACTTCCCAACCTGAGATTCCTCCTCTGAGCAGAACAAGAAATATTAAACAGCTACAAACAGAGGGGGGTCCTTATCAGCCAAGGAGTAAAATCACAATGTTTTCCACGGTTTGCTTTCTTTTCCAGTTCTTTATCTGAGCTCCACACGTGGTAAAAGCGAAGCAGCACCGTAAATTCCAGGAGCAGCAGCGGGGCTGAGCCAGCAGCTCTCAGCTCTGTTGCTCTTTGCCTTTCAACAGCTCCGTCCCTCCGCCAGGCTGCAGTCACACAGACACAGGCCAGGCTCAGATTTGGGAAAACAGCAGGAAAAGCTGGTGGCAGAGGCTGAGACAGTGTCCTGTTGTCTGCAGGGAGAGCAGAGCATCTCTCCCTCCACCCTGGATAACCCACCCTGCCCCACAAAAGGAGCCTTGTGGTGGTGAGCAGACCCCGATTTCCTCCAGGCTGTCTGAAAATCAGCCCTGCAGAGATGGATGCACACGAGGGAACACAAACACCCCCTCTGCAGCCACTGCTGTCCTGGGAAGGGAAGGGTTCCCTCTAGAGCTTCCAGCAGAAAGGAGTGGAGCTGGGTGGAAATGGTCTGATCAAAGTTATTCTGCTGAAAAATGTCAAGTGTAGAGATTTTTCCTGATTGTGTACTCACCTGGATTTTGATTAATCAATCATTGGATTGCCAGATGTGTGTGCACACTGGGAACCCTCAGAAAACTGAGGTTTGATATTTGACAGTTGAACACTTTGACGTAACCTGTGCTTCCCAAAGCTTCTCGGAATCCTCTTTAAAATACAGCTGAGCAAGCCCGAAATGCTGAGCATTGTTCTATCCCCAAGAAGGACCTTCTGCTGTATGGATTTGCATTCGAATATTTCGGTCATGAGCCCATGCAGAAGGCCTGTGCTTGGCTTGGCAGAGAAAGGAAAATCCAGTTACTTATGGCTCTGCTGAGCAGCGCTAATTACAGCCTGTGCTGGTGGGGTGTGCACATGTGAGTCATGTATGGATCACCCCTCTTCCTTTGGAAGGAGCACAGGAGGAATTTTAACTGCAGGGATGAACAGAAAGGACCCAGAGTTAATGGTTCACCGAGGAATAAATAGTTCCTCTTCTTGACACTCGCCCGCCCAGCGCCAGACCTCAGCCGGGCTAAACCAGTAAATCATTAACTTTAATAGGGATTTGCCAGTTTACACCTCGGCAGGATCTGGCTCCCATATTTCAACAACAATTCTGCTCAGACACAGGCAGCCCATCAGGCGCGGGGGCCTGGCCGCGGGGCAGCAGGGCCACACAGCTGCTGCCCCACCGGGGACGCTGCGAACACGGGCAGCCCAGAGGCAGCGCCGCCATCATCCATCAGCCCCTCGGAGAAGCAGACTGTTGTGCCCACAGAGCTACTGTATTTTTGTAATGAATCAGACAGGAGTAGTGCTTAAACCGCTCACCGCTGCTTTAATTTACAGCCTGTGGTAATAGAGTGACAGTAATGTTGTCATCGTTCGCTCTCTTCCTCTGTGGCATCGAGCCCAGGCTTCCACGGTCTCATTTTTGGGATGGTTTCAAGCTCAGTTTTACCCCCACCCACTCAGCCCCCCCAGATGAAATGAGATGTTCTCTAAAATTAAATAAATAAAGGAGGCCTCTCTTGATAGCTCCGGGATCTGCTGGGTTTTCTCTCCTGCCTTTAATGTGCTTTTCACCCAGGGAACAGGATGAAAACGCATTTTCTCTGGTAGGAACTGGCATGTTCGGGATGGTGTCAGAATTCAGGAACATGACAAGCAAAATACAGCTGGACTGGAGGCCTCCACCACACATGGAGGAGGAAATATTGCATTCCCGTGCTGTTTTCATGCATGCGAGCGAGCAGCCGCACGACAAACCCTGAAAAACACGGCGAGAACACTTGACATTTCCCAGATGGGCGGCTTGGGTGGGACTCCCCCATCTGCCTCGCCTTTCTCCCGGGGAGTTTAACCCCTCGGAGCTCCT
Source organism: Bombycilla garrulus (assembly GCA_013400315.1). Taxonomy (NCBI): domain Eukaryota; kingdom Metazoa; phylum Chordata; class Aves; order Passeriformes; family Bombycillidae; genus Bombycilla; species Bombycilla garrulus. The sequence continues at coordinate 185,524 of VXBU01011579.1, forward strand.
GCGGGGCAGCTCCAGCTCCTGTCACACCCCTGCAAGCCCCACGGGGTGGCAGTGGCCGGGCTGGGCTGTTGGAGGGCAGGTGACACCCAAGTCCTGGAGGGAAATGTGGTCAAGGATGCGCTGCTGGTTCTCAGTCCTCATTTTATGGAGAGCCAAGCTCTGCACAAACCTCACTGAGGGCTGGTTTGGGACCAAAATCAGCAGCTGCTCCTCAGCTCCATCGTTTTTAATCCTGACAGCATCGTGGCCTCGCTGGTTTTAAACTCTTCTCTGAGACCTCTCGAGCTTGAACTCAATGTGCTTCCAATAATTCCATGGAAATCTGTGAACTCATTTTACCTGCAGAACAGAGCAGCTGGGGAACAAACCCAGCTGGATTTTTTTTGGGGGCATTTCAGGTGCAAATCTGCTTGGGGTGTGACCAGCGTGGAAGTTGTGGTGGAGGTTTCATCCTTGGTTGAGCTCTTACAGCCCTGAAAGGGGTAACTCACAATTATCTACTTGCTGATTACTCCTTGATTTTGTCATAATCCTTCCTTAATTATCACATCTTATAGGCCTGCTGGCAGTTTTTTAAGCTGGATAAATTTTTTAAGGCAGACAATTTTAAGGTGGGCAATTTTTTATCACAGGTAATTTTTAAAGACTGACGATTTTTAAAGACTGACAAATTTTGAAGACAGTTTTTTTACAATATACAGAATTTTGTTCACTGTTAACTGGCTGAAAAAACAGCCTTTATTTCTCGGTGCCAGGCTGGTTTTTATTCAGCAGGTCACCGAACCCAAGAGCACAAAAGCCAAGTCCCTTTAAAATCAGAGCCGAGTGCTTTCTCAGGGGTCTCCCACTGTTCAACAGCCGAACAACGTCTGGCCCAGAGGCTCAGGTGCCAAACTCTACCCTGATATAAAGCCAATCTACCATCCAAAAACCCATTGGATGCAAATCAGAGATTTAACTGCATCCACCCTCTTTTTCTTCCTTTCTCGCTTCCCTCTTGATCTCTTCTCTTTCTCTCCCCGCAACTCCTTTATCGAAAATAACTCAGGGAAGGAAAAATAAACACTGGAGGACACTCAGCCATGTGTGCGAGCCAGGCCTCTTCCCCCTGCGCTGCTCCTGCGGCCTGAAAGGAGCTGGAGCTCCACTTTTGGAGGCAGGCTGTGAAACCTCAGCCAGTTCTGCTCACAGCTGGCCCTGCCTGGCCGGTCCCAGACAAAAGACTTCCGTCTTTATCTGGCGCTTATTGAGACATCTCATTGAGCTGGAGATAAAAGGGACGGAGATGGGCTTTGAAATCGAACCATCAGGGCGGCACAGACATCAGCATGCAAGCGCCACACGCAAACGGCTTCAAGATGAAGCTGGAGGAGAGGATCGGCCCCGGTGCCAGCACGGGGACCCAGCACAGCCCCAGTGGAAGCTCGGCGCAGTTCGGCGCTGCGTTTGTTAAGGGAAGGAGGTGGGAGCTGGATGTGGAGGAGATGCTGGAAATAAATGACAATGGGGTGGATTGTTCCTGAGGAGTCCCTCGGGTTATCCACCAGAATAACCCCACCACACCATGGAGAATTCCACTGGCTGATTTCCTTCTGATCTCCTGCCTTGGAAATTCTCACAGGGCTTCAAGTGACACTCCCTGTGTTCATCACCTGTCGTAGAATCACGGAACCTTGGAAATTTTAGGTTGGAGGGGACTTGTGGAGATGAGCCAGTCCAACCCTGAGTGTCCCAGTCCCAGACCCGGAGTGTCCCAGTCCAACTCTGAGTGTCCCAGTGCCAAACCTGGAGTGTCCCAGTCCAACCCTGAGTGTCCCAGTCCAATCCTGAGTGTCCCAGTCCAACCCTGAGTGTCCCAGTCCCAGACCGGGAGTGTCCCTGGCAGTGCTGGACGTGCCCAGGCCTGGTTTGCAGTAGGGAGGGATTGTGTCTCACCTGAGGCTCTGAGATCACTCCTGGAAGTGTTTGGTACCCCCAGAAAAAGCCAAATTTCTTTTTCTCACTCTCTGTAACAGGGCAGTACTACCAAACCCTCTGGTGCAACCAGCCTCACTGTATTTTTATATTTTCTGGATTTTTAAAGGCTGTGTGGTGTCTCCCAGCAGAGCAGGATCAGGATTCAGCTGAAATGACAACAGAGAGGCTTTGTTGAGGATGCTGGAGGCTCTGGGGCTGGCTGGGTCCTCCCAGGGTCACCTGGAGTGTCCCCTCAGCCCTGCCCGGTGACATCACTGAGCTCGGGGATCTGCAATTACCTGCAGACACTAAACCGGGTTTAGCAAAGACCTTGGGGCCGCCCAGAACCTCGCCTGTGGGCAGAGCCGCTGAATAACCCTCGAGAGACGTTTTATTCTGATTTTATTCACCGCTTGCGTCCCTCAGGCCCGACACACCTCGCTGGGCTTTTCAGGGAAGAATGGAGCGTTTGAAATCTGCATCGGGAGGAACCTTCCCCTGCCCGATGGCTTTCCACCCACCGAGAAACGAGCACTTAATAACGTGCAAATCTCTGGTTAAAGAATTACCGAGATTAGCCTGAAGCCTGACACTCATCCCGCAGGAGGGAGCTCACCGAGATGCTGTTGACAAAGGGAAACTTTGTTAAAGCGTGTTTAGTTCAGCTCTGCTATTGCAAGGATCCCTAAGCTGCTTTGTTTTATGAGATTTAGGGCAGAGGATTTTCTTCAAGCAGAGGGCAAAGGATTTTCTTAAAAAGCATATTCCCCCTGGAAGGGTGCAGAGTCTCGTGGGATCTGGGGATTAGGTGTTCATTTCCTATACAAAAGCTCCATAATTGTCTAAAGGATGCCTGGATCTGAACCAGCTCCAAGTGAAACATCAAGTGCAGTGTCTGAAATAGTGTCTAAAAGACACAAAAAAAGAATAATTGTTTGTTGTGATACCTGCACTGAGTTCTATACCTGGATCAGAACCAGCTCCAGGTGAAACATCAAGTGAGGTGTCTGAAAAATGGGGAAAAAAAGAGAATATTTTCACTTTGTGTTTCCTGCACTGAGTTCTGCACCTGTGAGCAATGAAAGGTTTCTCTCCATGGCTGTTGTTTGTAAAAGCCAAAAGATTTGAGGGATCTGAGGAGGAACCAGAGCAGTGAGGAGAGGAAACTGTGCAGGAAACTCAAGTCTGGTGAATCTGCAGGAAGGCTCCTCTGGGCAGTTCCTGCTGGACACGAATCCTGTCCGTGTCTCTCGTGGTGTTCGTGATCCCCAGGATGAGTTCCTGGGAACACCCAGCAGTGCAGAGTGGTGCTGCTGCTGAGGGTCGATGTTCCTGGAGCAGGAACCCTCAGAAGGCACCAGGAGAAGCTGCATTTTCATGCTGAACCAACAAAAAATGCAGTGAAAATGTCAAATATTTCCATTTCTGGTTGGTGCCATCCAAGATTGCTCATCTCTCAACACTAAATCTGCTTTTTCTCCAGTGACATTTGGTGTGTTCCTTGATCTTTGATGGATTTCCCTCCCAGGAGCATCCCCGATTTACATTTGCAGGTGTTTTATGCAATCACATCTCCCACGTCTCAGTTTGGGAACAGGCTCCTTTATCTTCTCCATTTATGGCTTTTTTATTGACTGAATAAAAAATCCCAATCCTGAATTCACATCCCCAAAATCTTCTCCCTCTGCTCTGATTTTCTGTTACTTCTCCTCCAGGTGAGCCACTTGTTGCTCCTAAATATTTATTTTATTCCAGAGTGAAAATATTTCAGGCTGAACAGTTCAGGTGCCCAAAATTCTGACAATTTCACTGAGAAAAAAAAATTAAAAAAACTCATCCTTCAGACACTGATTAAAATGAACTGCTTTCAGAATATCTTTCTTCTCAGCAATTTGTGCACAGTAAAATATTTGCACTTTATTCCTCTTGCCTATATCAGCTCTTACAGTGATTAGTGCTGTTAAAATGGAATATAATAATAATTATTGTTATTATAGCTGTGATAACACTTTATTTAAATTACACTATTAATTATCCCCATTGCCTCTCAACAATTAAAATGTATAATTTTTCCTCCCCTTGGCCTCCTAGTTTTGTCTGGGACACGCTGGAGTTTGCAGTTCTTGATCAGCTGCGTGTGCACGGGCAGAAATGTGCAATTCCTCCTCGTCCCTTTGCCTTCCACATCAATTTTACCACCAAAACCAACAAATATCCGCAGTTTAAACACTGCAACAGTCGCACTTTCACACCCACACAGCGAGAACAACCCACAGCTCCACACGTACCCCCGACCAGCAAAGTTTACACTTTGAAAACGGCTTTTTTCTCTATTTTTTTTACCTCTGTCTCCTTTTCCCCTCCTAAACCCTTCACGGGGATTGCCTCTTTGTAAAGTGTATAGTCTGAGCCTGGTTTTGGGTGGCTACTCCCTCTGTCCCGGGGATTCTCGTGACCATATGGAGCGTCCGTGCTTGACTGCCCCTCGCACAAACGCTGCCCAGCGGGGAGCGGGCTGGGACCCGGGCAGCCTCTCGCTGCTGCTGCTTTTGTACAGGGATTGCTCTGCACTGGAGCTTTTGAGGGGATTCTGTGGGTTTTATAATCTTACCCCACACCAAGTCGAGTTGCTCTGTAAATATGACTCCACAGAGAATGTTTGAGTTTCAGGTTATGTGTTCCAGAGGAGCAGAAATATTTTAAAAAGGGTTTTTTTCTCTTCTGTGAGATGCACGGTTCTCTCCCGACTTGCAGCACCTCAGATATTTCCGTGTTCAACAACAGAAATTTTTATAAAATCAAGGCTGAAAATCAATGGGTCTGATTTTCCTCTTCATGCCGGTGTTACCAAACTTCTCTGAGCTGAAACTGCTGTCAGTGAAACCTGAATTGGAGCCAATCATGATATTTCGAGCTGGAGTTTCTAAATAAAATAAAAATAAGGCTGTGGGTTTTGAATCAAATAAAACAGGCTTCTCTTGCTTTCTCTGTTACTGATATTGAAGGGGTTTGGTAAGGGAGATCAAGAAGATAATAAAAAGTTCGTTTTGCAAATCATCTTTGAAACATCCAGTGCACTGAGGCACTTTGGAGAATGAACCACGGGGACAATCCTGCCCCAGCCCCGGGAAACAAAGGGGCTGGCTCCCTGCAACTCTGCCTTTAATTACTCCGAAGCCACTGATTAAGGCCGGGAGCTCTCCCCTTAATCCTGACTTGCTCCTGCTGACCCTGCTGGGCTTGGAGACTCCGTCCCCGTTCTCCCGGGAACCCCGGGCTGCTCCTTCCCGGGGCCACCCCGGTGTCCGTGGGAGCATCCTCGAGGCAGCGCTGCCTCAGTTGAGTCGCTGACATTCCCCGCTCCGTCCCTGTCCGCGGGCAGAACAAAGGAGCAGCCCCTTCCCATTAAGGGCGGTAATCACTTAATTAAAACCAAGCTGGCCGCGCCGCGGGATCCAGTTTGTCATCCAGAGCCCTTCCATGCCTTCCCCCTCCAGTTTTTGATAATCTATGCCAGATATTTAATCACTGGATACCCCGGTATAAAGCTCCCAGCCTCCAGAACCAGCAGAAAGCTTGTCAAAATAAATTTTAACTTCTGACCGTGGTGGAAGCCCAACTAGGAGGTATTAACAGAATCAGGGCTGTCAATCAGGGCTTGGGCTCGCCGTTTATATTATTAATTCCAACTCTGGTGGCATGGGCTTGGGATAACAACCATCCTAAGCTGCGTTGGTCCAAAAAACACAAACCAAGAGTGGAATCTATTTCGTGCCGAGGTGACGTTACCGAGTGTCCAGAGGAACTTTTTTGTCTTTGAAAGGTGATGTTTTATTAGATTATTCTCCGTGCCAAAAGACACAGCTACTGTCTGGCTTCGTTTGCTGAGGGGCTTTTTCTTAATGCAAAGATTTATTCTTCACACAAAAGTAACTTAATAAGGAAAAAGCTAAGAAATTGTTGTTTGCTTGTTTGTTTGTGGGAATTTAATTAATGCAGCATGTTAGAACGGAGACTGAACATTCTGTGGTGGGTTATGAAGTGAAAGTGGCCTCACAAATTGAAATCCAGCTTGGAGCCCATGCGCTGGAGGTATTGTTACAATGCAAACCAGCGGGAAGGGTTCCAGGGAGAAAGGGGAGAAGTGTGTTAATTGAGAACAATAACACGCCCAGGACCTCCAGGAGCTGGTGGCCTTAATAAAAGGAGACAATGCCATGTTGTTGCATAACCTGAATTTCAAATTCAATTTCAGCTGGAGTGGAGCACGAGTGATGCAGAGCTCTGGTGCTTTTTTTTCTGCTCAGTTGCTTTTGCCCTGTTCATTTCTGAAGCCATCTGGATGAAAAAGACGCCATGGGCTCTGCTGAACCAGGCTTGAACTGGGTTTCTGTCTCCCATACTAAACCCTTGATGGTGGAATCAGTTTCAAGGACATTAAAGACACCAGAGGTGAGATCTGAGGGGATATTTGCAATCAAATTAATGTTGGTGGCACAGGTTCCTTTCCTCTGTGTCCCAGTTTGTGTTCTTGCCCACTGCGCTTCAGTTGTGACTCAAGCTGGGCTGATAACAAAGGACTCTTGGCACTGAGCTGGTCCTGAAGGGTGCAGGACTTTAAAATTCATTTAATCCCCCGGTTTTCTTCATCACTGTGAGCAAAACCAAGCTGAAGCTGCCTGGAGAGGATCCAGAATTCCCATTTTCCGGAGTGTCCTCCCTGCTCACCTCAGGGGTGAAGCCCTGAAGTTTTGGCAGATCCACAAACCTGGGACAGCCAGGCAAAGCTGGGGGTGAAATCCATCTTTTCATGGGAGGTTTTGCCTCTTTGTCCTCAATAAAAGAAGGAATGAGGAGCAAGAAGCTCCATGAGAAAATTCCTGAGTCCTTTTGCTCACCAGCTCCAGGATGTGGGACAGATCTGAGTGTCCTCAGCTCGAGGACATTTTGTGGCAGCAGTTTCTTGCATGCCTGGAACCCTCTGGCAGGATTTGTTATATTATTTTCTGTATTTATCTGTGGGATTCACTTCCCCACTGATTTTCCACCATTTTTTTTGTTCACACAGTCTCCCCAATAGGAAGCATTTGGGTTCCTTTTGCTGGATAAAAATGCTTCCTTTTGAGGAAAATAGGAGGGTAAAATACACTAAAAAGGTCCTGAAACTAATTAAAAGTTACAGACAAAACCCTAATTATTGTCCAAATGGATCTGGCTGGTGTTCAGCCAGCACCCTCAACCTCATGGGAGAATGGAAATAATTTTTAATAAATTTGGTGTGAATAAGACCAAAATATAAATCCAGTCATCCTTATCTCCTCTTATTCAAACAAATAAATGTAGAGCAGAAAGCAAATACAAGCTGTAGGATTTCGGGATACAGAATATCGCTAAATATCCTGGAACATTTTATGGATGAGTGAAAAATGGAGGATCTTCCCTTCCCTCCTTTTAGTCCGGGCAACACAAATTCATCATTTATGAACTCGCACAACCTTTCCTGAGCTGTGCTTGCATTTCAAAGGCATTGTGAGGCACAAACTGCAATATCTATTCTGCTTTTCCCCCCTCTCCGTGTCCAGCTCCACAGAATTCAGGGATGTGGTGTGTGCCTGCAGTGCTGGGATGTATTTGTGCATATCAAAAGCAGCAACTCTCTCAAATCATTCATTAAAGGTTCCACTTGGCTTCGAGTCTTCCTGAAAAAAATATGTTTATTTTGTCTTCTCAACTTACTTTTCCTCGTGTCTGAGTATTGTGCCTCCAGGAAGAAAAGCTTAAATTGCTGAAGTAGGGCTTTTTTTCAAAGCCTGCCAAGTATAAAGTGGCTTAATAAGGAAGCACACAGATTTCACTTTCTTACAGGAGAAAAAAAAAGAAATAAAGAAAAAAATAAGGAGAAAAAGGAGTACGTGATTTGGAGAAAGGGTGGAAACTGTAGGAGCAGTGGATATCTTCTAACAGTGGAAAGATAGGAGCATTTTGGGGAGGAATATGGGGCTAACTCACTGTGGAACTTGGAAAGGATGAGGATTGAGGATCCATGAGCACAGGGGGGTTTGTGCTGGTGGGAATTCCGCCCTGGCAAGGCCGCTCCTGTGGGTTCATGGAGGTGTGACCACGCTGCCACGGGGGATCTGTCCCTGTGCGAGTGTTGGGGACACAGCAGGGACTGTCACCGTGTCCCTGGGGACAGACAAACACCTGGGGAGAGTGGGAACAGCAGGGCTGGAGCTGCTGTCCCATCCTGCGCCCTCCATTCCTGCGGGGTTTGGATGAACCCAGTGCCAGCCTGACCCCACACAGAGCCTGCGCTGTCCCTGTCCCTGTCCCTGTCCCTGTCCCTGTCCCTGTCCCTGTCCCTGTCCCTGTCCCTGCCTCAGCTGAAGCCACTCCCTGACCACCAGCCCAGAGGACACGTCCATCTCTGAGGCGCCTGAGGGAGGCTTCAGCCACCAATTGTTTGGTTGGGTTTGTCTGAGCAATTTTTGTAGGGAAAACAGCCCGGGAGGAGCCGTGACTCACGCTGGGAGCTGCAGAACATCCCCGATTCCTGTTCCTTCCACCAGCAAGGGCTGGGATGCTGCGAGGGAAATGCAGCACCCCCCATTCCTGCTGCTATTTATCAGAGAAAAGCCAATCCAGGCTGAAAAATCCAAGATTTAAGGCTGCCTGGAAGTAGGTGATGCCCAGGAGACACCCCAGCACTGCCACATCCTTGGGCTCTCTGACAAAGCTTTGAGGAAATCGCAGTGAAGAGCAACTCAGATTTCTTTGGTTCTGTTTTCACAAGGGGGGAAAAAGAGAAGCGGAGAAAACAAAGAGAAGTGGAGAAAGCAAGGTTCTAGATCAAAAATGACCAGCTGGAAGGTTTAGGCCATGTCTGGCTCAGGCCCAGGGAGAGGCTGCGGTGTCCTCAGCCAGGCCGTGGGGACAGCGGTGACTCCTGGGCCTGGTGCCACCTCTGAGTCACCCCAGCATCGCCACTCCACACCTGAGCCCTCGTTTATTTTTGGAGGTTTCCAGCCTGAGTACAAATAAACAAACATAGCCCGGCCCAGGCCACAGGCTGAGGTGGGGCAGCTGCAGGGCTCTGGGAGATAATGCTGCGAAGGGACAGGGAAACGAAAACACCCAGCGGATATTTCAGATTAATTGGAGGAGCAAATCCTGCAATAAGCCCACGTTATTTTTGATGGGTTAATGAAGGGTGTTTAACACTCAGAATAGATTGGTTTTGCTGGCCAGAAATGAACGCATTTGCTGCCTGCTGTGGGGATCTCCTTAACCCCAGGAGACCCCGCAATATGTAGAAAAGTCCAGGTTTGCAGCCCGTGCTGCTGAAGGAGTCTGCAGTGGTTTGTTGGTGTTCTCAAGGCAGTTGATCAGTTCCTTATCAAAAGTAGATTTCTCTGCCCCGCCAGGGTTGGCACAGAACGCGTCCAGAGACACACTGTGCCCGCCCCGGGTGAGCTCTGATCTTTTATACTAATAACTACCTATTGAATGTTTATCATTAATTACCAACCCGTGCCCCTCACACCACACTGTCCAGATCTGGGTCAAACCAATCCCAAAGTGCCAGCAGCACCAAGAAGATGGAGGTTATGAAGAAGAACATAAGATAACATGGCACGTGTAAAAATCCTCCATCTTGTGCCTCAGACCCCCCTGTACAGATCTCCAACCCCCTGTACAGGGCTTCAAACCCCCCTGGACATACACTCAAATTTTCTTCCTTTTATCATTCCAGGGTCTCTGACACCTCTGGCAAGGCTGAAAAGCCTCCTGTCCAGGTTTTGGGTCGGCCAAAGGCATCACAGGAACCCCCTGGGTTCCAACACATGCCAGTGTGACTGCAGAGCTCATCCCACCTGCTGGGTTGATCAGAGCAGGAATCTGGGCGCCATCAGCTCCTGAACATTGCCAGAGCATCCACAAACCAGACAGGAGTGCTGCGCCAGCCAACCAGCAGCTTTAGCACTGTTTGAGCCCTAAAATCCAACCAAATATCCACACCTCCTGCAGGAATTGCCCAGATTTTTGAAATAACCCAATTTCCACGTTGAGGATGCTGTGCCAGCGTGGAAGGGGTGGCTCTTCCCCTCCTCAAATTCGACGTGGTGGCTCAGCACCGCTGCTGCCTTTGACTGGCCCCAAGAACTGAGAATTCCCAGCTCCTCTTTTACTCCTTTCAGGGGCTTTAATCCTCCTCCACGCAGATCCTCTGCCCATCAAGTTAAAAATATTTTCTACTTTTGGGTGAGCTCCGGAAGACCCATGGTGCAGAATCTCTCCTGGGACCACTGGCCCAAGCAAATATTGGAATGTGGAGACTCCCACTCGTAAATCCCAATTTATTTGGATTCTGCCATCACAGTTTTATTCAGGCTCTGCTGAAATTCACTGTATTGTGTAAAGAATTCCGAATCTTTGAGCAGAGGGAGGAACTCGGGGCTGCCGTGCCCTGATTAAACTTTATTTTAGATTCACCCACTGCACAGATTTTTCAAACCTCTCATTCCACACCAGCAAAGTCACCTGTTTTCCAAGGGACACTCACTGGAAAATGTGGGCAGTCGGATTTCTCTGTGGTTCAGCCACTCCTATATTTGAAACACTGCTCTGAAAAAAAAAAACTCGAGGCTTCTTAGACCTGGAAAGTTCAATTTGTCATCATCTCACCCCTTTTTGAAGAGTACTCATTTTCTCTTATTTTATATAAAATCAAATTTTTCCCGTTTTTATCACACAATGATTTCACTCTTCTGCCAGTCCTTGATTAAAAATTGCCTGAGCTGATTCACACACAGAGTTAAAACTCAGCCTAGGATGGGGCAAAGCATCTGGTTGATATTTCAGCAATGTCTTGTGGTTAATAAGTTCTGTTTGAGCCACAGAATTCCTGCCCTGGCAGCTTTCAGGACTTTTCATGTGGAAATTTCCTCATTGCTTTGCAAAGTCAGTGCCTGTGGGGTTTTTATTCGGGTACAAAGTTTAGGGTTTGAGGACTCCACAGGACAAGTGTTGAAAAAGTAAAATAAAATAGAATCAAATTAAATTACATTAAGTTAAATTGAATTAATGATTGAGTAGGTTCTTCTCTGTAAAATTAGCTGCCACTGTGACCCACCAAACACGGCCCTTGGTTAACACCTCTTCTTATATCATGAAAAATAAATATCTGCAGCTAAATTTGTCTGTTCAAGACATGATTTCAGGCAGTTTTCTGCTTGTGACCATGTCACTGAATAATGAATACAATGCACTCCATGGTCATGGGCCGAAAAACAACTTCAGCTCATTAAAAAAAATAATAAAGGAAAAAAGAAAAATATGTACTATGAAAAAAAAAAAAAAAANAAAATAAAAAAAAAAAAAAAAAAAAAAAAAAAAAAAGGATTCTTGGAACGCCAAGAGCCAGCAGAAATCCAAGGAAAAACCCCAACCTACGTCAGGCCTAATATTTATCAAAAACCTGACACCAATGTGGTCGTTTCTTTGCTTGTTTACTGTTGAAATGGAGTTTATTCCAATTTGTAATCTCCAAACTTTCCTTTGGAAAGGGCACCTTGGGTTTGGATGGGGTGGGACGGAGGAGGAGGAGATGAAAGGAAAGGGAGGAGGTGAGGAATCAAACCTGCCTTGCCAAAAATGTTCCCGCAGAACCCAAATTTCTGTGCTGGTTGTGTCTCCATTTCCCTGAGGTGTGAAAATCCAGGGGCTTAAAATGAGAACCAAATGAAACTGGGGAGATTCTGGAGCTTCTTTGTCCCTCAGGAAAACTTCTCAGGGAATCAGGGATTACAAAATTGGGCAGAAAGAGAAAATGATGGGCATTATCCATGGGGTTGGAAATGATCCCTGAATTTTTTCATTTTCATTTCAGAGCCAAAATACAGAGACAATCACTGTACATTTACATTTACACTTACATTTACATTTACATTTACATTTACATTTACATTTACATTTACATTTAAAAATTCAAATTTAAATTTTTATTTCCATTTAAGATCTGCCATCGTTCTTTATAGGGATCTTTAAAGAAGAGCTTTAAAGGATCGTTTGGAGATGCACTTGGTGAGAAATACAGATTTATGGCTAAAATTAACACTTTATTTTTAGCAAAAACCTTTCATAGTTTGTCCTATTTGTCTGCAAGATCTCTTAGAGCATCTGCAGGAATGGAGCATATTAATGCAAGAGGAAAAGGATAGGGTTTTAAAAATTATAAATCTATAAATATTTTTTTATAATTATTATCAATAAAAAATTGGTAATCATTCTTATTTTTAAAAACAATCACACAGCCTGAGCTTCCATTGGTAAACAAGGTCATTTCTGTTGAAATAAGTGGAATATAAAGCACAATCTCTCTGTTTGCCTGAGATACAGATGAAACGTGGACAGGGACAGTAAAAGGAGACATTAAAATAAAGATTTTTGCTGGAGCTGTCCTTGGAAAATGATTGATCTGCTCCCTCACATCAAATAGTTTCAAAATAATTCCATTTTACCTGAACGTGTGCTGAGACAATTCCCTGAAGGAGATGGGCTGAAAGGATGGCACAGAAATTACTAAACATCCCCAAACCCCTCTAATGAGCCCTCCTTCTGTCCATTTAAACTTTGATTAATTGTAGTTTTGCTTCTAATGGCTCCCAGCTTGAGTGAGTGTCCGAACCAGGGCTGAAATGATGAATTGTTTGCATTCTGCCACCACCAGGGCGAATTCATGGCTGCCCACGTTACTTGGCAGAGGGAGAGGATTTTGGAAGGATTAAAGAAGTTGGGAGGAGGCCGTGGATGGAGGGAAGGCTCCTCTGGGAACCAGGAGTTGAGACATCAAGGTCCTCATTGTCCCAGCCTGAGACAGAAACCCTCCAAGCACCGCTCTTATCTCCCTTTCATGAGCACAGAGTTCTTCCTTTTCATCCTTCATGTTGTTTTTTCCCTGAATAAATTTGCTTTCCTATCTCCAAAAAAAAAAAAAAAAAAGAAAAAAAAAAGCGATCGTATTCCAAACACAAAACAAAACATCTCGGCGTGAGTGAAGGAAAGGCAGATTTTTTTGGCTGCAGGAGTTTAAATGGGACACAAGTGGCCTCTTTCCAAGCTGCAGATCTCTCAGCACGAGGTGCAGCTCTCCTGACAGGCAGCCTGGTGCAGCTCCCTTCTCCCTCAGGATTTCTGACGCAAATTTTGGCGCTTTGCGTTGAAAATAAAGCTCCGTGGCAAGTGGAGTGTGGGCTCCTCATCGCAAAAGTGGAGGAGGAAATGTCAGGGAGGAGGCAGAAGGGTGGGACCCGTGGAAATAAACCCCATTTTTCACTGCTCTCCCCTGAACCAGGAGCACTGAGAGCCACTCTGTCACCTCAACGAGGGATATTTAATTTATTCATCGCCCTGCCTTCTCCAGGACATGCAGACAATGAGGAAAAGCCTGCAATTAACAGAAGAAGACTATAATCAAGCCTTTGTGGCCGTTTATTTGGGCAGGAACGAGGCCTCCCCTCCGGCATTATTCCCCACACCTTGTTCGCTTTTCGGGAACATTGGCACGAGTGAGAGGAACATGTTGTGAAACTAAGCAAATACTTACCCAGGAATATTCCCGGCCCGCGTGTATTTACAGAAATATTCATTTGAGAAGGGTTTAATGGCTGCTTTGACAGGCTATGTGCTGAAACGAGCTGCAATAATACCCTGCGACCTGGGAGCTGCCTGCCCGGGGTAAATTTGGATCTCATTTATTCCGCTCAAGCGGAGCTGGGAGATGCAGACAGAGCCACGCCAGGGGGGTGAAGGTGCAGGGGATTTGTGCTTCCAGGGAAATTTGTGCTGCCAGAACCTCTCCATGCTCAGGCTGGATGCCCATCCTGTGTGCCCCCAGCGCACGCAGCACGCGGGGTGAATGTGTGTGAAATGTTTCAATTACCTCTAAAATAATGTTTAACATGTTCCAGACATACTGCATTAAGCAAATACCCCAGCAGTATTTGAAGCGTATTCTGTTTTTCATTTTAATAGATTGTAAATGTATTAAACACATGTTAAGAATATATTTCATATACTGCATTTGTAAAATATTATCAAATTTATATAGGCGGAAACCACAGAGCCACCACAGGATCGGCTCCAGAGCGGGCCCATTTGGGAAGTTAACCTTTTAGCACCACTGCATCAGCACAGAGCGGAGCATTTGATTTGATTTCACTCCGTTTTTGTCTCATTTTGAGCCCTTAACCCCTTTCGCTCTAAACTCGGGGCTCTGCGGAACATTCATACCCCAACCATCTGCCCTGGAGCTGCCTGTTTCAGTGCTGAGCGCGGTGCTCAATATCAGAGCTGAAAAACTGCCCCGTGGCCACTGGATTAAATATCTGCTCCTCGCTTAATACCCCCTCAAATCACTCGATGGCATTGAATATCCCCATGAAAAGGCAAAGTCTGCAGATATTTCAAAGCTGGAAGCTGAGATTCCGCTCGGTTTCTTCCCCTCTGTCCTGCGAGCGGAGCAAACTGCAGATGGGTTTTGGGTTGTGGCCAAGCCAGGGAGGATGGTTTGGGTTTGAAGATGTTTTCTGAGCCCAGACACCCTCAGGTTTCTTTGAAAGCAGAACCCAGAGCTAGGTCTGCTCCTTTGGAAATGAATCCCATCTCCTGGCTGAGCTCAGCCAAAATCCTGGAAATCAGCACTTAACACGAAGCAGAGAATGGGGTCTGTAAGAGCTCAGCCTAAAAGTGCAGGATTTAATCCCAGGCACCCACAATGGCCCTTGAAGGGTGCAGGAATCCAACACATTTCCATTTTTATACATAAATAATTTCACTTACTTTCCATTCTCCTCCTTTAACGTGGATTAAAACAGCAAAGCCGGCCCAGACTCAGAGTGAGAACTGAGATCTCCAAGTTTGGGACAGAAATCCCGGAGCTTTGGGCGTCTGGGGCCCAGGGCAGACCTTGTCTCTGGAATCTCTGGTTCTGCCTCGCTGCTGAAGGTTTGGGAGCACAGACAGCACCTGGGGACAGGCAGCTGCCCCTTCCCAAACTGCAGAGAGGTTGATTTGAGCTCAGACAAACTCTACAAAGAGTCACTGCTGGGTGATAAAGAGGAAAGTGATTCCTCATCGAGGAATTTATCATCAGTGCTCAGCTAAACCAGCCCAGGAGCTCCAGCTTTCCAAACATCCTGGAGTATTGGCTTTATAATGACATTTATATTTGATGTATGGAACCTTTTACTCAACTATTTTAGAGCCTCCATCAGTTTATAATAAAATTTAATCGTCCGGATTTATTTTCAGCTAGAAAGAAATTCTTAGTGCCAAATGCTTTTCTTAATGAAGTATTAAAACCTAAACTTCACAGATGAATCAGGAAGAATTTTTTTTGGTTTTTTTGTTTTATTTTTCTCAGTGTCCATCCCAGTCCAGGAAAGCAACCATTGGCCCCACAGGATTCTGGGGCTGATTCTCCTCATCCAGAATTTCTCAGAGAGATTTTAGAAGCGTTGGTGCAGGAACTTTCACCGGGATATGGGTGCCAGAAAATCCCACCCAGACCCTGGAAAATGAGCTGCAGAGGGGGGGGGACAGGTGGAAAAAAGAAGATTCCTCAGACCAGGATGAAGCCTGGGATTCTTGCAGGCTGCCCCTGTAAGCACAGCCCGTATTGACACTGCAGAGCTTATTGCCAGTGACCTGCGGGGATTGGGTTTCCTGGAGCTCAGGAGATCCATTTCAGCTCCGAGGGGGAAAGATCAGACACGTCCTGAAGCTCCCCAGAAGAGTTATGACAGATGTGTCACACTAACTTAACTGCACCCTGAAAAAATATTAACTCTGAAGCATGTTGGTTTTTATAGGCTTATTTCACACCATTATCCACTTAACTCCCCAATAATGTCCCAGTCCTGGCCAACGAGCACCAGCAGATATTTGCTGTGCTTTGACTTCCCAATTATTTTGTGTGGATGGGTGAGATGAAATAGCAGCCAGACATCCTGAAAAAAAAACAAAACAAAATCAAAACACTCAAATATTCACCAGCGCTGCGAAAGAATTCCCTTTCCCTCACTTTTAATAATGCAGGATTTACCTTATCACATGGGATGGATTTCTGCTGGAGGAGTTCTCAGATGGGGGAAACGTAAAGCTGGGAAGGAGTCAATTCCCCACTTTGTCACGTAAAATGTGGGATTGGGTCGCTGTAAAACATTGGCAGGAGGAAAATCTCAGCGAGAGCGGAGCCAAATGTCAGCCTGGAGCTGCCACCCTGCATTGCCCTGATGTGGGCCGGTCCTTCCAGCAGCTACTGTGTGACCTGGAGCAGGAACTGCTTCTGGAAGTGATTTCTGCCGTCTGAGAGCAGAACCCTCCTGCTTCCTTCTCCAGGAAATGTGCAGAGCAGCTCGGAGCAGGAGGGATCCCCGTCAGCCCCTCCGGAGGACAGAGAGCGTTTTCCAGTCCTGCCGCTCCTTCCTCGCTTGAAAACATGAAATGTGTGAAGATTTGGAGACACACAGGTACGAGGGAGTGAAATCCTAAGGAGAGGAGGACAGGCACTTGACCAGAGCCAGATAAGCCACAACAGAACACAATATTTATTTACCCGATCACACACAACCTTATTTTTGAAAGAAAAACACATTTAAGTTCATCTTGCTTGGTTTTTTTCATTGGATGTCCTTGAATTCTGTGGGTGATTATTAAAAATGCTATTTTTCATCTGACCTTTAATGACTAAAAGCCAAAGCCGAGAGGATTTTTTTCTCTCCTCAGGATGGAAACAGGTTTGATGGCAAAAGGAACTTTGCCTGAGGATTTTCCCCCTTTTTTTGGTAACTGTCATTGCCACGAGGTTCACAATAACACATTATTTTAGGAGACCTTCACTCATGGTTTTGATTGAGTTACACCAGAAATGAGTTCACCTGAGAGTGCTTCTGTCCAGCTGTGACAGAGGGGATAAAACACGAGGTTTGAGCTCCAGACATGCAAAGATGGGGCTGAATTTGAGTTTCCCAGCTCTGGAGGAGCCACACTGGGTCCTGCTGAGGGAGATTTGCTGAGGCACCACTTTGTCCCTTGGTGACGTGAGGAGATAAACCCGGATTGGGAATTAATCCCCATCTGCCTCCTGCAAATCCCGCTCAGCTCCCTGAATCCAGAACGAATTCTAGGCAAGAGGCCACTGGGAAGGTGTCCAGTTCTCTGTACCCCATGCCCAGCTCTGGCTGCAGAATAATTTATTTCCTGCAGCTCCTCTGGCCAAGGAAAACATCTCCACTCCCTGTGCAGGGCAGCTCTGCAGCGAGGGGCCTCTGTTGCAAATTGTGCACCCCAGGGGCTGCCCCTCCTCGTGGGACCTGCAGGGAGCTCCAGGCCAGGGCACCGTGGCAAAGGACTGGCCTTTGCTGGTCCTTGTGCCTCCAGAAATCAATTGATGCCCGATGGCGTGAGTTACCTTCCTCCCCACTCCGTAAAATCCCGTGCTTAATTGATTTTGTTCCTTATTTTTTATTTTTAGATTTAAAACTCTAAGCAAGGTAAAAATTTGTCTCGAAAAAGCTGAAGAAAGGAGCCTTCAAAGCGAAATCTCAAGGTGTTGGTTTATGTCTCGGAATGGATCTGGGCTGAGGGGAGGGGGAAATGGGGGACTTCATTTCCTTGTGTTTTCCCTGGAACATATTTTTAAAGGGATACTGGGATAAGTTTCCATTGAAAACAACCCCCCAACAAACTCCGTGTCGCACTCTCAGACCCCCAGAAATCTTTTACCTGGAAGGAGTTGAATGTAATGATTTCCTTTGGTTCATGGAACCAGAGAATTGCGGAATACCCTGAGCTGGAAGGGACCCACAGGGTTCATCCAGTCTGAGCCCTGGCCCTGCCCAGACACCCCAAAACCCCGCCCTGGCAGTGCTGTCCAAACCCTCCTGGAGCTCTGGGGGGCCAGGAGTGTCCCCATTCCCTGGGGAGCCTGGGCAGCACCCTCTGGATGAGGAACCTGTCCCTGATACCCCACAAAACCTCCCCCAGAGCAGAAAATTGTCCCCAGAACCTCCTGTGGAGCAAAACCAGAACAACCCACAGGTCTGGGAGTGCTGCCCTGAGTGTGGAGGGAGCAGGATCTACCCTTCCAACTCCTCCTGTCACTTCCCTCCCTCTGCTCCGGCATCCCCAGCACGTCTGGAGCTCAGAACTGTCCTGGATTTTCCTGGGATTGCAGTGTGGAGGTGGCTGTGTGTCCTGCAGGGTGGCTGGGAAGGATTTGGGCTCTGCCTGTGCCAGGAATTGTCTTTATTTGCTGCTTCTCAGGGAGCACTGCGGGATGAGATCTGAACACGAGGGATTTCTTTCTGAGTTGTAACCTCTTTCCCATCTTCCACATGATTTTAAAGCCAAATAATTCAGAGGAGCCAAAAGTTCCCTCCCTCACCTGCCTCTGAGACTGTCACACAAAGCCAGGCTGATTTTTACCTCTTTTACAAGCCCTACCACCCTGAAGTTTCAAGATTTTCTTTACAGAATCCGCCAGAAACATATTACCAGCTCTCCCAGCTGTTATTTTTATCATCCCCGGGTGCTGTTATCAGCAGGGCCTGATCCAGCAGGTATTTTCCTGTGTGAGCACAGCAAACCAGAGCTCCAGCTGCTGCCAGTCAGGATGGACTGGGCTCCAATCCCAACATCTGGCACCTTCCCACTCCTCACATGGATGTCCAGCACAGGAGCTGCTCCCATGAAGAAAGCTCCTCATGGCCGTGCTTGCAGGACCTCATTCCTAATGATCTAAGACACCGTATTATTAAAAAATAGTGCAAATTATGCTTTCACTTACAGCGCTGCCAATGTGATATAACTCCTCTGACAAGCTTTGGTGTTTGCTTTGGCTTCCCCCGAGCCCAGGCCCAGTGGAATAACTGGAGTTTCTCTAGATTTACAGTGGCATAACAGAAATGGGGGCTCTGGTTGTCCGAAGCCATAATAATTCCCAAAAGCTGCTGTGCTCCCCCTGCGGGGGCTGCTGGAGGGAAGTTCTACACTGAGGGCTTTGAGGGTGGATGTTCTGATGGGGAATGAAAATGTTGCAGAGCAACGAAACAGCCCAGTGCAGACATTAAAGTTCTGAGATCTTCCAGCCTTTGGCTGCGTTCCAGCTGTTAAATTCCTCTTTTCCTTTTGGATGGAGAACCAGAGGGTCTTTCTCGACACAGTGAATTTGATTTCAGCCTTTTGCCGCGCGTGGAGAGGACTGGAGCTCCGCGTTGTGCTGTCCTCCAGCAGCTTGGAGTCACACCATCCTTGTCATCCCTCTGATCCATCCTGCTCCTGTTTTTTCCAGGCTCGGAGGCAGGAGGGTGTCCCTGCAGGAATGCCGAGGCTCTGTGGGCTCCAGTCGTGCCACAGGGTGGGGGTGTGGGTCTGTCCAGCAGGGAAAATCCCTCCCCGAGAGGCTCCGTGCCTGTGGGGAACCAGCGGCGGGTCCAGCCCGGGAGCCTCAGAAACCACAGGCCAGGGAGCCACCAAAGAGCTCTTTTAGGAAAATCTGGGAGGGACTGGGCTTTGAAATGCTGCTCAGCAGTTTCCTACCTGAGGGAATGTGTGCAAGACTTGGCTCGGCTCCCACAAGGACTCGGCCCTGTTATCAAGATTTGGTTTCAGTCGACTTGCGAGAAAACAACGTTTAAATTCTGTGCTTTTTTCAGCGGGTTCTGCTCAGCTCCAGCACCAAGCAGCTCCTCAGGAAGGCTGAGGAGGAAAGATTTGTGCATTTTCCTCCTCAAATCCCCTTCCCAGAAACGCCTGGGGGTGTATCCAGTTAAACCCTCCAGAATTCATCTGCCTGTGGCAGGATAAGTACGAGGGACACAAACCTGTGCTGCTGGGATTGCAACCCCCAAGCAGAATTTGGGAGAGAAATCCCTGCTGCACCCCAAACCGCACCTTTGGGATTGAAATCTCCTGGGATCACGGAGGAAAAAGAGATTCCTCCTGCTCCAGCGCTGCTTTGTCTGGGATTTCCTTGATGCTCGGGGAAAGAAATTGGCTGGAACTGGGGCTGGGAAGAAAGGCAGGGTTTGTGTGGAGGTGTGGGGAGGTGGAAGGAGGTAGAAAGGGGAGCCTACCTTCATTCTGAACAGTTTCTTTACGAGTGTGATACAGGTATTTTCCTATAATAAACCAGCAATGTTCCCAACTGGCGAGTGCTGTTCTTGGCATCTCCTTTGATTCCAATTTGCTTTTCTTGCAACTGTGGGCAAGAGTCGTGAAAAGGGCCCTGCCTAACAGGTAGGGAAGGGAAGGCACTATTTTTTATACAAATAAATGTCACTCCTAAATTATCTGCTTTTGGAGCCCACCACCTGGTTTTGGCCCATCTGTCCCACTTCTGAATTGGCAGCTGCCATGAAATACAGCGAGGGGATGAAATGGGGACTTGTTCCACTGAATCTGCACGCACTTCCAGCCAAGGTGGGAGACAAATGAGTGCTAGAAAATAATCTAGGCTGATGGAGAAGTTTCCTCCAAAAGGAAGAAACCAAAGAGCTTTAATTTTTAAGAAATTAGCATTAATTTCTTAGTGAGTGGTTGAAGATTTCGCATTTTCCCATCTTTTTCAGAGCACAAGCTCTCACCTTGTTTCAGAAATTTTCGTAGAGCGAATGAATCATAATCCATGGAATAAGAAAATGCTTAGGAGATCGAAGTAAGCGAATAAAAATCTCCTGTATTCTGCTCTTTGCCTCCAGCTGACCTGAGTAATCTCACGTCATGTTGCTGTGCCTGTGGATTTCTGTAAAAACCAGGATCATCCTGATCCCTTCCAAAACCCTGCAGGAAAACATCTGTGAAGGAAATCCAGCCTGCAGAGATTCCTGGGTGAGCTCTGTGCTCCTTCTGTGCGTCTTGGGCTTTGTTATTGAGTCTTTAATATTAATTATTTGTATTTTTCCTTTATTCCCTCTCATCAGCCAGACCATTCCTGATGAGGTTTTTAATATTCCTGCTGAGTCCAGGATGTGGAGTTCTGTTGCCAGTTTAGATTTGCAAACTCATCCTTGATTAGAGATTAATTCTGAGTTGGTTCTTTCTGTTAAAAATCGAGTTAACACAGATTTTATTCCATTTCTAAATGGATGGTAATGCTTAGAACGAGTGCAGTGCAAGACATCGCTTAACAAAATGATGTGAATGTTTTCATACAATAGAAATGACAGTAATGAGCAAAACTACTCAGATCAGGAACAGAAATCACTCAAAAGCCACTCAGACTCAGCTCGAGAAGCTAAGGAGGAAGTGTCCTTTCATTAAGAGAGTTTCAGGGGAAAATAATTATGATTTAGTGAAACTTGAGCTTTGAGGATGTTCAGGTAACTGCTGAGGAACAAACTTCTGCAATAATTTAGGGGAATTGTAATTACTTGGGCAAAAATATGTCTTTTTACCTGTGTGCAAGCCCCTCATTGCACCTTCCACCACTCTGCTCTCCTCTGCCTTTGGACAAAACTTGGAAGTGGGGTTTTCTCTAGGAAATGTTTCTTTTTGCACCCAAAGGTGGGGTTTTCTCCAGGAAACGTCTCTGTTTGCTGAACCCAACGCGAATTTTTCCCAATTTTCCTGCAAGCCCTCCTCAGACTGATGGTAACAGTAAACTTCCCACCTTGCAATTACAGGAATAGAGCTGCTGAGGTTTTCCTGTACCAGCTCCAGAGGGCCAAGACAAACCCCAGTGTTGGTGGCTCCTCCAAAATACCTCAGGAAGAATGGGATGTTTCCACCCACCGCTGAATATTGACTCTTGTCGTGCTGCTGACCTGAAATCATTTGATGACATCACATTGTCCCTTTGAATCCGTGTACAAATAAGCTGAATTTCCATTAGGGAACATAAAGTGCTCCATTTTGCCTCACTCTGCAAACTGTTTATGGGTTCCTCGCAGCTTTCAGGATTTTTACAAGAGAACATCCACTGTTCATTTCCTGGCTTGGCTCCAACTGGACATGTTAACTTTGCCTAATTTCCAAGACATTTCATGGGGAAGGCTTCATAATACAAGGCATGTTTTTCCACTAGGGAACTCGCAGAGTACTTTTCTTTTTTTTTGTTATTTTTTTTTAAATTTTAAAGTCTATTTTTCCCAGACAAATTAAACCCCCTTTTTATGAGCTTCTTCTAAAGGGGTAGAACAGTAGCTGGCCTTGTTAGATATTAGTGCTGCTGTTGGGAAGGGCGATCGTGTAACTGCAGGGCCTCAGGATTTTACACTTTCTGGAGTTCATTAACCAAAAGCTTCTGTATTTGAACCTGCGAGGTTTGAGCTGGACGGGGCCCAGGCAGCGAAATCAATCCAGTCCCGCAGCACAGAACTAATTGTCATCATATCCAAATGTGCAAATATACAAGAAGTCTACAGCAGCAGAGGCAGGGGAAAATTGAGGGCTTTCAGCTTTTTTTTTTGGGGGGTATTATGTTGCTGAAAAGTTTTTTACGCACTTCCTCGCCGCCATAAAATCCAACATTGAAAATATGTTTCCTATATGAAAAGATCTGTCCCCAATTGAAGGGTTTTATATCCCCTACATCCATCTAATCAAATGCTTTCCGCTGAAGTCATATATTTGACCACATATTGGGCCGGGGAGGAGTTGGAGGAGATTTCTCTTCTTGTCAAAGCTTGTAATGTCACCAGATAATTCAGGAGGAGAGGGGATTTTTTCCAGCACCTTTTTCCAGCTGCGGCACGTGAGGAGAAGGAGGCGCCGTGAGGCAGCTGCTCCTCGCTGCCCTGCAGAAATGAGGAATATTATTATTTTATAAAGATGAGAAATTTACAAATCATCTAAATCTTAATAAGAAACCATTTTAGATTAATTTGCTAAGCAATATGGTTGTGTCCAGCTCAATTCTCGGGCTCCCCCTCCCTGGCCCCGTGTCCCAAGTGGGATTTTTTGGAAAGTTCTTGGTGTCCCGGAGCTCTCCTGTACCCAGGCTGTCCTCAGAGCCAGGTCAGTGCTGCTCTGCACAGCTGCAGTTTAGCTCTGACAGACATAAAGTTAAAATTTTTAACTTTGCCTGACACCTCCTGGAGCCTTTGCAATGCCAGTGATGGTGGAATCTCCTCCCAGAGCCAATTTATCACACCAATTATCAGAGGAAACCCCTCATCCTCTAATTGATGCCCGAATTTAAATGTCTGCAGAAAAGCTGAGTTTAGCCAAAATTAACTCAAAATTCAGCTTGAGTTTATTAACAGAAATGCAATCATGAGGTCTCTCCCATTATGGCTTTATTGGCAATTTAATTCCTGGAGCAGGAGTGAGGGGTCCGGCTGTAATCCGAACAGATTCTTTCTAAATAAACAGGACTATATTTAATTCGCATACATTTTGAAAACTCCGAGGATGCTTCCAGAGAAGGGATGCTTTTTTTTCTCCAAGGTGTTGCCATATGGTTTTAATTTCTCAGAAATCTATAGACCAGCTTGTTCCCTGAGAAAACTGTGCCAAGTATGGCTTGTCAAGATAGCTGAAAATGTAATTTAACATCTACTCTTTTCCTAGAGTGACTCCTGACTTGTACAGCAGCAATGTTTCCAACTGGAAAAGTCAAATGACCAGCTAGAGGATGAAATCTAAAATATTTATTACTTACTGGACACGGAAAAGAAAATATTTTTTTTTTCTTATGTTCTAGCCACTCATGTGATATCTACAAATTTTGACAACCTTTTTCAAAACGGTAAATAGCATGTGCTGCTGCAGTTAGAAATGGAGCAGAGTTACACAAATAAACCAAGGGCACGAAATCTTCTCTGGGCAGATAAAAGCAAAAATCCGCAGCTGCCCACACTGGCACTGCAGAGCCATGGCTCGGTTAAATTCAGCAAATACATCATTTCGGGTTTCCACTCCATGATTTCATGCCCGCTGCCTTTCGTATCCTTCTCCCTATCTCTGTTTATTTTTTTTGACTCAGATATGAGTGTAGTGGGTAATTAAAAGTGAATCTTACATGAGGGACCCACCGCTGGAGCCAAACATTTGCTGGGTAACTATAAACTCAAAAGTCCATCCCTGCCTTTGCCGTCACTGCGGTTGGTCCATTTTCACACTATTATTATTTTGTCTCAGAATTCCTGTGTTTATAAAATAGGGACAGAAACACAGACTAAATATAAATCCCATCGGCTTTGTACCAAAGCAGCTAAAAAAAAAGATGTCTGAATATTCAGAATATTCACAAATCTCCCCTAAGGTGCCCAAGGGTTGCTCAGACAGAAACTTGAAATTGTTTCTGGAGGAGAGTGAAAGATGTTCTAAGGAGGAAAAAATAAAAGGAAGGAGGAAAAAAGAAAAGGAAGGAGGATAAAAGGACAAGGAAGGAGGGAAAAGGAAAAAGGAGAAAAAAGGAAAAGGAAGGAGGAAAAAGGAAAAGGAAGGAGGAAAACTGTAGTGGGAGCAGCCATACAGGGATGGTGCCTTGCTGTTTGTAATGGTTTCCTTTCCCAGATTTTCCCAAAGCTCCTGGGATCCACGAGGAATCCTGCTGGGGATAAATCCTCCCAGCCCCACGGAGCTGTCACACGCCACCCTGAAAAACATGGGACATGCAAAATTACCCTCCAATATTGACTCCCTCAGCCATGAGAGAGAACAGGGTGAAACCTGCCAGGCGTCGGCCTCTCCCTCTCCCTGTTTTTTTTGGGTTTGTTTGTTGGGTTCTCGGGAAGAAAGGGCAAGCTGGGTTGAATGCAGATAAATAAATGAATGAATAAATAAATAAATAAATAGATAAATCTGCAGAGATATTTTCACCATGCTGCTGTTGACTTTGAGCCCTGCTGTTTCAAGCAGGATGTCAACAGGCCCAGTGTTTAAAACGGGCCCAGTGTCCTCCCTGCTCCTGCAAAACCACCCGGCTATTCCGGGCCTGTGGCACCTTCGGGTACAATGAACTTCCCTTCAGAGCCTGGCTTCCTCCCAGCTCTATATATTTGTGCATGGACAAGATTTTTTGCGCTTTCAGCGCTGTCAGCTCAGCCCCCATGAGGTTGTTCCATCTCAGGAGTCTGAGGCAAATTTAGGAGAGGATTTCTGTGCCAGGATCAAGGCACGGCCTCGGAGCGTGGATTTCACAGAATCAGGGAATGGTTTGGGATGGGAGGGACCTTAAATTTCTTCTCGTTTCACCCCCTGCCGCGGGCAGGGACACCTTCCACAATCCCAGATGGCTCCAAGGTCTGTCCAGCCTGGCCTTGGGCACTTCCAGGCATGGAGCAGCCTCAGCTTCTCTTTGCCTGTGGCATTGCTCCCTATCCCAAGATGTATCCACAGCACAGGGGGCTGGAAAGGAATCAAACCTGGCAAAGGATCAGAAAAACTTTCATGTAATTTTTGAGTCACACCTTAGAGTAAACATGGCATTAATCAGTGAGTGTTAATCATCCCTGTGAGTCTGCACAGTCCCATGGACGTTGTCTGTGAGGTTCTGAGTGCAGGGAGAGGCAGCTGAAGAAAATCACCATTCACTGCTGCTGCCACTCCATCTGTGCCTTCCCTGGTAGCTGGGGGCACTGGGGAATGCCAGGATCAGAGCAGGGAGCTGTTTTTCTGAACACTCTCTATTGGATTCAAATTAACATCACACCTGTGCTGTGATCCCACACCGCCTGCAGCTCCTGTTCTGAGAGCTGAGGGGGTTTTGTACCCTGGCCTGCAGATTTTCTTTCTCTAACTGGGGTATTTCAGAGGGCAGGGTTAGATGGGATATTTGGAAGGAATTCTCCCCTGGGAGGGTGTGAGGCCCTGGCACAGGTGCCCAGAGCAGCTGGGGCTGCCCCTGGATCCCTGGGATGTCCAAGGCCAGGCTGGACGGAGCTTGGAGCACCTGGGACAGTGGAAGATGCTGGTGGAGCTGGATGACCTTCAGGCTCCCTCCCGACCCAAACCATCCTGTGGCTGTGCCGAGGAATATTCTCCACCATTCCATCACAACTGGGAGGAAATCAGGAACTCTGCAGCCCATGGAACAATCCACAACTCGCACTCCATCCTCAGCCCCGTTTCCCCTTCCCTCTCTCCGCTGTGGCCAAACCCCCACCTCCTCCTCCCTTCCCGGCCTCCTCGGAAAGCAAAACCACGGGAGCAAAGCGAGACAACGCTGCTGGCATCTGCCCGGAGCCTCCCATGGCGCTGCAACCGGAGCACGGCCGCAGAACATTGGGAGCTTTCTCCAAAGCCCCGGCGGCGGAAATCGCCGCCGCTCTTAATTCGAACCAGAACAAGATGGGCCCGGGGCGCGCACAAAGGCGGCCTTTGCTCGTTCCCAGGGTGCTGACAGGATGGGCCAGAGTCCATCCTGTGCAGCTGATGGGAGCAGCAGCACATCCTTAAATCTCAACACCTGGGCACCGCTCCGGAGACCTCGGCAGAAATTTAGAAGGGAGTTTGCTGCCAGTGCCACTGGGGAGGCCCCGGGGGACGCCGCAGCTGGCTGGGTAAAGAGCTGCTAAAAACGGGGCTTGGAATGGACTTGGGGATCTCTAGAAAGCTCATTTATCAATGTAAACACAGTTTAGCTGCTTCATAAATCTGTTTTCTTTCCTCCTTTTCATCGGGTGCTGCTGATGGGTTTCGTGGTGTGATCGGCCGCTGCTCGTGAGCATCGCTCAGATAAAGATGAGGGCAAAGGGATTTTTGATTATTTCTATTAAATAGTTGGGTCTATGTGTGCTTAGAATTTCTCTCTTTATTCCATCTCTTCTAGGGATGGGTGCACTGCTATGGAAAAAGCAGAAGCGGCCAAACCAAACCTCAGCCCAAACACTGACATCAACCCAAACATGTTTGAAGGTCGGGGTGAGTTTGGATAAGTAACCCATGTACCCAGTGGTAAGTAGGGCTGGTTAGGAAATGGATTTTCCACCTTCTGAAAAATTTGGAGATTGGATCTGTGTTTTTGCGCAGCTGACATTTTGATGCTCTTTTCCCCAAACCAAGACAAATTCATTTAAGTGGCAATTTTAATAGCACCGGATCACCTCATTTGTTATTTGGTTTCTTTTTGGGAAATGGTAAGACAAGGAAATAAAAATACCCACAAAATGCAGGCAAAGGAGTGGTTGATTTAGTAAATCCACCTCCTCCAAGCTGGCTGATCTGCCTCTACATGATTTTTAAAGAATATAAACCATATTTCTCAGCACTTTTCCCACAGGTTGGGGCAGGCGTGGCCTTGCAGCCCCTCAAACCTGATATTTTACCCAGAATAAGCTTGGTTGGAAGATTAGTTTCATTTCCATGATGTGTTTGTTGTGAAAACTAGAAGCATTTGGGCAAAAACTGATTCCACTGGGCAAAGTTATGATTATTCTGGGTGTTTTTCTGGGTGTAGTGGTTGTCGTCCTAAAGCACAGGGTGTGCTAAGGAAGGTTGGCTTTGGACAACAGGGAATTGCAGAGCATTCGGGAAGGAAAATATTGGGATTTTTAATATGATTGAAATAATGTTCTTCAGCAGGTCTCTCTTCACTCACAAGTTGAGTATGGGACCAAAATAATCGAATTCAGGCCCTTCTCTGTCTTTTTCCAAAGTGTTATTATTTTATTTTTAATGAGCACTTAATTAGAGACTGAAAAAAAAAAAGGCAAACAACTCAATCCTGAGCAACTCAATACTGAGCTTTGTGTGTCCAAAGGAAACTCATGGAATGGGAATCAGGTTAAATAGTTCAATTATTGTCCATTGTTTACACGCTGGAGGAGTGCAACTGTTTGGAATTGTTGAAGTAGTTAGGAAGGTGATCGGAACATTTGCCAGCAAATGACATAAATCCAGAATTAATTATAATGGCTTAAAAGGTTAAAAAGAGAGGGGATCATTGGTCCCATGGTTTATTGTGAACTGTCAGGATAATGGAATTTTAATCAGCCCGTTTATTTTAGGAAGGATTAATTGCACGGCGCGATGCAGAAAACACAGGGAGCACCACTGGAATCGGAGCCCAGCGCGTAATTTTATTAAAGCAGATCAGTTGTAGCATCTTAATTTCCTCGGACATGTTTATGGGGAGCCATTTGTTTGGTCAGGAGTCTTTCCTGGCTGTTCAAGTTGCTGAAAATGAATGTGGTTGCTGAGCCTGAGGTCTGGGAATCCAACCCCGTCCCAGCTGGAAATGGGATTCGGGGGGGCAGCTGGAAAAGTGCAGCAGGGCTGGGATGCTGGCTCAGGGAAGGATTATCTGGAGGTTTTCACGGGAAGGAAGAGGCAGAAGGAAGGTTCAGGTTGGATATCAGGAGGAATTTCTTCATGGAAAGGGTGGATCTGGAGGCATCTGGAGGATTTTGCTGCCTGCCTTCTGTCTTGGCTCTCTCCCTGCACCCTGCGCTTCCTCATGGGCGGCTGGGCTCTGCCAGGACAAGGCACTGGGGAGGTGGATGCTGTCCGATCCAGCCTGGGAATCTCTCTCATCTTCATCTTCATCTTCACCTTCATCATCTTCATCTTCATCATCTTCATCTTCATCTTCATCTTCATCTTCATCTTCATCTTCATCTTCATCTTCATCTTCATCTCCATCAGGATTAGTTCAAATTACGACTTAATTGGAACTTTGCCTCGTCAGTAGGACCCTGCTCACAGCAGTTTTCCAGAGATATTGAACCACGACTGGGATCGATGAAATTCAATCAGGAAATCCTGACTGAAATCATGGCAGATTGAAATCAATATTCATGAGCTGGTTTTAAAAAGAACAAAATCACTTTACTTTTTAAAAATGAAGCTTTTTAGTGAGACATCATCCATGGCTTTTGCCAGAGAGCTGCTCATACAGAGCACGTAACCACAGTTTTTGTCACAAAACCAGAGCAAACAGAGCTGGGGGGACTTGGGGGGATTGGTGAACAATTTCTTCTTCTTTTTCTTCTTTAAATAAAATTATTTGTTTAATTTGAAAGCCAATCCTGGGCTGAAGGGAGCAGCTGGCACAGCCACAGGTAGACACTGCCCCTTCCAAGAGGAAAAGAGGCTCACATGACAATTTTTGAGTTACTCTAAACAAATAACCGTGAAATTGAGTGGAGGAGAGTCCTTCACTGGATTCCTGTAATATTCCATTTATAGCTTCAGGCTTCTCCCGGGCTGGGATAGGAAAACGTTGGCTGGCATCTCCACAAAAGAAAGGAAATATTCTCCTGGAGGTAACGCTTCGAGATTATCAAGTGGGTTTTTATTTGGTATCAATAATAAATCACTCCTGGGCCCATTTGATTGTAGCCAGAATGTAATATACACCCATTAGTAGGGTTGGAGGTTGCTAAACTTGGCTTGCAAACTCCTTTCTCTGTGCAGCACTGTGCCTGTGCTTGTCATGATTTCCCTGCCATGTGCAGGCTGTGGTTTCCCTGTCATGGTTTCCCTGCCATGTGCAGGCCATGGTTTCCCTGTCATGATTTCCCTGCCATGAGCAGGCCGTGATTTCCCTGTCATGATTTCCCTGCCATGTGCAGGCTGTGGTTTCTCTGACATGGTTTCTCTGTCATGGTTTCCCTGCCATGAGCAGGCCATGGTTTCTCTGTCATGATTTCCCTGCCATTATCAGGCTGTGGTTTCTCTGCCCTGTCCAGGCCACGGTTTCCCTTCCATGGTTTCTCTGCCCTGTCCAGGCTGTGGTTTCCCTGCCTGGTCATGGTTTTCCCTCCCTGTACAGTCCATGGTTTCCTTGCCATGTTCAGGCCATGGTTTCCCTGCCATTATCAGGCTGTGGTTTCTCTGCCAGTTTCCCTGCCATGTGCAGGCCATGGTTTCTCTGGTTTCCCTGCCTCACCATGGTTTCCCT
>VXBU01011579.1:215652-240429 GCA_013400315.1 Bombycilla garrulus
TTTCCCTGCCATGAACAGGCCATGGTTTCCCTGTCACACCATGATTTCCCTGCCATGGTTTCCCTGTCACATCATGGTTTCCCTGCCATGAACAGGCCATGGTTTCCCTGCCATGGTTTTCTTGTCACACCATGATTTCCCTGCCATGGTTTCCCTGCCTCACCATGGTTTCCCAGTCACACCATGGTTTCCCTGCCTCACGGTGATTTCCCTGCCATGGTTTCCCTGCCTCACCATGGTTTCCCTCCCTGGCCATGCTCCCCACGGTGCCTGGAGGTACCTGAGGAAGCCGAAAAGCCCGGGGCTGGCTCCAGAGCCCTGCGCAGACGAGCGGAGCCAGAGAGCTGCTCCCCGGCCCCAGCACACAGCCCTCCTTTCAGCACCTTCCCCTCACACAAAGACTGACTTATCCCACCTTTCTCCCCCCTCTGTCTCTGCTCCCCGTAGCCCCAGCCACGAAAAGCCCTCCGTGCTCAGCCCAATAAAAAGTCCTGTGCCACCTCCTCCTCTCCCCCTCCCTTCCCATCCAGAACAGCGCTGCCAAAAAAGGGGGGAAAGGAGAAAAAAATAAGGGGAGGAAAAAAAAGGGAGAGTGAAGGCTGGGACTGGGGAGAGTCAAACCTGGAACTCATTTAGCAAAAGGGACTTTAGTTAACAAGAAAGTTACCCATCATGAACTGCCAGTAACACCTCGAGTGATCCTAAATCCATTACCCAGAGACTTAGCCCTGGCTGAGTTTGATTTTATGAACTGTGAGGCTGCTATGTTGAAAGTCTGCAAATTGGACATAAATTGGGCTGCAGAAGGCTGGGGAGCTGCAAGGGTTGGGGGTTTTTCTCTCCCTGGTGACGTAAGGAGGCTCCGGCCACGGGGCTGCTCAGGACACCCCAGGACAGAGCTGGACAGCTAGGGAAAGCTCCCAAAAAACCTCAAAGCTCCCAAAAAACCTCAAAGCTGGGATTTTTGGGTGTGCAGGATGAGGACAGGCAGGTCTCTGCACTTGCTGAGCCTCAGAGCCTCCCCTTGTGTACCCTGGGAGCTCCCGCTCTCATCCATGGGCTGCCTTCAGCGCCCCGCTTGGTTTTGTTTGCATTGGGGTTTAGTCTCCAAATTTTTGTGATGCAGAGCAAACTACAAGAAAAGGAACCAGATCTGATGCAAGCAGGAGGCAGGGGGCTGTCTGGATGGGATGCTGCAGCCTTTGCTGCTCTCTTTGGATTTTAGGGCTGCTTTGTTGCTGAAGTGCAGCCTCAGTGCCTCGTATTTGCTGATGTATAATCAGAGAGTTGGGTAATTCCTGCAACTTTCGAAATAAAGAAGCTTCAAGTTGAGCCTCAGGTAATTTTACAACCTCAGATAAGTTATAAAAACCAGGGGATGAGGCGGGACACAAGGTGAATCCTGGGGGCAGAGAGGAGGGATCAGGAGCTCACAGGCAGCAGAATCCCCATGTCACTCCTGAAATTCAGAATTTTGACAGATTTTTGGTTCATTATTCCACTTTTGCTATCATTTCAATCTCTTGTTATTTGCAGGATTTGCATTTGCTGTGGTGGAGTTTTGTAAATTACGGAAAACAAAGGCGTCGTGGCTTTGGAAGCAAAATTTGGATCTGGTTTTATGTTCCCAAATGGAATTCCCGGTGCCACCACATTCCAAAGGATGTCCTGGCTGCAGCAGGAGGCAAAGGAAGGCTGGGAAAATTAAATAATTAACTGTTAATTTAATTCACACCCTAATTAAAGATATAGCCACCATCAGCTCCCAGTAAACGGGGCAGAAGAAATATTTTTTACACATAAATTTGAATGAAAATTTGATTTTTCAGCTCCATGACTGAACTGATTTTTTTGTTATTATCATGTCTTGAGTGAAACTGAAGCAAAAGGCTTTGGATTCCTTAGAAACAGGAAATAAAAATAGGATTCAGGAAAAAAATCATTTATTTTTCTCTGCTTTGGCCTTTATTTTACTCCTGATGTTTTCAAATTTAGGCGAATTTTGAAACAAAGTTTTGCAAAATGTAAAATCACAAAGTTTCCGATAAAACCTCATTCTGCTATGGAAAGATTTCTGCAAAACTTCATTTTTGGGATGAAGTCAAACATTTCTTGAGCCTTTTTATACATTAAAACTTCAGCAGGCCTCAGCAAAGACAGGAGTTTGCAAAGTGATAAAATCAGAGGGTTTGTCTCTAACTTAAAGGTACTTTTTAATCTTTAAGTTATGGATTTTTAATTACAGATTTTAAATTACAGAATGTACAGATTTTAAATTACAGAATTACATTTACAGATTTTAAAGAAGACACATTCCCAGATTAAATAAATACACATCTTTTCTGTCTGGACAACGCACGGCCACCAAATCTCAGCGCAAAAATCTCTGAAAATTTCACGTCGAAGATCAGTTTATAAAATTCTGCCGGATCCTTTCCCTCTCAGCCCCAATTCTGGCCAGCCCCTGCCCTGACCCAGCACAGCACCTCCTCTGTTATTTGATAAGCAAAGCCAAGCCAGGGCTAATTTTCCCAGCAAGGTGGCAACAATTCCGTGTGTGATATGTGAGGGAGAAGCACAGGCAGCTCATTTGGGTAATTTCTTACCCTTCTGGCTGCTGCAATGTTTCTTTAGGGGGCACTGAATATGAGTGATTGAGTGAGAGGGAGCCCGACAGAATTAGCACACACTGGATCTTTTGACCAAGGGGGAAAAAAAAAAAAAACCCCAAAAACAAAACAGTCGAATGTTGGTCTAGGGGCACGTCCCCTTAGGATTTGGGAAAGAAAAACACCAAGCCACGTTCGTTTGGTGCTCCTCGAGCAGAGCAGCGCCTTCAATTAAAACCCATTTCAGCGAAATAAAAAGACACTTAATCTTGGGTCCAAAATAGCTCTGGAATGGCAGCAGCACCGCCCAGCACAGGGGCATTTCCAAGGCAAATCCGAGGTGCTGATGCCCTCCCATGAAATGCTTTTCTGAGAAGTTGCTGGCAATTCCCTGCTGCAGTTTCCAGCAGTGAACAGCCCCTCTGGAGGGGGCACCTCCTCAGGGTCACCCCTGGTGCCACCCAGAACTTTCCAGAGTTTGTGCAAAGGGTTGTGTTTGTCCTATAGCCTAAATACAGGTAAAATCCCTCTGGTCTTTCCCTGTTTTTTCCCTTTTCTTCATTTCTTTTTTTTTTTTTTAATTAATTCTTGTTTGTGAACCAATGCATTCTGCTGTCTGCTGGGTAAGCCCTCTTTTTGCTCTCCTAAATCCAAGGAGAAATGATTCCTAATTTTAACACCAGAATGTCTTTGGAACCTTCACGTGCCTTTCCACAAGCTGGGAAAACGTGATTTTCTCCGATCTCCATCTCATCCCTTCCCTTTGCACCTGTGCTTGTGTGAGTTCAGGGAGTATTATGGGATGTATCCGCGGTGTCTCTGTGCTCCAGGGAGCTGCATTCCCTGAGGATTCCCTGCAGGACCATCCCCATCCTGCCTGGAGCAGTTCCTGGGGTCCCAGAGTGGGGAGAGACCCGAGTGCAGCCTCCTCGTCCTCCTCCAGCGCTGCACTGTGAGCTCTCGGTGCCTCGGCGTGCTCACCCGGCCCCCTGCACCCCAGGGACCCCTGCGGAGCCTCTGGGATCGTCACATTTTAGGGTGAGCCAGACCCAAACACAACTTTTGGGGCTGCAACAGCATTTCATCACTGAGCTGCTCAAAACCCTTCCCTGGATTCACCCCAGTATATTTTTTAATTTAAATTCTTATGTGCAATGCAACCTGTGGGCTTTTAGGGGCTGACTTCCAGGAAGGCTGAGCATCCAGGGCTCCTGCTTATCTTGAGGCCACACAAATCCCCCCTGGATGTGGCAGCAGCTCCAGCTCCACGGATCTCTGGGGTCACCACGACTCAGCCTCGCTGCTCAAAGCTCTGAATTTTATTTTAAAGAGGTTGAACAGAGCTCATCTCAGCCCCACAGCCAACATCCTCCTCACAGGCAAGCTTGAGCTCCTCACTCACGATCAGGAAGGCATGAAAAAGCATTTAAAGAGAATTTATTTGTGCCGAGCAACAATAGCAATGGTTAATCTCTTATATTAAAACCTTTAATGACTTCGGGGACTTATGAAACCATCGGAGCTCGTTTAATGAGGGCCTGCTCTGGCCCACACTTTTCAAAGCTGAAATCTTTAATAGAGCAGAAAAGAAATTCACAATTTGGAGGGGGGGTTGGGACCGTACCAAAAAAAAAAAAAATTATGGAGCTGTTTGGTTTGCAGGACTCCTGTTCCTGCTGGGCAGTGCTCTGGTGATGTATGAGGGGAACCTGTCAGCAGGGCCGTGGAGCTTCATGATGCATTACAGCAATAAGTCGTTTGTAATACATCATCTGCAGCAGCTGCTGGCCCGGCCTGGAGCCTCAAACCAAAATTAGGCAAGGATTTCAACGTGCACCAAAGCTGTTTTCTTCCTTTCTCCCTCTCCCTCCCTGTCTCCAGGTCCTTCTCTCCTGCTCGCTCCCGACCTCACCCTGCCAATAGCAATTTGCTGGTGATTTATTCATCCTGCCTCTCCCGTGGAAATTCCTTTTTGGTGGAACCAATGGAGCACAATGCTCGGCTCGGCAGGCAGGGGGATGAGGGTGGCTGCAGGGGATCAGAGGTGTAATCCCTTCAGCCAGCTCTGACAGGGACCAGAACGTCTTTCAGGGGACACAGCTCAATTCTGGGGGGCTGGAGAGCCTGGTTTGCTGTCACTCATTAAGAATTAGTAGTTAAACCCCTCTTGAGCTGCACCTTGATCTTAGTTCTGATATTTTTGTTCTCTTAACAATATTAGCAATTCTCACTAATCCACAGAAACAGCCAAATTAACTTCACAAACAGAGGAGAACTCTCAGCCAGTACAGTGATTGATCTCAGGAGTTTTTAGCAAAAGGTTCCCTCACCTTCCTCACCCATTCTGGGCAGGTTCTGGTGCCAGACACAGGCAAGGAAATCAATCACAAATCAATAACCCCACCACCGCCTTTCCAAGCTTTTTCTGCCTCTTCTCCTCAGCTGGCCTTTACACACGCAGCAAGCAGCCCTCTGGAAGCTCATCAAATACCCTGAACCCCTTTTTACTTTTTTTTTTTTTCAGCCTTGAAAACTCATTTTGCTCTCTCACTCTTCTGCTGTTTCCTTTAGAGGGGTGAAGTGTTCCAGCCCTGACTCTCACCATTTCCCAAGCTCGGTGGCACAGCCAGGGTGACGTTTCCATAAGGGTCGGGGGGAAGGACAATTGGGACCAGGTGCAGGAGCCTGGCTGTGGGATCAGGAGCTGTCCCAGAGTTATCTGCTGCTCTCCTCGGCGGAGTTTGGCTCAGGAGATAATCTAATGTTCAGTGGGAACTGCTGGATACGCTGTCCATGCACACACACTGCAGAGCTCGTTGTGTTTCCAGGGATTGTTTTGATTTTGAACTTTCTTTTTTGAGCATTTAATGCCCTGCACTTATTAAATCACAGCCCAGCGGAAAGCAAGAGGGGAAAATCACATCCATGGCTTGTTACCATGCATGAGGCATAACCAAGTGCTTCAAATCCCTGAGGGGATTACTCAGGAATCACCAGGCCACCTGGAGTTTCATTATGGCTCTTACAAACGGGCTTTTAGCAAGAAGGATGAGGTGGGGAGGGGAGAGGGGTCTTCTGTCTGAGCCCTGAAAAGAGACGAAGTTCACAGAGCTGAACAATGGCTCAGCCGAGTCAGCTGAGCCCAGGGGCTGGAAAGGATTAATCAGAGCGAGAAATGTCAGCTCAGAACAAAACCTTCAGCAGCGTGGCCAAGCCGCAGGGCTCGGCAGAGAGCAGCCTGAGTCACTGCCCAGCCACGCAGGACCTTTCCCCTGGCCAGACCTGAGTGCAGCTCCTCTTTGCTCTCGAGGCCCACCACGAGGAGAGCCCCTCTCCCCCTGACAGCTATTTCCAGGCCCCTTGGTTATCCCAGGAATCCTCCTCTACCACATCTCCTTCTTTTGGTTATCCACAGGATCCAGCATTTGGCAATTCTGGGCCATTTTGAGAGCATTTTTGGAGGAGGATGATGCTTTAGTCTCAGTAAACACCATTCTCCTTCCAGGTCAAACAGTTCTTCAGAAATTGAGATGGTGCTACTGATTTCCAAGTGTTCTGCTTTTATCTAAATTAAACTCCCCACTTCTCTCCACCTTCAAAGATTTATGTTACTTACGATCCAAACACTTCTAATGTACATATTTAGAGGAAAAATCTCAAAATATTAAACCCCTTCACCCTTGAACTCCTCCAGCTCGCTCCTTACTTTTCCACATAATGCCAGGACTTTGCAGGGACATAAGGTAATGTTTTGTGATACTCTGCAAGATTGCAAGAAGGACTCTTCTGGCCTGCACTAAGAAAACAAATAGCTGGCTACAAGGATTGTGTTGGACGTCACTTTTGATTAGAGCTAATCCCAGGTGGTGAAGGAATGGATGACACATCTGTGAGAAATGCTGGTGCTGCTTTCACCCTGGGCAAGAATAATCCAGGCTTTACAGTTTAGGGGTTTATCTGTAGGAATCTGTTATATATTGAATTTATAAATATATCCAGGGGCTCTCAGGAACCCTTAAATAGCCCATCCCTATCACAAAATATTTGTTTGCTGACCTAGACCAGGAATCCTGGAAGGATGAAAGGCACTGGTGGCATGGGATGCGCTCAGCAGGATAATGCAGGTGGACAAATGTGCAGAGCTGAGGATCCAGAGCTGGAGACAGCATCAACATCGCTGCTCCCCCTGGATTGTTCCTTCGAATCCACTGAGGATTTTCATTCCCTGACAGTGAGGGGAGTGGGGATTCCTGCACTGGATCCTGCAGTGCCTCAGCCCTTCCCCTCCTCGGGAGTGAGGAGCGGGGAGCAGCACACGCTGCTCTGAGTAACTCAGCTCCACAGCGGGGAATTCCAGCCCAGCGAGCCCTAAGGTGACTGGGGCATCCTTTTTTCCCTCCAGCTCCACCTTTATCATGTTATTGAGGATAAAAAGAATGTCATCAAATACTTCTAGTGCTGGAATGAAAGTCCTTCATCACGAGCTTTCAGCTGGATGCCAGGTTGGAGCTGCTGAAAGAAACCCAAGCTGAAATTCTCCTTCTGCATTTGTTCTGTCACTCTGTTAAAAGGGAACAGCTGAACAAATTATCAACATTTTGTGAGGATTAGGAAAATTGATCCAGGCTGACTCACTGCATGCCTCTATAACCCCGAGTCATGGTAAAACCCAGGAAATGAGGCTGGGACTGGAAAGGGTGAGAGAATTCTCGTGTTCTTGGAGCATCCTCAAATGCCAGATTGTTGGACTCGGTTTTCCACTGTTTTTTTACACCCTGATTGTGTTCAGAACATTTTTCCCCCAACCTGCCATTTCTTCTTGAGCTGCTTCCCTGTGAGTTTTGTTACTCTGTGAAAGCACAGCTTCTTAATTCAATTTAAGCTGAATATCAGAAATGGGTCAGAAGTTAAACCATCATTACAGACCAAGTGTTACTAAACTCCATTTAATCCAAAGCAATGGATAATAAGAACTTTTAGCCTTAGTTGAGGACAGTAAATGAGATCTTTACAGTGAAGAACTTCAAGGAGAGACAAAATATTCCTGAGTATGTGCAAAATAATTTATTTAATACTAAGGATGGTGCAGGTATTTTGCATATATTTGAAGGAAAGAAAATGTGTGCATTCCCAATCCTCAGAGTTAGCTTGCAGTGTTGGAAGGGACAGGATTTATATTTGTATTGCATTGAAATAGGGAATTCTGGCCCAGAATTTTCCAGAGGTTTTGTTCCTGCCCTGCCTAGAAGAGATCCAGCTCCTCCAAGGCTCATCCAGGTCACAGGGTGACCTTCAGGACAGCCCCAGCTGCTGGACAAGCCTCACCTCAGCGCCAGCTTTCAATGCTGGAGATATTTTACAATCAGAGAGGAATCTGCCTGCCAAGGTCACTTTGAAGGCCGGGAATTCTGGCACAGGGGACCCAAGGGAACAGCCTGAAGTTGTGTCAGGGCAGGGTTTAGGTTGGATTTTGGGAGAAGTTCCTCCCCCACAGGGTGGAGGATGGATTTTAGGAAAGGTTTTTCCCCAGAGGGTGGAGGTTGGATATTGGGAAAGGCTTTTCCCCAGACAGTGTTTGGGCACAGGGAATGGTCACAGCCCCAAACCTGCCAGAGCTCCAGAGGGGTTTTGGTGACTCTTGGGGACGGTGCTGTGCAGGGCCAGCAGCTGGATCTGATGATTCTTGAGGATCCTTTCCAGCTCGGGACATTCTGGGACACCCTCAAACCTTTGCCTTGGCCCTCAAACCTCCTCATCTTGGCCAGAGCAGCCAGCGCGCCCCTCCTACCGCACTGCCCGAGGCCAGACTTTGATTAGAGCCCCGGGGGCGGGTGAATAATCGATAAAAGCCCCGGTGGTGGGTGAATAATCGATAAAAGCAGCGCTCGTGTCGCCGGGCCGGAGGGAGCCGGGCAGCATCAGCTGCGTGCCCGCTTTGATCCCCGGCAGCCCCGGCTCCAGCGAGCCCTTTGTGGGCAGGGATCACCTGTCACAGAGAACGGCCGCAACCCTGCCCTGCCCACGGGAGGCCTTTTGATGCGGCGGGTGTTGATAATTAGGGCCTAATTGAGTGATTAACAGCCCCAGCGGCCCGTGCTCTGAGGCGGGGTGAGGAGGGGCAGGGGCTGCCCCAAAGTTCAGGCCTTCAGGATGCGTTTTTGCGGCCCCATCTTCCCCCAGCGCCTCGCTGGATGCTGGCCCCGGGCTGGGATGCTCAGAAATGTGCAGAGCCAGCGAAACCAGGGAAGGTGATTCCCTTTTTTCCCTCCCGAGTGCTGTAATCACTTTTGCCCGAGCCACTATTGATAATAACCGGGCAAGGAATAGGCTCCCACTTGCCGGGGCTCCATAGGCCATGAAAACCCCTCCAGATAGACTGAACTTAATTAACTGAGCCTATTAAGGCAATATTAAAAGAAGCCTATCTCAGCAGGCTCTCCCAGTGGGGAGACACAGCAGAGCTTTCAATTTAGGACTTATTGCAGAGCTCTCCTGCTGCCCAGCTCCGTGGGCTGCCTGGGAGCTGCTTAATCCACGGCTTGGGAGCGGGGAAAGACAGCTGGGAACGGGGGGAATATCAAAGGAAATCGACCTGTAATATATTATATGCTCACTTTGTGGCTGGGGGGAGAGCCGTATAAATGGGGAGGTTGTTTGGCACCGCATGAAACGAATGGCAGCGTGGAAATGGTTAAAAGTTGTAAAATAGGACTTAGGGAATCCAAATAAGCTTTTCCTGAATAATTGCAGCGTGTTGCAGTGCAGACGGGAGTAGATTCCTACTAAAAATTGCAAAATTCTGTGCAAAATTAAATAAATTCTGCTTAAAATCAAAGAGAAGTTGCATAAAACCGAAGGAAATTTTCCTGCATCTCTTCCTTTCCCCTATACATAAGTTAGGGACTGGTTTTGATCCTTCTTTACTTCTCATGAAATATTGGTGCTGCCACCATGCTGATCATCATGACTGGGTTGTGTTCCTGGCTACAAGAGAATTAAAAAAAAGGAAAATGTTGCCACTGATGAATAAGGAACTCTGTCATCAAACAGAGCTTGAGGAAGCTGCTGAATTTCAAAAAAATAACCAAATAAATGTAAGAAAATTTGTGTTGGTTTTGCCTTAGTACAACGTGCAAAGGGAAATGCTGTGGAAGGTTAAATCTAATCACATCTCCAACAAGAATTCCTGCTTTTTTTAAAGAGCATCTCCTCAGTTTAAAGGGCTGCAGAGCCAGCACTGTGGAGCCAGTGATTGCTTTAAATGGAATGGATGGGGTTGGATCCATGTGAGTGAAAAATTTGGGAATTCTGGTGGCAGCCCAAGGCCCAGCTCTTGACAGGAATGAGCATCCCTGGAAGTGTCCAAGGCCAGGCTGGACAGGGCTTGGAGCACCCTGGGACAGTGGGAGATGTCCTTGCCTGTGGCAGGGATGGAATAAAATGGGCTTTGAGGTTCCTTCCAACCTAAACCATTCCACAATTCTATCATTCGAGAGTTTTTGGAATGGGAATCTCGGTTTTATTTGTGATAGTTGTGGAAAGAAGCTCGAAAACACAGCCTGTGTTGGCTGAATTAATCAGGGAAGGGTGGGACAGGAAACTTCTCACCGTTCTGACCTAAATCCCAGGAGTTTTTCACTGAAACAAGTGATTGGTGTAGAAATTGAAGATTTCCACCTCCACAGGCAGGATCCATGCTCAGCAAGCACTTCCAGAGTGCCCCAGCTCTTGAAACCCCAACTGGAACAACCCCCAAATTATTATTTCCGTGGATAACGCCCCAGACGTGCGTTTGCAGTTCCGATGTTTTATTTTTAGCCCAGACAAGGGGAGCCTTCCCCACTTTATTCCAACAGCTGGATTAAAAATAGAAGATCCTCCTGGAGAACGTCTGCTCGGGCAGCCGAGGGATAATTGTGTGTGGGTTCAGTTTGTTTGCACAGGAAAACCCGGGGTAACCTGAGAATTCATTACGAGAAGAGCACAGGACTCCTGCCATCCTCTAATGGCCCCTTACAGCTCGAAATGCAAAATTTACAAGGGAAGCCTTAAAGAAATGACAGGAAAATCTGAGAAGATAACGAAACTGGCAGGGAAATTAATAGAAGCCTTGGGTTCTGTAATCCGCAGTGATTAATACCTTTGAGTTCCATGATCTTTGGTTTCCACTGGAATTGATAAACTACCAACTGTGGCTTCTCTGCTTTAAATCAATACCCCCAAAAAATCTCAGTTGGCCTTGCTGGCCTATTTGTCATCTTGTTCCCAGTTGAAGGTTAGACAGAATCCTTATGAACTGAGATTTTTTTTTTCCCAGTTTTATTGGAATTGCTTTTTTATTATCATTGTTATGCCCAGAAGATGATGGTGTGAGTAGTATTTGAGATTCTTATCCTGCCCAGCATGTGGAGAGAGCCCAGGGTTCAGTAACGATCTTGCCAAAATTTTAGCAATATCCTAAGTCAACCTTTAATTTAACCTTCAAGGTATCAGCATTTCACAGCTTTAAAAAAGAAAAAACTAAAAATTTGTGGGAAAATCAAGGAGGAAAAATGGAAATGATGTCACGGTGCTGCTGAACTGTAAAACAGATTTAAAATGTGCGGTTCTTGTACGGTTTCAAAATGTGCTGCACTGCAAACAGAATTCTCTGCTGTTCCAGAGTTTTGTGCCACTGAAATTAGCACGGAACTGTGGAATGGTTGGGTTGGAGGGACCTTAAAGATCACCCAGTGCCACCCCTGCCACGGCAGGGACCCCTCCCACTGTCCCAGGGTGCTCCAGCCTGGCCTTGGGCACTGCCAGGGATCCAGGGGCAGCCCCAGCTGCTCTGGGACCCTGTGCCAGGCCCTCACACCCTCCCAGGGAAGGGTTTCTTGCTGATTCATTGCTGTTGATGAGCTGCAGTTTGTAGGACAGAAACCTCTGACACTTTTGCTGGGAATTTCCTTTCCCATCAACGTCCCTCACCCTGCTCTCACCTCCTGCGCTGGATGCAGGCATTTGTAACATCTATTAAACGTGGTGGGGCTGCTCTCAAGTAGAATTCCTGACTGTTCCTGACAATTCCTGACCATTCCTGACCATTCCTGACCATTCCTGACCATTCCTGACCGTTCCTGACCGTTCCTGACCACTTCTGACCATCCCCGACCATTCCTGACCGTTCCTGACCATTCCTGACCATTCCTGACCTTCCTGACCATTTCTGACTGTTCCTGACCATCTCTGGCCTTCCTGACCATTCCTGACCATTCCTGACTGTTCCTGACCGTTCCTGGACATTCCCGGCCATTCCTGATCATCTCTGACCATTCCTTACCGTTCCTGACCTTTCCTGACCATTCCTGACCTTTCCTGACCATTCCTGACCATTCCTGACCATTCCTGACCGCTCCTTACCATTCCCCATCACCAGCTGAGTTTCTGTTTCAATTCTTACTTTTAAATGCGACGCCACCTTCGCTGGGGAAAGCCAACAAACAAAACAAAACCCAACCCAAATCTACCACAATTTTTCTCCACGCTCCCATCCTCCGTTCAGCTCCAGCCTGTTTTCCTCCACACTGGCTTGCCATCATGGAAAGCGGACGGCTGGCCGTGACTCACGGAGGTGTTCCTGTCGTTAGAGCGTGAGATCGCTTTCCCAGTTGCTCCCGTCGTGCCTGCCAGATCCTTCACCTCCTGAGCTCACCGTGGGGCTCCAGAGCCATTCCCAAAGCCCTGTCCTGCCCAGCTGCCATGGCTCAAACCCTTCCCGCTCAAGTGCTGTCACTCAGGGATGCTCAGATCCCTCCCAGATCCCTCCCCACTCTCTCTTTGGAAAACCGACGTGTCCCGATGAGCCGCCCTTGTGTAAATACATCTTCCTTTGTAAGAAACAAGCCCCTAATTCAGACCTGTGTTGTGTTTATTTTTGAACATGGATCTTTTTTTCTTTCTTCCCCTTGTCAGGGGCTGTGCAGCTCGACCTTAGGCTCGACAGGGAAATGTTTATCCAAAGAGTTAACGCGGATGAGTAATCCGGGACGCTCCTGCCAGGGCTCGGGGGGTGGGATTCCCGTAAACAGCCAGGCCCTTTGAACTCGGGGCTTTTATTTTATGTCATCCTCCAACCACTAAACCAACACGCCACCATGGAGGCCTTCCCTGCTCAGCCAAAACACAGATTCAGCCGTGGAAATTTAAGCTGGGAGTATCATTTGAGGAGACCTTGTGTTCGTCACCTCGTCCTCTTTGATTTGCTCCATCCTGAGCTTGGCCGAGCGGGGTTTGTGCAGTGCAGGGCTCGTTCCAGCCCCAGGAACGCTGTCCTGGCTCTGGGGAACACCACAGAAATGGACATGGAGTGGCACAACCGAAGAGGTGAAAAATGAGGGACGAATAATGTGTGGGCATAAATCTCCTCTTGCTTCCTCCTCATGGAAATTTCATGTTGGGCTGCTTGTTCCTTATTTCTCGCTCCCAGTTTCCCCGTTCCCTGTGAGGGAGCAGCTCCTGGGCGCTGAGAGCACTGCTCCCATCCTCCTCCTCACTAATTGTCTGTTCAGAGCGGAATTCCCCCCTTTATCTGCTGATATCAATTATCAGTCCTGCCAGAGTCACTTTAAAATCATGATTTAATGAAGCCGTGTTCATTTGTTGCAGGACACACTTAAACATGCAATAAATACCTGATTTTCAACCCTAAAAGCCCAGTTCTGCCCTTTTTTAGTGCTGATCGCGGGCTGGATTTGGGAGCTGTATCAATAAACTCTTGGAGATTTTCTGGGGAAGTTATGCAGCTCAAATTCCCGCTCAATATTCAGACCATGCAGAGTTATGGGACTGAGGCATCCAAGAAATAATAGGAATAATGTGGATATTGCATAACCATCCTCTTGCGCTGGCATGAGTCATTCCTAAAGTGCCCTGTATATCTTTCAGGGTGGATTAAGGATACGAGACAGGGGAACCGTGAGGGCTCCTACAATGCTCCACAAAGTCTCCAAAACGGGAAAAGCCTTTTGAAAACAACTCTGAAAAAATAACCATTTTGTCGTCTGCAGTAAATAACTCGGTCACCGGGGAGGTCAAAAGCTAAAGGCTCCCATCCAGGGCTGGGATTAATGACCTGCAAAACACCAGTTTGAAAACGGGCTCCTCTCCCTGCTCCTAGACAGGCAATAATGAAGCATCTCCTGCCGTTCCTTAGCCAGGAATGAAATTCCAGGCGGGAAAATGGGCTTTGCAGTGGATGCACAGGGATGAGTTAAGCAGTGATAGAACGAGCACTGTGTAAATCAAGGGCCACTGAGGCCGTTCCTCACCTGGCCAGGAAGGTGCAGAGATCCCCGGGGAGGCCGAGGTGAGGGAGGAGGCTGAGCTGCTCTCCCAGCCCAGGGGGGGTTGGTGGTGTCCAGCACCCCACGACAAGTCGTAAATGTCCCTGCCCTGCACGGATTCCCGCTGCAGAGGGAGAATATTTATGACGAGATTCGAAGGTGCAAGGGGAGGCAGAAACCCAACCCGCGCTGTGCTGGAGGATCGATGAGGTGGCTTAGTCCTCCACGGCCTTGTGGACTGGGCTGGGCTGCTCAGAGGCATTTTTCAGACAATTTGGTGTCTCCCAGTTTGCCAGGATGGTTTTGGAAAATGTCAGGATGTTTTTAAAAAATAGTTAGATTAAAAATG
Source organism: Bombycilla garrulus (assembly GCA_013400315.1). NCBI lineage: Eukaryota > Metazoa > Chordata > Aves > Passeriformes > Bombycillidae > Bombycilla > Bombycilla garrulus. The sequence goes on from VXBU01011579.1 coordinate 229,935, forward strand.
AGTCTCCTAGCTCTGCTTGTTTTGCTGTAAGTGGGGCTAGAACTCGTGACTAAAGGGGTTATTTCATGCCTCAAACAGTAAAAGTGGAGGGAAACTGTGAGTGAAGCTCTAAAGAGACTTCTTTTATGTTAAAACTACTACAGAATGAAACACATTCTGCCTTAAATGACCCTGCAGATGTCTTTGAACTGGGCTGATTGCTCCAGGAATATTAATCCAACAAAACCTGGCTTGAGGCCACTCAGGAGCTGTGAGATGATCCTAAATACTTGGAATTTCTGATCATCTGTAGAAACAAGAACTCCAGTTCTGTGACTATCCAGACCCGCAGCATTTTCATCACCTGGAGCCCATCCTTCTGCAAAGTTCTGCTCTTCTTTTCGCCTCTTGTTCCTGTTTCCTTCAACCCAAGCCAAAACAAAAATCCAGGTGGGGAAATTTCCATCAGATTGAGTTCTGCTGCTTCCTCCTCCCACCCAGCACAGGACAGATGCTCTGATTTTCGGCCCGCAAAGAACAAAGCTTCCCTCTGGCTTCTTTATTTTAAACAGGAGAGGCCACCCACAGCTCCAAACACGCCTATGGAGAGGAAAAATAAATGGCTGAGCTCCTGGCCAGACGTGGATGTGCAGAGCGTATCTGAGGAGGAGGAGCTGTTTGGAAAAAGCCGTTCCCATCCCACCCAGGTGCTGCCAAGGATGGGGCTGGGGGCACCAGCACCTCCCAGCAGAGGGGAACGGCTCGGAGAGGGAGCTGGGATGGCTGGGGACCATAAATCACCTCAGCCCGAGGGCAAGTCCAGCAAGGCAGAGCTGGGCAGATGTTGGAGAAGGGAATTTGGGGAGGTTTCAGCGCAGAATTCCAGCTCTTGCTTCGCAGGAAGGCGAATCCTGCACCGCTCCACCGGCTTGTGGCCATAAATCCAGAAAAGATCCCCCTCCAGCCTGAACCCGCAGATTTTTCCCCTAAAGTGAAGCAGGGGAGGGTGGTGGGAGCTGCTGCTGGGCTCAGGGTGTTTGGGGTTGAGAGTGCTGCCTCTGCAGGAGGGTTTGGGTTGGTTTGGGGAGTTTTGGGTTGGTTTGGGTTGGTTTGGGGAGGTTTGGGTTGTTTTGGGTTGTTTTGGGTTGGTTTGGGTTGGTTTGGGGAGGTGTGGGGGGGTTTGGGGGGGTTTGGGGGCACCTCGGGGTGAGGAATCTCCCCCATGGACTCGTCCATGAGACAGAAGAGGGAATGGAACAGGAGTGAGGAGCCAAATGTTCATTATTTCCACCCCTGCACACCTGGAGCACGAGCTGTGTGTCTGCCTGGCCGTGTGTCCCCCGAAGGGGAATTGTCACCACGGCAGCTTTGGGACCTGGATTTTACACCTTAAAACACGGAGAGCACACGGGGTGGGTGTTGGGTCTGGGGGTTTCCCTGCCTGCTCATGGAAAGAGATTCCTAATCCAGCAAGGAACAAGATTTGGAGCTGCTCCCTCCGAGGACGGCGCTGGCTGCGCTGAAGCTGAAATTGGAGAATGGTTCCAAATTGTGTTTTTTTAAAAGCTGTATTTTCATGCCTCACTTCTCCACACAGACAGACAAATGGCTTTTCCCTTTCATGGAAAGTTGGGACCTACCTCTGAAAATGTCCTTAAAGTCGGGCTGAAGGCGGTGGAGTTGGCAGCACCCCATCCCACGGCTGCCTCTACCCCACAGCCCTCCCTTTGGGTCAAAATCCAACCCTGGATAAAGTTTGTGTCTGAGATTGGAGAGAACCTCCAAATCAGCCTCACTCCAGGCTGGAACTACTAAAAAACATCCAGGTTTTACTTCGTGGATGTGAGTGTCCCTCTCTGGGTGATATTTGGGGGGATTTTAATCTACTTGGTGGGGAAGGTTTCCTCCAAAAGAGGCCAGACCTGCACTGGGCAAAGCTGGTGTGATCTCCTGAGGGCAGTGGAGCAGCATCAAATGGACCTAAAATCCCTGAGGACGAGTTCATTACCCACCAAAACCGGGCATAGTTTGGATTGAAAAGGCTGATAGTGATGAGAAAGGAAGAAAATGCGTGCATTAACTCGTGCTTAATTAATCTGACAAATAACGAGCACGGAAGAGCCTTGGAGAAGGGGTTGAAAGGTTCCCAAGGAGCGAGGGGGTCTGGGGCAGGATGGGCAGCTCAATGAGTTCTGTCCTGAGCTGTTTTTCCTTCCACTGCCCTATGTCCCTGTGCCAGTTCTGTATTTCAGGATTCCATCCCTGTCCCGAGCTGCTGTGGACTCAGCTGGGCCCTGGGAGCAGCTCAGGGATTGTTCCCCGATTCCCAAAAGCTCCTTTTCCTTTACCCCCGCTGGCAATAATTCACACCAATGCATTCACACTGTGCATTGTGTTTTTTAAAAAATAAATACATCAATTCTTGATGAAGTATCTAGCCCTGATAAATGAATAAATTGAATAAATCACAATTAAACCCCATGCAGGTGTGGGGCACTCAGAACTCTGAGTTATTCACACAAGGCTGCAGCCAATGTTCAACCTCACATTTCTTGCTAATTAATGAAACCCTTAATGCAAACTTTGAGCTGAAGTGATTCAATCCCACCAAAAGCAGATTTTGGGGCGTGTTTTGCACCTCAGGTGAGACAAAACTCACCTGAAACCTTGTCCAGCCCGGTTTGAATGTGAGCCCCAGTGAGGGAGTCAAGCAGGACTGTTGTGTAATAAGAAAAACCAACTCAGACCTGGAATACAACCAGGGAAAAAAAATTAATGCTCATTAAAATCGTTACCTGCATTTCTCTATCAGCATTTCCCCGAGCCTGCAGGGGAGAAGATAAATAAAAATCCATTTGGGTTCTGGGGATGTTTCTGCCAGTTCCTGTTTACTGAATGTTTGCTAATGCCCCGCTGCCTTTAGGGTGGAAAAAAAACCTATAGGAAATCTTTTGATTTGTTTTCATTTTATTTATTTGCTTACCTTCCACTCACCACAGAGGCTGAAAATCTTTGGGATGCTTGAGAAAAACCAGGATGTTTCTTCCTCCAGAGAGGCTCCTGCTCACCCGTTTTCTGTCCCAGATGATGTCAGAATCATCTGCTAAGGGCGTCACGGACATCGCCCCAGCCAAGTGGTGAACATGAAAATCCAGCTTTAAATCACAGCCAAGCTCTTCCCAGCTAATGGCACTTCAAATGAATTGGATGTGTCTCCTCAAAACCACATTTTTGGGGAGTTTTTTTATGTTTGGAGGTGACAGTGGTGGCCCTGTTTGAGGCTGACCCACGGAGAGGTTCCCTTCAAGGAGTTGTATTGAAACCTTTCGTTCTTTTTTATTTTTATTAGAAAGTGAATGGGTGAGACGGATTGCAGACTCTGCGATTTCAGGAGGTAAAACACATGGAAGAAAGTTCATTAAAAAGAAACAAATCACAAAATATCGAGGTTATGAAGAAAAAAAAACAGAAAGAGGTTGATAAACTTAGGTGCAAAAGAAAAAAAATTAAAAATCAGGATATGGAAATGCGGGTGTATTTTTGGAACTGTTTAATTGGTGAGTTATTCATGGATCCTGAAACCGCTCTGGCTCTGGAAAATTGCAGAGCTGAGGGGTGACCTCGGCTCCGGGGTGCGCCTGCCATGCCGGGAGCGCTGGGGGATCACCTCCACCTGCCCAAAACACACCCAAAACACACCCAGAACACACCCAAAACACACTGAAAACAGCCCCAGAAACACACCCAAAACATACCCAAAACACACCTAAAACCATAGCTAAAATACACCCAAAACACACCCAAAACAGACCCAGAAACANAAAACAGCCCCAGAAACACACCCAAAACATACCTAAAACACACCTAAAACCATAGCTAAAATACACCCAAAACACACCCAAAACCATAGCTAAAACACACCCAAAAACACACCCAAAACCACACCCAAAATGCACCCCAAACACACCCAGAAACACACCCAAAACACACCCAAAACCATAGCTAAAACACACCCAAACCACAGCCAAAACACACCCAAAAATGCATCCACAACACAGCCAAAACACAGCCAAAATACACCCAGAAACACACCCAAAACCACACCCAAAATGCACCCAAAACACATAAAAAACCACAGCCAAAACACACCAAAACACACCCGAAACCACACCCAAAACAAAGCCAAAACCACACCCAAAATACACCAAAGACAGATCCAAAACACAGCCAAAAGTACACCCAACACCACACCAAAACACACCTAAAAACACGGCCAAAACAACACCCAAGGGCAGACCCAAAACACACACAAAACCACACCCAAACCACACCAAAACACGCCCAAAACCACACCCAAACCACTCCCAAAACACAGCCAAAATACACCCAAAACCACCCAAACCACGCCCAAAACCACACCCAGCCACCCCCAGGGCCACGCCCTGCAGCTCCTCCAGCTGGGGCGTGGAATCTCAGGATTCCAGAACCAATCTGATTGCACAGAAGCCATTTTATTGTTCACACAACTCATTTTTATCCAGTTTACACAGAGCTCGTGCTCACCTCCAGTTGTTTCATCATTTCCTAGCAATTATTTCACAGGTCAGCAACAGGGATCTTACCTGTCCATCAAATCTGTTCTGGGTTAATTAGCTATTAACTTAGCACAGCAAGGCCTTTCTTTGTATTTTATTTGTACATAATTTGGATGATATTGTATATTTGTTGTATAATCTGTATGATCATTTCTGTATGATTTTATAAGGCCTTTCTGTAGAATTTCTATGATGATTTCTGTATGATTTTATAAGGCCCTTTCTGCCTAATTTGCATGATTTTATAATGCCTTTCTGTAGAATTTCTATGATGATTTCTGTATTATTGTATCAGGCCTTTCTGCATAATTTCTATGATAATTTCTGTATGATTTTATCAGCCCTTTCTGCACAATTTCTACCTGTATTTTACCTTTCTGTAAAATAATCTACCTGCATTACACCACCAGGGCAATTCCAGAAGTGCCCTGGCTCCAAAAATGTGACAATGCTCGAAATCGAACCACGGAGTTCATTTCATTTCCATTCAATTCCACCGCGGCCATCGCAGGAGCTTTGGTTTTATTGTTGCTAATTCCAAGCATAATAAATACGCTTCAGGATCCTGGCTGATTTATTATCATTTTAAACAGGCTGATATTTGCAGCTTTTTGTGAATTTTCGCAGTAATGTCTATTTCCAATTCCAGCCTTGCTTTTCATTTCATCTGGGACGCCCCATCGGTATTAAAATCCAGTATTTCAAATATAATAATCACTTTCCCTGCTCCATTAGATATCTCTTAACTCCCTCAGACTGAGGGAATATGGGCAAGATTTGTTTTTTCTTGTCACCTTGTCAATCTGGAAGTTTTTTCCAAAGGCAGTTAAAAATCACTGAGCTGAACCACTGAGTTTTATTCAGGTCTCTGAACATTTCCCGTTCTGCTCGTGCTTTTTTACAAGTTCAGATAATGAAACTTGGTGGTCTCTTTATAACCATTTCCACTTTCTGTTTGCAGTTTGTAGAAACTTAATCTATTTTGGCTCCTGTTGGGAATAATTGAAAAGCTGGCAAATGGAATGGTATCAACATCAAACCAAACCAGACATCAACTTTTTAAATCTTCCTGTTATCAATCACAGTTTGATTTGATGATCTTGAGGTCTTTTTTAATCAGAATTACCTAATTCTGTGAATCTAAACTCAGGGTGGAGTTTAAATAAAGGATAAAATATTAAATTTTTGGGGGTGATTAACAGTGTCATTTACTGTGAGATTCCTCTGATCACAGTGCACTGGTTCCTATTCCTGAATATTTGTTTTTTACTGGATTTTCTTCTTTGTGGAGCCATGGAGTGTGATGGGCTCATGGAGAATTATGAGATTCCCAGAATTATGAGATTGTCTCCCTCCTGTACACTCCAAACTCAGCATATCCTGAATTTTATCACTCACAGAGGGTTGGGATGGGCTGGGGCAGGAATTAAATCTTCCTCTCAGGAGCAGCTCCTAAAAGCTGGATATAAATCCCTGCGAGGGCAGCGACAGGAGAGCGATGTGGGCACTTCCCTTCAGCCTTAAAAGCACTTAGAGGGGATCAGGGCCTGCCCTAAATAAATTCTGCCCCTGATTTATTCCTTGGAGTGCCTGTGGGCTCTGGGAACACAATCCTCCTACAAATTCCCATGTCCATCTCTCTTCAGCTTTGGATTCAGGATTCTCTTCTCCCTCCCAGTTCAACAACTCGTGGAGATTGTACTGAACTCTGTGTCTCGATTTCAAACCCTTTCTTTGTCACAGCTGATCTGGCCAGAATGGCTGCATGGATTATTTCCTTTGTTTTTCAAGCTGCTGTGTTCATACAGAAAATTAAATTTTTCATTTAAACGGAGTTGTCTCCTCCTGGATGGAATCCCGAGGCTGCGTTGGCACCCCAAGGACTTCCCGAAGGATTTCGGGCTCTTGCAAAGACTGTCCCCCATCTCTCGGGTCAGTGAGTGACTCTCACAAGGCCTGCTGGAATCACAGGAGGGAGGATGGGATTTAAGGGCAGCGCTCCAGCTTGGCACCAAAACCTGATTAACAAAAACTAAAACAGGAGAAGGTGAAACAAACGCATGATCAGAAATCTGCACGTTGCTTATTGATTAGGGCAGAGCACAGCGAGTTTTAAATTCATCTTTCTGTCTCTTAACGCCTTTGGGACGTTTCCACACCTGCCTTGGTTCTGAGTTTCCCCGCTGTGTAACATTTTTCACGTTCAGTTCCTGCTGTGGGCTCTCTGCTTTATTGTGCTTCTCCAGGGCAGCCCCGTGGACGTGTCCAGCAGTCCCAGCTCACCTGGAGCTCACCTGTCCCCGTCCCCAGAGCTCCCCCGTGCCCCCGGCCACGCTCAGGGCTGCCAGGCAAGGCAGGATTTGGCTCTTGGAGGGTCCGAGCTGTCATTTGCATTCGTGAAACACAATTTCTGCCCGGCTCCACCCCTTTCTCCCTCCAAACCAGATGAAATATTTATTGGGTTGGAGTGTAAGGGCTCAGTGTTTCGTCTGCAGAGGAACAGGGGAGTCCTGGTTCTGACCAGAAATTTCTAAGGCTTCTTTGTGGCTACTAAACGTTGGAGGAAAAACCACAAATTACCATGGCCGAGGGGCTGGGCCCTGGGTCCTGGCTCCAGAGCTTCCCCTGCCCCCTCCCCTCCCGTCTTCAAGTGCTCTGCATCTGTGTCAATAAGTGCCCCGTGTCCCTGGCAGGGGATTCTGAACGTGCACACACAGAATTAACCTCTGCCGGGGCGGGGGAGCGAAGCGAGAGCTAATTATGCACAAAATTAAGCTGTTACTGTGATTAACGTGTTTCTCTAACACTGAGGAACCTCCTTTCCCCCCCGAAACCCCTCACAATTCATCCCCTGTTTGGCATTTTCTGGCTGCTCCTCGATTTTCTTTTCCCTGGCCACACCCAAGGCTGGCGTTGCCCGGGGCTGTCGCACCTAGCTGTGCCCTGGCACCTCCCGGGGGGCACCGGCTCCGTCCCCATCTCCTGCTCCACATTTTGGGGGTCTTGGGAGCTCAGTCTGTGCATCCCAACATCTCAGGCTCCTGCTATCCCTTCAATCTTCCCACGAGATTCATTTGAAGAGAGTTTCGGGAGTTTAATTGGTCCAGAGGTGGAGCTCAGCATCCACGGGATAACAGCGGGGTGCAGAAAGGGTGAAAACAGGGATTTTGGGCAAGTTCAGTGCCAGGTTCTGTTGGAGATGGGAAAATGAGGAGCGTGGATGGAGAGATGGGAAAGGAGAATCCATCCAGGCAACAATTCCTGGAGCAGGAGCTCAGAGATTCCCTTCTGGAACAAAGCTCTGCTGAGCAGCTCCTCAGCACATGCTTGAGTCCTCATCCTGCAGGGAGGGGGGATTTTTGGGATGGCTTTTGGAATGATTGTCCCCATCCTGCATTGAATGGGGATTTTTGGGATGATTTTAGGATGATTGTCCCCATCCTGTACAGAGAGGGGATTTTTGGGATGACTCTTGGGATGATTGTCCCCATCCTGTACACAGTGGGGACTTTTGGGATAGTTTTTGGGATGATTGTCCCCACCCTGTACACAGTGGGGATTTTTTTGATGATTGTCCCCATCCTGCACAGAATGGGGATTTTTGGGATGATGTTTGGAATGATTGTCCCCATCCTGTAGGGAGCGGAGTTTTTTGGGATCATTGTTAGAGCCGCTCAAACCCTTAAAACACGAACTCCCACAATCTGCACTGCTTGGCTTTATCCTGTCCCAGATGGCCCTGCTTTGCACTCCTTTTTTGTGAAATAAAAATATTATGTATGTAATGAATTGATGAATATTTGGTAATATTTCCAGTAAATTTTTCAATAAACATGGCTTTTAAAAAAAAAGTCAATTGTTTATAGAAAAAGGACTATTTCAACAAGATATCACCACACTCAGAAAAATTATTCTCAGGAAAACGTCCTTTTTTTTTCTTCTTCTTTTTAAATGAAAATATTTTTCTTAGAAATAACATTGGTCAGCTGTATTAATGATATTGGAAGAGTTCGAAGTGACAATGAGCAAACCATGAAAAATGGACAGAAAACAAACACAGAATCACTCCAGTCCTGGACTGCTTTTTAGTTATATTGGAGACATTCCAGGGCTTCCATTTTTCCACCAGTGTTTAATGGGCTCTCTGTTTGCATTTATGTTTTCCTGATCTTTCAATCTGCAGGAATGGCTGCTCCTGGCAGGGCTCTTTTAGCATCACCCCCTCTGTCCCCCCTGGGTGCCTCCATTTTTATATTTTTTTCCCCTGAATTTGTAGGAGGGAAACACCCTGATATGAAAGCAAAACAGGTAAATATGGAAAAGTTTGGGAATCGGGATTTCAGCGGCGTGAGCCTCCATCGGTGGATTTAACTCGCACACGCACTCCCTGGAAAAATCCCTGCCCCAGAGGGTTTATGCCAATTAAAATTTTCAAATGACATCAGTGAAATTAACCTAAATTTTGCTTGACCTGGAATTTAGGTCAGTTTAGATCATCGTCTTAGCGGGGCCGTCTAAGATTCAAAGCCTCGTGGGGAGCTTTGGAACAGAAAGGTCCTTCAGAGCAGAGCTGGGTCCTGCAGGGGCAGCTCCAGGATGGCGGGAGATGATTCCCAGAGCTGCTCTGGCTGTCCCTGCAGAGGCTGATGCCCAAAAAGTGTCCAAAAATGTCCAGAAAGTGCCTGAGGATGCACAGTTGGTACCCGAGGGGCCCCAGCAGCTGAGTGGTGGCTCTGAGATGGATTTGGACACAGCAGCTCTGTCGTGTTCCTGCACCCCAGGTGGGACATTCCCAGAAGGCAGAGCCCCAGCAGGCCCTGAACATGGAATGGGTGGGTTGGGAGGACCTCAAACCTCAAACCTCCAATCTCAAACCTCAAACCTTGAACCTCAGACCTCACCCACCCCACCCCAGCCACGGGCAGGGATGAATTCCACAGAGCAGGTCACTCCAGCCTGGCCTGGGCACTCCCAGGGATTCAGGGGCAGCTACAATCATCAATTCCACACTCTCATATCCTGAGATGATGATGATGATGAGGATGATGGTGGTGATGACGATGGTGAGGATGGTTCCACAGCTCACTGGATGGTTCCACAGCTCACTGGATGGTTCCATCATCCAAAATGCTAAAAGCACTAAAACAAAACAAGCCAGCGGCTGCCCACTGCTCTCAGTGCTTCTCCCCCTGTACCACACCTCCCGTGGTTCCCTGTTCCCAAATTTCCCTGTAGCAACTCGAGCTGTTTTCATCCTTGTGCGTAACTTTTGGCAATAACTGGAACGAAAAAAGGAGGGAGAAAAAAGCTGGAATAATGTAAACTAAAATAATGGAGAGGCTGATCATCACATGCATGCACGTGGGATATTTATGGACTGCATTTACAGCCCAGCCGTATTTTACTCTTCTTTCTTTTCCAGGGCGGACACAAATCCAAATTTATACTCCCGCTGCATTTCAGCAGCAGCAGAACTCTCCTTTCTCGCGGAGCACCGCACACAATTCAACATTTTCCAGCGGGCTAAGGAACCTGCGGGCGNAACCCCTGCAAACCCCGCCGCTATCGAGCGGTGGCAGCAGGCGGCTTCGCCAGGAAAAACCCGAAATCCGCGAGCCCCACCCCGATGGAAATAGAGCCGGGATTTAGAAGGTGTGAGCCGGCAGGGCAGCCTGCGAAATGTACGAGCTGCGGTAGCCCCTTCTTGCGAGGCTTTGACAGAGAGCAGAGCCCGGCCGAGACTGGGATCCCATTCAGGAGCGGGAGAAGTGTCGGGGAAAAGGGAGGCACGCTCTGCTCCATCGCCGCCTCCCGGCCCGCTGCGCTCGGAGCTGTTTGTGTTTGTTTTTTGGGGTTTTGCTGGATGCTTTCCACGGGAATAGCTGGGAATTGTCACGGTATCGGCGCGGGGCGGGTGGGTG
>VXBU01011579.1:243589-282674 GCA_013400315.1 Bombycilla garrulus
CGTGCCCCAATCCAACCCTCAGTGACCTCAGAGCCCATCTGAGTTCACCCCATGATCCAATCCAACCCTCAGTGACCTCGCAGCCCATCCGTGCTCACCCCAGCCGCGGCCAGAGCCTGCCCTGGGCCGTGGGTGTGATCTGAGGGGTTCTTCTGTTCCTGTGTCAGGTTCTGGCTGGGTTTGGAGCCGGGGCTGGTGATGCACAAGGGCTTTGGTCAGTGCGGCCAGGACGGGCTGCAAAGCGCCCTGGGGCTCTGCAGGGGCTCCTCGGCGAGCCTGGCTCCGGGATTGGTGTTAATCCACGCTGCCAGTCCCCAGAGGGATGCGCTGCACTCCCGTGGGGAGGAACTTCCATTATTCCACACATTATCCCCATTCCCGCTCAGCCACGGGACCTGCAGGGCTTGTTTAGTATAAAAAACTAAAGCCAGCAGCTACCCAAACACCTTGAGAGAAGACAGCAGGTAAAATCATTCATTTTCGCCTTTTAACTCATAAAACAAGACAAAAGCACAGCATCTTTAGGAGTTTTTTAGTAAGAAAGGACTTTAAGGTATTTTTAGGGCTTGTTTAGTAAAAAAACCTAAAACCAGCAGCTAAACAAGCACCTGGAGAGAAGACAGTAGATAAAATCATTCATTTTCGCCTTTTAACTCATAAAACAAGCCAGAAGGAACAGTAGATTTAGGAATTGTTGAGTAAGGAAGGACTTGCAAGTATCTTTAGGGCTTGTTTAGGAGGAAAGACTGAAAAACAGCTACCAAAAACTGAAAACCAGCTACCCGAACTGAAAAACCGCTACACAAACACCTCGGGAGAAGACAGCAGATAAAATCACCCATTTTTGCCTTTTAACTTGTAAAACAAGACAGAAAACACAGCAGCTTTAGGAGTTTTTAGTAAGAAAGGACTTCCAGGTATCTTTAGGGCTTGCAGGTATCTTTAGGGCTTGTTTAGTGTAAAAAACTAAAACAAGCAGCTCCCCAAACACCTCAAGAGAAGACAGTAGATAAAATCATCAATTTTTTGCATTTTAACTCATAAAACAAGACCAAAACCACAGCATCTTTAGTTTTTTTTAGTAAGAAAGGACTTGCAGGTAGTCCCAATTCTTTAGGACTTGTTTAGTATAATAAACTAAAACAAGCAGCTCCCCAAACACCTGGAGAGAAGACAGAAGATAAAATCATCAATTTTTGCCTTTTAACTCATAAAACAAGATAGAAAGCACAGCATCTTTGGGAGTTATTTGGTAAGGAAGGATATTTGAAAGTATCTTTAGGACTTGTTTTATAGGGAAGACTGAGAAACAGCTCCCCAAACACCTCGAGAGAAGAAAGCAGATAAATCATCCATTTTTGCTTTTTAGCTCATAAAACAAGACAGAAAGCACAGTTCACACACAAACTGGCAACTCTCAGGAGCTGGCAGCTCCTCGTTCCCCTATGGCTGGGAGCAAGAAACCACTCTTTCTCAAACACATCTGCTCTTTTAAAAATAAAGGTTATTCCCACTTCTTTTCACCCAGATCAACGAGCAGGAACAACAGAAAACCCAAGCTTCGCAGCCACAAGAATGTCCTCGTTGTTTTGTGCCCATCTCTGGGTTTCCACAAACCCCAGCCCAGCTGCTGCTGGAATAATCTGGGATTTTCTTGCCCGTGTGTCCGCACGGAAAGCGCTGCTTTCACCAGGCCCAAACCCCTCTCTCCAACCCAGCATTCAGCACGGGCGGCTCAGCCCATGACGCTGGTGAGTTATTTCGGGGGTTTGGCAGAGCCCTCGGAGCAGCCCTTCGAAATGTGTGCTCAGCTAAATTCACGCCGTGTAAGAGAAACAGCGAGGAGTCCAAGCGAGTCGCCCACCTTCCTCCCTGCCTCCCGTTCTGTGGGACTGCTTTCAACTCAAACACGCCGTGGGCGGAGAGATTCTCCTGCCTCGTCCAAACGGAGCTGCAGATGGATTATTGGGGTTCATTTGCATGCATTTGCATCCCTCCAAAGAATTTTTGGGGTTTTTTTGAGGTGGGGGGAAGGGGGAATGCGTACCCATTTTCTGTGGGCATTAGGAACTTTCTGGATGTTCTAAGCCCTCCACGAGGTACTCAGGTAATTTCAGTCTGGTGAAAACAAAGGGAAAACTCTGAAATGGGATTTTCTAAAATTTTTTTGTTTTGTTTTTGTTGGTTTTTTGGGTTTTTTTTTGTGGTGAGTTTGTAGTTAATTTCACACGGAAATTTTTTGATGTGTTTATAAATTCCAGGTTCTCCTGTGATTCTGAGGAATCTGGGGCTGGTTGGGTTGAAGGTATTGGCTGAGCCAGCGGGTTTGTGATCCCCTGAGATCTGAGAGGGGCACGGGATGCACAGTCCAGTGAATTCCGAGGGATTCCAGTCAGAAAAACAAACACAAATTTTAAAACACCGATTAAAACACCCAAGTAAGGGCTCATTGTCCTGGGGGAAGCTGAAGGGCTACAAAGAGATCTACAAAGAGCAGGAATTCCTCCAGTGGCTGAGGGGATTTGGGTTTTTCAGGTACCTCAGGGAGTGTCGCTCTTCTGTCTCTAGAAACCTCCGAGAGTTGCCCAAATTGCCCCAAGAAATGGAATTTTAAAAATCATCAGTGATTCGACCCTCCCGTGGTGACCTCTCCCCACACGGGAGCTGTCAGTGACAAATCTGATGTTCCTACAACTCCACAGCACGATTTTAACCCAATTTTTAATGGTTTTTATTTTTAAGTGGTTGGCAGTCACAGGAGCAGAATCTTATCCCTCCCTGCCTTTGTCCTTCCTTCTTCCTGCTTTTATTTCACTGCTTGGGCCTGTTGGGAGTTTTTCTCTCTTTTTTTTGGATTCTAGATGAGGACCAGAGCAATGTGTCATCGATCTGTCCCTTCCAACGCTCGCATTAAACGCTTTCCTGCTGGCACATTTATTGGGAGAAGCAGGATTTTTTTTCTGGATAATCTCTATGCCAACAAGCAAACACTGCGTTCTGGATAACAACAAATAATGATTCACTGGGATGAGCTGGGAGGGGCTGGAAGTGCTGCTGAACCTCACACAAGTCCCCAAATCACGGAGCGGCCACCAAAATCTCCAGTTTTATTGCTTCAGATGGAACAAAATAAAGCAAAACTCAGAGCCAAGTCATGTTTGGAGGAGGAGAAGGGAATATTTCTCTTCCCTGGGAAAACTCTGGTGCCTGGGATCAGTAGAATGCAAGCATGGTGTGGACAGATAAGATAAAGAGCAATAAAATCCTTTTTCATTTAAAACTTTGTTTGTCATCAGCAATGTTGCTTTGTAGAGGATTTCTTGTACATTCAGATGAATCTCACTCAATTTCTGAGCTTTCTGCCCAGCGAGTGGAGAAATCCGGGTGTTTTGGAGGGTGATTCACCCCTCTGCTTTTGTGTAGGATGGGATCAATTATTATTTGGTGGAATAGTTCATTTCTTTTGACTCCAGCTGGACAGGATCACAATCCCTGATTTCAAATTTAAATATCTGATCAATACATTCAGATTAAATAAATCTGGATTTAATTCTAGAAAAACAAAAAGTTTGGTTTTCCTCCATCTTAGTTTATTTTCCTTTACTTTATAACAACCTGGTTCATATCTAGCATGATAAATCCAGCATTTCACTTTGGAAAAACAAACTCTCCTCAAGCCAAAATCCTCATCCAGGTTTACACATTTATCAGGCCTGGTGATGGTGCTGCTCTCCTGGACAGCGGGAGCAGATAAATTAGCACAGCAATAAACACAAACAACCCCAATCAGCATCAAAATATTAATTTTCTGTGGGCATTAGGAACTTTCTGGACGTTCTAAGCCCTCCACGAGGTAGTCAGGTAGTTTCAGGAAACAAAGGGAAAATTCTGGAATGGAATTTTTATAAATTTGTTTTGTTTTGGTTTGTTTTTTTTTTGGTTTTCTGGGGGGGTTTTTTGTTTGGGTTGTTTTGTTTTTTTTGTGGTGAGTTTGTAGTTAATAATTAATAATCAACGATGTTGATTTCCACGCCGTGGGTTTCCAGAGCCAGCAGAGCAGACTCACAAATCACTGCTTTTCAGAGCAGACTCACAAATCACTGCTTTTCAACGCCAGGACAGCGAGGTGGCAGCGCCGGGGGCAGGAATTACTCGTGGTTTACTGCATCACCAACACAGGAAAAGCGTCCAGCATCACTCCTCCCAGAGGGAGGGATCCAAGGAAAGCAGATCAGCAGCTGCAGCAGCCTCAGAGGAGCCTCCCCAGGTCCCCTGGAAGGGCAGGGTGATCCCTGATCTGTCACTCCCCAGGATCCCGAGCTCCCCGTGGCGCCTTGAGCTTTGATCCTGAATATGAGCACCACAGGGGTTCTGGAGCGGTGTTGGAGCAGCCCTGACATTCTGCCTTTAGGGCTGAACCCTAAACTCCAGCCAAATCAGTGAGTGCACCCAGGGGAGACCAGCGCCAATGCCCACCTCCAAATCCCACCCAAATCTGAGAATAGGTCCCCGATGCAGAAGCCTATAAAGGATTTATGAAGTTCTTTGTGTAGTCAGAGCAGCAGAGAATCAGCCCGGGTGCAAGGAGCCCGTGTGTTAATTCCTCACACTTTACAATCCCCCTTCCCACCCTTTTTATATCAATAACAACAATAATGTTCAGTTTGGGAATATTCCCTGCCTGGGCTTTCTGCTTTAGCATCATGTTCCCACAACGAGGCCCTGTGTCGATTAAAGTTTAACTTTCTTATTTCTAATGGAAATTCCTGATCAGAAAACCTTCAATTACCTGCCAGAAAGGTTCTGCAGATACTGGGACACTCTGAAATTACCCCAAGTTTCTAGAATTTAACAGAGCAGCTCCTTTAATATCCCCTCCCAGCAGCACTGGAGAGCCGAGAGTTGAAGTCTTTTGAGGGCAGTTTCACTTAATTAAATAAAATTTACATCTTTGAAGAATAACCTGTGTAGCATCTGGAAAAGTTTCCGTGGATTCATCAGGGCTGAAGCAGGAAGGTCTGAGCTCCCCCAGCCTGTCCTGGCAGAGCTGAGCTCCGAGCCTGGACCATCCCAGAGCTTCAGGGCTCTGCTTTTGCACCACTCTGCAAAATTTGTTTAGTCCACGGCATCTCCTCCTGTTCAGCTCTGAGAGCAGAGGGTGAAGGCTGAAGGACCAGAAGGGATGAGCCAGGAAATGTTTTGCTTTTCCTATATTTCCCCCCAGGGTGGAAATTTTGGAGGGATCCCTGCTCTAAGATAACACTGATTGCAATTTCTTACGTACTCTCTTTCAGCTAAGTGAAAAGAAAATAATGAGGCCAGTGTTTGGCCATGGAGGTCTGCCTGGTTTAGAAAAAAAACCCAACCAAAACACAGCCCAAAAGTGTAAAAAGCAGGGAGTGAATCACTGGCAGTGGCAACTCTGTCAGAATTAGGAAATTAAGTTCATTAAAGGTGTGGTAACTTAATTTTCTATGCAAGCACGTAATGCCGAGGGTTGGGCAGAAAAAAAAAAACTCTCAGACATCCAATTTAACACAAACCCACCCAAAATTGGCAGGGCAGAGCTCCCCAGCTCAGCCCGACCTCCTGGCTCCCTCTTTGGGTTCCTTTTGCTCTAAATTGGCCAAATTAGCCCCAGACTGTGGCCCCTGCACATCCCCTGGGTGGGAGCACTGGGGATCTGGGGGTGCTGCTCCCCAAAACCCCAAAAAAACCCCAAAAACCCAAAAAACCCCACATAATTCCCTGCTCCATGAGGAGGAGATGAACCCCAGTGGAGCCACGGCCCCGCTCTGCCCTTGTCCCCTCCTGTGCTGCCCAGGACAGGGCACGGGCTCCTTGCTCCACATTTTTATCCATTTTTCTTCCAAATATTCACGTCTGTGTCGTCCCTCACTCCCTGAGCCTTCTCCATCACCCCCGGGACTGTTGTGGGGGCTTTTCCCCAGCTGGGTTCAGGTTTTGGGGTTGTTAATTCCTTCAAACTTTTCCATAATCACACAAATGGGCTGGGATCATCTGATCCTCCAGCTGAGCATCAGCATTCCCCGCTGTTATGGATTCTCCGAGGTGGATTTATGGGTGAACAAGTCTCCCCTCTGATCTCCGAGGGAAAACCTGGAGATGAAACCTCCTTTTCTCCCCAGACTCCTTTTCTCCCCAACTTTCAGCACTTCTGGATTCAGACAAAGGCACAAAACCAAAGAAACTCCAGCCTCAACCTCACTTTATGGTCCTTTTAACAACTAAAACTTCATGACTGCCTTCCAAATCACTCTCATTGCCTCGCTTCTCCTCAAGATGCTTAAAATAAAATTAAAGAAAATTTGTTTCCCAAACAAATTCTGCGATTTTACTCCTTTCTAATTTCCCTGTGGTTGCCCAGCCCAAACAGACCCTGGGTTAATTTACCAAGGGAGAAGGAATCACTCTGTTTATATCTATATATTTAAAACAAGAACCCTGTCCATGTTCTCTGATTCTCTGTGCAGGGTTATTTCTATAGCCAAAATTTCTGGTGGCCTATTAGCACGATGTAAAACCCTAAAGATTTCCTGTTCCAGCAGGCAGCAGGTTTGACAGAAAAGCTGAACTGGATCCTGCCAGGAAAGTGTTCTGGAGACACCAAAATGTCACCAAAACTCTGCTGCCCACGGAGTCCTGTCCCTGATTCCCAGCCCAGTGAGGTCCTGCTCGCCTCGTGTTGGGAACTGGGGGGTTTAGGGGTGTACAGATAATTTTCATTTAGGGGTGTACAGATAATTTTGTTTAGGGGTGTACAGATAATTTTGTTTAGGGATGTACAGGTAATTTTGCTTTGGGGTGTACAGATATTTTTGTTTAGGGGTGTACAGATATTTTTGTTTAGGGGTGTACAGATAATTTTGTTTAGGGGTGTACAGGTAATTTTGTTTTGGGGTGTATAGATAATTTTNTTACAGGTACTTTTGTTTAGGGGTGTACATATAATTTTGTTTAGGGGTTTACAGGTATTCTTGTTTAGGGGTGTACAGATAATTTTCATTTAGGGATGTACAGATAATTTTGCTTTGGGGTGTACAGGTATTCTTGTTTAGGGGTGTACAGATAATTTTCATTTAGGGGTGTACAGATATTTTCATTTAGGGGTGTACAGATATTTTTGTTTAGGGNTTTGTTTAGGGATGTATAGGTATTCTTGTTTAGGGGTTTACAGGTACTTTTGTTTAGGGGTGTACATATAATTTTGTTTAGGGGTTTACAGGTATTCTTGTTTAGGGGTGTACAGATAATTTTGTTTAGGGGTGTACAGGTAATTTTTTTTAGGGGTGTACAGATAATTTTGTTTAGGGGTGTACAGATTTAGGGGTGTACAGATCATTTTGTTTAGGGGTGTACAGATATTTTTGTTTGGAGATGTACAGATAATTTTGTTTAGGGGTGTACAGGTATTCTTGTTTAGGGGTGTACAGGTATTTTTGGGGTGGTGCTGCAGCCCTGAGATCCTGTGGATGTTCAGCCAGAAGTGAAGTGAAGAATTCACGGCTCCATTGGTGAGAGATTTGGTTTTGGTGCATCTCCTGCAGGATTCCCACCCAGTGCCCCTGTGGGCTGGGCCCAAAATCAGACATTAATTCACTTAATTAACGTTTGTTCCCACCACCTAAATCAGACTTTGAGCCGTGGCCTCCCAAGGAGGGAAGAGCTCCAAGGGACCCTCCAGGATCTGCGGCTCCATCCTCAGCCCCCGGGGCCCCAGAGGAGCGGGGCAGGTGACTGAGCCTAACGTGGGTTTTTGACACTGCACATTTCACATTTGCTGTGTTTTCATTTCGCCTCCTGGAAGCTGTGAGGTTGAACATTATTAAAATTTTAAAAAGGGGGAAAAAAAATTAAAAAAAAAAAAAGTCAAAAAGAAAACAGTGCAAAGCAACAAGGGAGGTTTCTGTCCAGAAAAAAGTCCGAAACTGGCTCCAATTGGACCTGGGTACGGAAATGCTGGAACTTGTACCCTCCAGTGGCAAAATAAAACAGGCTACCATTATTAGAAATTTTCTACAGCTAAAGATGTAACATCATAGCTAAATTCAGTCAGAGACAGGTCGAGCAACAAAAACCAGGAGCCAAGGCAGTCTAGTCTGGTCTGAAACCTGATTCAGGCACCAGATTATGAATAGATTTAACTGGTTTGCCAAATGAAAATGTAGATTTTGGCAGTGTCTGGGCTCCTTTTATTTTTTTATGTTTTTGGTGTGCTATATGTGGAGTCCTATTGCGCGCTGTGGGGATATGAGAAAAGAGCCTTTTTATATTATATAACTGCTGGAGGCTCGTGTGAGCGTGTGTGGAACAGAAAAACCCGTTAACCCCCTCAGTGCCAGGGAGCAGCTCTGCCCCAGGGCCCTGCAGGAAGGACCACGCTCAGCCCCAAGCCCTGGAGTGGCCCAGGCCAGGCTGGACGGGCCCTGGAACAGGGGAAGGTGGATCAGAGGATCCCTAAGGCCCCTTCCAACCCAAACCTTTCTGGGGTTTTGTGTTCACGGCCGAACCGGTTCCACCTCTCCACGCAAACCTGGAGAGATCCAGCACCCCCGGCTCAGATCTGGAATTGTCTGCTCACCCTCTCTGGGATAACAGCTCAGACCAAGGGCCTCCTTCTTCCTTGGTCATTTGTAGAGTCAAAGAATCACAGAAAATCCTGAGCTGGAAGGGATTTGGGGTTTTGTGTTCACAGCCAAACCGGTTCCACCTCTCCACACAAACCCATCCTGGGAAAATCCAGCACCCCCTGCAAGGCTGGCTCAGATCTGGAATTGTCTGCTCACCCTCTCTGGGATAACAGCTCAGACCGAGGGCCTCCTTCTTCCTTGGTCACTTGTAGAGTCAAAGAATCACAGGAAATCCTCAGCTGGAAGGGATACACAAGGATCTTTCAAGTCTGGCTCCTGGGTTAATCATGCATTGATTAATTAAAGTGAAAAAACCACATTAATCTCCCTATTTGCCATCTCTCTGCAGAACCATCTGAAACACCTCTGAGAGAGACAGGTGGGTATTTCAAAGTGAAGAAATACTTTTCAAATGCCCAGAGGCTGCAGCCCCCACATACAGAGCAGCAAAAACAAGCAGGAGATCTCTGGGGGTGCCCTTTGGTGACAGATTCCAGCTCTCCACGCTCGGTTTTCGCTCTGATTCCCACCAGGTATGTGAGCTAGGAGGGAATAGAAAAAGGTAGAAGTTCCAAAAGGAAAACACAACGGGATGGTCGGGGAGCAGGGGGCAGATCCCTGCTCTGGGCCTGCTCTTGGCTCTGTCCCTTCCCGGGAGTCCCTCGTGTCACACGGAGCCACCACAACCCTCGGAATCCCAGTGTGGAATGTCCTCAGCTGAAAGGGAGCACAAGGAGCATCCACACCAACTCCTGGCCCTGCACAGGCCACCCCAAAATCCTCCCCCGTGCCTCGGAGCGCTGTCCAAACCCTCCTCGGATTTTGGCCGTGCACTCTCCCTGCAGAGCCCGGTCCTGTTCTCCTCCAGCTCTCCCAGACCAGGGGCTGCTTTGTGGGCGGCTGGCAGGACCCATGGAGCCATCCTGGGCTCAGCCAGACCTCGAGGGGACATTTCTCACCTCAGCCCCCCTTTCTGCACTCTCAGTTTTCTCTAATTCACTGTTATTTCAATGAAACCCCTCCGAAGGGCCAGACCCCCCTGGGCAGTGGCAGAGGGGACAGTGCAGCACAGAGATGGGGACAGCTCAGAGCAGCACGTTTCACTCCGGCCTGGAGCATCACCGAGGAGAATCCACACGCTGCTCGGGATGTTCATTAATCATCCAGCTAATTTGTTTTTACACAGGAGCGCTGACAGCAAACGAATGTTATTGTAGCAGCAGCGCCGCATAATCCCCACTATTATGGGTTCAGCAAACGACTGCTCTGTGTTCGCTGTGCTCCTTTCTCCATCCAACTGCAATTGTAAATTGTAAATATATCTATTTTTTTATTCCCATCTGCTGAAAGGAACGGCCCCAGCAGCTGTGGCCAGGGGGATGAAAGGATTGCTGCTGTCTGTTTCTTCCTCCTCCCTCTGGTCCTTATCTCAGGAACACGAGCTGAAATCTGGCCCAGAATTTAGTGAGTGTTCAGAGAGTTTTTATGAGGCGATGCTTTCGCAGGCTGCTATTGAGAATATATATATTTATATCCACGTACACACGTGGATTATTTGGGCTGAGGTTATTTCTCCAGTAAATCTCTCTCCTGTTTGTACACAATGTGCGCAGGCAGCATTCGCACGAGAGAGGAAAACAATCCGGCGGTTAATGCTAACCTGGGATTTGAGAGATCTGGGTTTAATTGTCCCCTCTGCTCCAGCCTTCATTTAATACTCATTATGTCTTTATGTCTGTATGCACAGGGCACACAGGACACTGAATTGTCCCACAAAAGCTGACCTGAGCCCTCCCTAGTCCTGGTTTTGGGGGAATCCGTGCTCAGCGAAGGGTTTTGATGAGCTTTGACCCTTGTGGAACAGACCTGGACAAATCCTTCCGGCCAAGAAACCCCCCCACAGCCCTTCCTTTCTGCCACACTGCCTGAAATCATTTTGGAATCCTGGAAGGGTTTGGGCTGGGCAGGAACCTTAAACCTCATCTCATTCCTTAAATCCCACTCATTTCCACGGCAGGGACACCTCCCAGCGCCCCAGGTGCCTCCAAGCCCGTCCAACCTGGCCCTGGACACTTCCAGGGATGGAGCAGCCACAATTCCCTCCCACACCACTCTGGGTGACACGGGGGGGACAGTCCAAAGGGAAAAGGGACCCCATGCACTGACCAACCCTTTCCGAGGACCCCGAGTAAAGCCAAGGAATTCTTTTCCTCCCTCTCTGCTCTTCTCCTGGATCCTTTACAGAGCCAAAACTCACGACACTTTTTGTCAAGCTGCTTTGCCATCGTGGCCAAGTGGAGGTCGGGGAGCAAAACTGGGTCAAAATTCAACCCCGCATGATTTTTTAAAAAATCATTTTAAAATCATTTAATGATTAAAAAATGATTTTAAAGCATTTCAAGCTGAACTCTAGGAATGATTTTGAACCAGATGGGCACCTGGTCTTTCCCAACATGGCAACTTCCTGCACTGCCTTATTTGCAGCAATACACTCATAAAAATCCAGGGAGCCAATAAAGAGAGGAGAGGAGAGGTTTCAGGTGTTTACTGGCTGTAAAATTATTAATACCAGCTTCAAACATGTGATTGTGGTGTTATTGCTGATTGTACAGCATTTAAAAAAATCATAACAATAAAATATATTAAAAAAAAAAAATTGAAAACCATTTGTTGCAAAAGTTTCAGGGTCGTACACGTGGCCTTTATTACCGGGAGATTTTAAACATTTGGGTTGCTACAAATTTACAGCAGAGTGAAGGGGTTTTATACAAATTTAAACATTTGGGTTTTTGTAGAAATTTACAGCAGCATTTACGGAGGGTTCATTTTAACCCCTCACCAAACACAAAATAAAAAAAGACCAAACCCCAAATCCGGCTTAAGGAGGAGCTGAGGAGACAGAGAAGAGACCAAGCCATAAATACACGGACACCCAGCTCTACCTGGGCAGCGAATCCTCCCTCCCCTCACCTGTTTGCCCCCATTCCTGGCGCTCTGTCCCTGACCTGCTCTGCTCACTCACGCTGTTCTTAGAGCCGATCTCGCGCTGCCCCAGCGGGACCCATTTTTCTGTCCTCACCCCGGGATCCCCGTTCATCAACCCCGCGTGTCAGGAACCCAAAACACGTCTCTGCCTCTTCCTTCCCCCGTTCTGCCGCTCGGACCCCGGCCGCCAAAAATGTGTCCGTGTGTTTGGTGCGTGAGGAGAGGTGACTACTGATGCTCGCGAATGTGTGGTCATTTTTTCTTTTGCCTGTCAGAAAATCAGCCCCTGGAATCACTGATGCCTTGTGAAATTACAGTCTAATGTAACCAGCCGGGGTATAAAGTAACCAATTTCTTTATTTTTTAAGAAAATTGTTCTCCTGGAGGTTGAAACACAAAACCAAGACACGGATGAAGTTATTTTTGTCCCAAGTCAGGGGAAATTAATGAAATAGCACCTCCCATTCTGTTGACATTGGCCAAGGTTGCCAAAGTCCTCAGCGATATTGGGGTTCCCGTGATGGGGAATGCTGTAATAACAGGAGGGATTGGGAATATTATACTGGTGGGAATGTCCATGTCAGAGCCAACAAGAGGAGTTAAGCTCGTGCTTAACTTGACTCAAATAATCAGCTGGAGTGGATAGTTACAGGGCTGCGATAAAATATCTCCTTACACGCTGGATCAAATGTTGTAAGGAAAAATCTGTGTCCTGAAATCCTGATTGAGACATCAGAGTCCACCAGCAAACATTGCCTGAAAAAAAGAATTCCTCAACAGATATCCAGGAGTCCATATTTATATTTAAAATCCCAGGTTTTCTCTAATTGGCTTGATTTTAATAATCATGAGGTGTTCAACACTTTTTTTAGGAGCCACCCTTCCCTTTCAGCCCCGGAGCGAAAATGTTGCTCAGTAAATTCCAATAATTTATCTTGTGCTCTCAACTCCTCCGCACAAGAGCCACAGGTTCTATCAGACTTGGCATTGCCACCTCCACAGGATGAATTTGGGAGGGAAATGACCCAGGGAGGCCAAAAATCCACAGGGAAATGAGGAACCCCTGGGTGAGAACACCACATATTGTTCTTGGCCAAACCAGCCATTATTCAGCAACTATTTTTGATAACAACCTCCAAAATCCAGATTTTTTTGCACAGATATATTGGTTTACTGCAGCTCTCCGTGGAGTCTGGCATTCTGCACTGCCAGCTCTGCACTGCAGCAAAAACTCCGTCCCAAATAATTTGTCCAGTCAACAATAATCGCTCTACATATTAATAAAAGTGGCTTGAAAAGTTCAATATGGGAGCTAAAATTTGTTTTAACTCCGTGTGGTTTTGGAAGCTGGGATTGACATTCAATCTCATTCCTGCTACAAAATGTCTTTGACTGTGTAAGTGTGTAATTATACGCCTCGATATAATTAATTGGAGGACATTATTCTCTTCTCACAGAGAGAAGAGGGATTATGTGGAGTTTCATTTGGCTCCCAGAGACACACTTTCCTCAGAGTAATTCCAGTGTCATTTTTTTTTTAAATTTATTCTCTGTTTATAGAAAACATACCAAATGAAGAGCCAGTTAAACAGGCATAAGAGGAGGAGGAGGAGGAGGAGGAGGAGGAGGAGGGGTAATTCCAGCCCAGTTTCCACTGGTGTTCCCGTGGAATAACCCCATCCATCACGGCAGGGCGGCTCCTCAGGGATGTGAGGATGGGGAGGGAGCTGGAATCAGCTCAGGCTCTTCCCCATCCCAGTATTCCCAGTGCCAGAGCACTGGCAGGGGTCCTGAGGAGGAGGAGGAGGACAGGGCGATGCAGCAATCCCACCCTGGGTTCGGTTTTCCCTCTCCCTCTGGATGCTGGGTGCAAGGAGAGCAACACCCAGCAAACCCCCAAACCCGCAGAGCACGGCAGGATCCCCGAGACGAGGAAAAACTGCTCTGAAATGCAGGACAGAAACAAAACCAAAAGGACGTTGCAGCATCGTGCGGCTCCTTCTCCTCTCCAGACAGAGACCCCACCAACGTTTCCCTTCTCATCCTCCCGACACCAACCGGAGCGAATCCTCAGCAGGGAGTGAAACCCAAAACCTGCTCCACGAGGATCCAGTGAGGAGCAGACCTTTGCCCAGGAGCCCTCCCTTCCCCGTCCCACCCCGGGGTGCCCCTGTCCCCTCCCAGCCCTTGTACAGCGTCCAAGCTCCCTCACGGAAACCCCATGGCTCGTTTTCCACCGCGGCTCCGGGCCGCGTTTCAGGCTCTCGTTTGCCTTTTCCTGACGTGTCGCCCATCACGTTCTGATTATTGAGTTTTCGTTTGAAGAGTTACCTGAGGTGAAGCCTAATTGGGCTGGAGGAGAATTACAGGGCTCGGGAACTCTACCAGCAGCGCTGGGGGCTCCTGCAAGACAGAGATCCCTGATCCTAGATCCAGCCTGTGAGGGGACACCAGAGATAAAGGATCCCTGATCCAGCCTGTGAGGGACAGCAGTGATAAAGCCTCAGGGAGAGCTGGGAGCAGCAACGGAGACACTTCAGTGCAGGGAGACCGCTCAGCCTTCAGCAGAATATTGAATATTTAATGTTTAACACATATCAAATGTCAGAATGCAACAAAGGAGAGGTTTCACTGCTCCTCACTCCGACCTTGGAGGAGTTTCCAGGCTCTGGCTGGAATTGGGAATCCAGCAGTGGCTACGGACACTATCCCTGAATGCTTCAATAAAAAGATTCCCTTTATTCNCAGAGATAAAGGATCCCTGATCCAGCCTGTGAGGGACAGCAGTGATAAAGCCTCAGGGAGAGCTGGGAGCAGCAACGGAGCCACTTCAGTGCAGGGAGACTGCTCAGCCTTCAGCAGAATATTGAATATTTAATGTTTAACGCATATCAAATATCAGAGTGCAACAAAGGAGAGGTTTCACTGCTCCTCACTCCGACCTTGGAGGAGTTTCCAGGCTCTGGCTGGAATTGGGAATCCAGCAGTGGCTACGGACACTATCCCTGAATGCTTCAATAAAAAGATTCCCTTTATTCTGCCTCATTCTGGCCCTGCAGGCTGGGCTCTGCCACCCAAAACTGCCCCAGCATGTCCCAGGGGCCGATCTCAATTTGCTTTGCTGCCTCCAGGGACCCCACTGGCACTGCTGGCACGGCTGGGAACGGCTGGGAAGGGCTTGGAGCTCCAGATTTTCCTGCCATGTCCATGTATTTAATAATAATTGACTGAAAACAGCAGGACTGAGCTGGGGTTGGTGCCACCACATCAATTCACATTTGTTTTCCCTTCAGTTCCCACCTGCTTTCATCTCTTTCTGGCTGGGCTGATGAGGATTAAAATGTCAGGTCCAAAGTCTTGGCTCTTCCCAGTAGATCCAATTAAATCTCTTTATTTTCCTAGAGGTACCAAGGTACCCACAATGGTGTTTGTTTGTTATCAGAAACACGAGGGAGGGACAGGGCTCATCACAATTCCCTTCCTGGACAGCAAGAACTCACCTAGGACAGAATTACCAACGGTGAAACATGTCTGCCTTGGCACCTCAGAGCACAAACATCGGCTGAACATCGGCTGAACATCCCCATCCAGTGATTTTCAGGAGGGGTTTAAACAGAACCATTTTATCAGGATGACAAGGTGATGGTGGGGGGAAAAAAATAAAATTGAGAAGACATTGAAAACAGAGCTGAAAAGAGAAATAAACCATCAAAACAACTTTGATTCTCTCTGTCACGGCTTCTTTTCACTTCCAGCAGGCACTGGAGAACATTTTGATGTGGGCTGTGGGATTGTTCCCTCAGAGATGATTAAAAACAAATTCCCTCAGCCATCAGGGCTCTGATACGATCGTGTTTTTCCATCCAGTTTGATCAGCCCGAAGGACGACTGAACTGGAGTTGCCAGGAGTTCAGCAGAGGGTTGCCAGAGTGAGCAACCCTCTCCCAAACAGCCTTTTCCTCAGAGAGGTGGCAAAGGCTCCTCCAGAAACTCTGAGTTCCCATTTTAAGTGTCCAGCAATCCACACACGTGCTCACTCCCACAGAACACCAAAGAAACCAAACCCTTGATTTCCCATTCCTCCACAATCAGATGGTTTAGAGATTAAGAGAAAAGGAGACGGGAGAGGAGGGGGGAAAATCGCATGGGAGGGACAAAAAAAACAAAGCCACGTTTTCTATCTCATCCTGCTTGATATTTTTTTTTGTTGAACTGGGTTTTTGATGGTTTTTTTGCTGTTTCCAGCCCCGTGTTGTGACTTTGACAAACGATGATGCGGGGAGGAGATTTCTGCAGGGTCTTGGAGCATTAGCACATTATCAGGAGCAGAGCAGAGCCCTCGCCCTCCTCTTTGGGGAGCCATCGGGAACTTTTTGGGGAGTGATCGATGGCCCCGAGGCCGTCCCGGGGAAAGCTGCCCTGGCTGGGCTCGGGGATAATGCCCAGGGACGAGACACCGAGCAGGGGATGAGGAATGGCTCCTGAAAACCCCTCCTGGAAAGGAAAGAGGAACCCTCTGCTCTCGGGGGAGCTGAGTGTTGAATGATTTAATGGCTACCTTTAGGAAGTGCCTTTTGCTTTATTGCTGCCTTTTTTTTTTCTTCCTTTTTTTTCTATATTCCTTTTTTCTTTTTTTTTTTCCCCTTTTTACTTTTTGGTTTTTTTACTTTTTTTATTCCTTTTTCCTTTCATTTTTTTTATTTAAGGGAAAGAAGTGGCTCTTCCCTGGTCCTCACCTCACCGCCCCAACTCAATGCCCTGCAAGGCCACAGCTCGAACTCCTCCTCCTTGCAAAGACTCCCAGAGTCTGCTTGATCAGGACTGAACTGCTCTGGTCTGGTTCTGAACTGATCAGTTGTTGAAAAATAAACAACAGAAAAATTAAATTTAAGTAAAATTAAAAAAAAAAGGGGCCTAAATTAAATATATTCGTGTTTGCTTCAGTTTCTGGGTTCTCTACAGGGGGTTTCCAGTGCTGCCAACTCCATCCTGGATCTCTTCTCCTCAAGAGCGGAGCTGCAGCTCCCAGAATTAAACTGCTCAGATTTTCCACAGAGGTGTCAGAAATCTCATGGAAAACCGGTGGGATTCTCAGAGCTACTGGAGGCATCGACCCAATGCTCTTTATTCCCTTTCCCTGCCAAAAATCCTTTAAAATCTTTCCCATTCCCTGCTCAGGGAGCTGTGAAAACTCAGTTTGCACTGAGTTGAGTTGCTGATGATTCTTTGTCATCCTGGAACCAAATCTTGGATTTTTAATGCTTCCCTAGAACTAAAATGTTCTTCAGTTTGGGGAGTGAATTTCAGCATCTCAGTCACGAGGTTTTGCTGTCCAATCTGCTTTGACATCCAAGAAAATCTCACAGAAACTGAAAGTTTCTGTTTAAATTCTAGTTTGTCTCTGGCTGAAGCCTCAAGACCTCACTTGATTTTCCAGAATTTTATGATCTGAAATTCCAAGGAAGAATTAAGTTTTCAGAATGATTTAGCTTCAAATAACCAAAGCAGAGACAATTTGCAATTCCAGAAGAGTTTTAGACTTTTTTTTCATTAATTTGTGCATCTTTCTACAAGCTTTAGAAGGCTCAATAATCTCACAGAAAATATTAAGAAAATTTGGGGTACCAATGACAGAAATGCACATAAAAATTTTTTACAGGCATAAGAAACTATAGGAAGTGTATTTTTGACCTCCAAAAATCTGATTTATTAAATTAGTCTCATTGGAAACTCCATTTTTTTGAGGCTAAATATTGGTAATATAGGTGCCCTAATTGAAGAATTATGTAATTATTTTTTTGCCTACAGTGGTTTGAATATTCTGTATGTCTTGGAATGTCACCATTTATTTGGAGATCAAAGTAAATAAGTAAAAAAAAATAACAGCACAAAATGGAATTAGCGGAAAATAATTAAAGTTTCAAAGGGGTAAACTTAACACAAGAGGGTTCTTTATCACTCAGAAATCTGCTGCACATCCATGTTTTGACCAGAAATACCCCAGAAGGAAGAAAAAAAACCTCAACCACCCTCATTTCATACACAAACCACGCAAATTAAACACATTTTATAAACAATGAGCGGGGAGAGCAGAGATTTCAGGGCTCCCGTGGAAGATTTGAAGGTGCCCAGAGATAAAGAAAACATTTTGGAGGCAATGACTTGGATCTTTTCAGCACCATTTCCAGCGTGGCGTGGCAGGATGATGGATGAGCCTGCAGCAGCCTCATGACAAATGAGGGAATTCTGACAGATGTTGGATGCTCGGAGCGGTTTGCACTTGAAAGGGAATCTTGCTTTTCAGGTGCTCCCGAGTTCTCCGTGGAGTCTGGGAATTCGGTTATCTGCAGATTTCTGGAAAGATCATCAGAGCACCCAGCAATCCCTGCTTTCCAAATTTTTGTTGTTGCCAAAGTGACGCGAGCAGAAGGCAGGACAAAAATCAGGGAGTAGAAACTGGGTGTTTAAAAAAGGGGATATTAGGGGTGATGGGATGGCAACAGCAGTGTGGTCCTGCTTATCCAGGCATCTTCTTTCAGGAGATGGAGCCTTTTATTACCTTTTCAATTTATTTTTGCAAGCTGTTCACTTCTGAACAGTGTGGGGGATTTGTCTGGTTGGCGTTCTCTGAATTATCAATTCTCTGAGTTATCAATTCTCTGAATCATCAAACACGAGGCCAACAGAAAACAGGGATTTTTGGTTTAAATCTGATCTCCAGGCACCATTAACAATCCCAATTTCACCAATTCCCCTGGTTTGGGAGCAGCCTCAGCATCCCAGGAGCAGCTCAGGGAGTTTTTTCCACATCTCAGCCCCTCCTTTCCTTCCCTCGGTATTGAGATAACCTTTGCTGGTGGGTTCGTGGCTTTGCACAAACCCACGCGGCAGAATCGGCTCCAATATTTTATCATGGATAGAGAGGGAAAAAAAAGAGGGAAGAAAAGGGCATTTTCCCCAAATAATGCTGCTCAGTGTTGCCTGCAGCCCCGCCGGCGGATCCCGGCCCGTGCCGCTGCCCTTTCCCTGCTGGACAAAAACACTGCAGTGTTTGGAGAGAGCCCTGCTGTAATTGTGGGCAGTTCTATGGAGGGGAAAAATAATGTGGTTTGTCATCAATCTCCCGGTGTGGCACACAAGGGCTGACTTGTTGAAATTTTGTAGGCTGTATTTACAGAGAAAACAGAGGCCTGGTGCTGCGCTGGGCCCGATCAGGCCTCAGGTCTGGGAGAATCGTATCGGAGCAAAAGGAAAGGCTCGAATCAGAACCTTTTAGGATAATCTAATCCGCCAGGGAATGAAAATTGTTCTGCTCCTGCGAGCAAGATCAAAACCCGGACAATTTAATTATTGGGGAGTTATTTGTGGGTAGGGACACGGACTGGTTTGAGGCCAGAGCTGCCAAGTGGAAATGGCTCAGGTTGCTGTTTTACACAGCTGCAGACAATTGGGAAAAGGAGGGATGGGTGTTCAACCCCTGGAAAATGCAGAATGCAGGAAAACAAGATGATGAGGCAAAGGTTTGATTCCATAATGATTTGTTGCCTTTTTCTTTTTATATACCTCTTATAGATTCATTGTGTATATATATATAAATAAATATATACCTTAACGTACATACTTATAATTCCTTAAGTTGAATATCTTAACATAATCCTAATATTCTGTTAAGCCAGAAAACCAAACATCCTAAAAGCGTCACAATTAAAAGCCAAAAAACCTTGCACTCTCTTAAAAAAACCAAAGCTCCCTCTGAAGAATATCTTATAAATAAAATTGAATCCATCTAAAAAAAAATACTTTAAGATAAAGAGATGTCATGCTATTCATTTAAACCTTTCATTGAAATATCTCTGTCAAATATGCTAATTTGCAAAGTCTATAAAATTATATATGCAACCTACCACAAAAACACATTTCAACATATCCCACTTTAACAAATTATTACACCATAGAAATCTTTATTAAATACTGAAATAAAAAGCTTTTATCCTTTAACCGTGTCTAATTCTTCATTTTAAGACCAAAGAAAAGGCATCAGGGTGACACAGGTCTGAGCTGAGCCACCATTCAGAGAATCTGGAATTATTGTTGTCATCCCACTGTGAGGAGGATCCAAGTGAGGAGAGCATAAAGCTTGTGATATTCTTCACTTCCAGCGAATGTCTGAGTTTTCCAGAAGAGGAGAGCAAAGGAAAAGGAGCGAAGAGGGAGAGAGGCAGAAATCTGGGACAAGTCACACTAAATATCCTTGCAGAACAGCCAGCACGACACAGTCATTTATAAAAAGCACATTTTGCTTTGGTTATCTTGTACACAGCTTTCATCAGGGTACTGCCCTTTCTTTTTCACTTGCCTGTAAAAATTACCTGATGAAATGATGGATGTTTTTTTTAATTCAGTGTATGAAATGAAACAGGAGGGCCAGGCTGGGAGGTTTGCAGGGTTGTGCTGCTAGGAACCATTCCTTTGTGAACGGCCATCGGTGGCCTCCTTCCTCCTTCTCCTCCTCACTGTTATTTCTTGGTTTTGGATGATTTTTCAGACTGATGTGATGTGGAAGCCCTGACATGAAGATCCAACAGCACTCAGGTATTTGGGACAGAGTTGTCACATCCCCTGTGTGAGAGACACCAAAAGCACAAAAACAGCACCAATGCTGCTTTGGGCTGCGTTTCTGCCCTGAAAAAATCAGGCAATTCCTCTGTGGCTGCAAAATCCACGCACAACCCATGGAAAAGCTGCTCAAGAGGAAGAGCCGTGCCTGGAGCAGGGTGTGGTGTTATCACCCTTCACCAAAACGTGAAGAATTCCCAGCTTTTCCCAGCCTGAGCTGCACCTACCCCTCCAAAAGAAGAATATCCCAGCCTGGCTTTCCCTGGAACGAGCTCTCTTTGCAGTCCATGCGGGGTATTTTCTTTTTAATCTTGTTATTCTGCAGAATTAGAAACACCAGGAAATGTAAAACCCTCCCCGTGCAGCAAACGGCCTCATCCTGCACTCCAGCCATTTTTCTCTTTCACCCAAATAATTCTGGAGGAGACTTCAAAATAAAAAGTGACTCTACCTCTTATTAATATCGCCAAATGAGTCACCCCCATGCGTAGCCCTAATACATAAAAGGAGCATTTTCTTTTGCTTCCATAAAAATATCCAGAGGGCAGTGGCAGGGAGAGTAAATTGAGAAGACCAAAGTTAAACAAAACCAGTCTCGTCCACTTTCTGCAACTTCATTGTCTGCTTTGCCTCATGCAGGAGGGAAAAATAAAATAAAATAAAATAAAAAACCTGTAGGTTTGCACTGAACACGTTCTAGAGTTAAGGAAATTATCATAAAGGGCCAGAGGGTGTTTGAAATCACTCCCAAGCTGCACACCCAGACTGAATTTGCACTTTCTGCCTCGTTCAGCCCATGGGGGAATTGTTTGCAGTGTCAGCCCCAAATAATCTGAAATTTGCCCAACTTTAGGTCCCCATCCAGGGCAGATTTATGGGGTTTTCTGAGTGAATTGGATGGGTTCATTTATGGAGCTGAGCTGCACAAAATCCCGGGGAAATGGAGTGACCAGTGAGGCTGGACAGGCTGAGCCTCCCTCCCACAGAATCCCTGGAGCTCTTAAACCAGTGACAAAGCTCCCCCAGAGCCCCAAGAGTCTGGAATTGAAGGGAAAAAAAATGTATTTATTTTATGATTTATTGACCAAATATTGTTTTTTTACATAATGTGTTTCACTACAGCTCTGACCATTACAACTGAGAAATAAAAAATCAGAATTATCAACACGGGGTCAGTGCTTTGACATAGAAATGCTTCAAAATTCAGGATTTTTTTTTTCTTTCTAAAGAGTTGTATATTGATCACAGGGGAAAAAAAATTAAGAAGCATTTTCAAAGCAAACCTCGAATTCTTTTTGTCATCCTACAGTGAGCAGGATTCAAATTAGGAGAGCATAAAATTCATTATATTCTTCACTTTTAGTGAATTTGTGAATTCTCCAGAAGGGAAGGGAGAAAAAAGGGACAGAGGCAGAAAACTGGAATAAATCACACTAAATATCCATCTCAAATAGCCAGAATGACAAAACAATTTATAAAAATATTGAATGGCATCATCAAATATTCACTATATAAAGCAGTTTTTAGAGGATTGTGAATGACTGGGGATCTCCACTATTAATTCCAGCCCTGTTCAATTCACCCATTTTCCTCCTGGCATCATTTTGAAGAGCATTTGAATATAAAATGAGAATTTTCCTGCCTGTTTATCCACCTCAGGTTGGAAACACAAGGCACAAGACAAGGAATTTAATGAGTTTGCCCCACAGACAGAGCAATTTCTGCTCTCCAGGCCTTTAAAATGAACCTCAGAGATTCTGGAATGAATTGATTCCCATTTTCAGTCCCACAGAAAGTTTCTCCACTGTTTCATCCAAAGCCCATCAGAAAAAAAAAAGAAATTTTTCATTTCCAACATGGGATTTTGAGTAAGACCCTGAGTAGCCATGAAGTGAAGGAAGCTCTATAAAATGAAGCATAAATACACCCAGAAATCATTTTTAAACTGTTCAAAATTTCATGGAGAATCAAATATTTTTTTCCTACAAGATTTTGAAATCCTTTTATGGATTCACAGGCAGGAATGGGATTTCTCATCAGATGTCAGGAGCTGGCTTGAAATGTCCGTACAAAAAAAATCTAATTTCTCTTCTTTCCAGTGACAGAATTCCCATCATTCCAGAGGGAGGAAAATCATTCTGCACGGATTCATTCTGGCTAGAAAACCACCCCAAGTGATGTCTTTGCAAAAAGTGCTAAAAATACATGAAAATGAACAATTTTCAATGCATCTCCTGAAGTTCCTGACTCGGACTTAAAGAGTTTTTAGGGAGTTTTGCAGCCCTTTGGTCCAAATGCGGGAGGCAACGTGGTGCAAGCAGATCAATTATTTTTCACTTGATTGAAGATTTTTCCATGCAGCTTCTGTCTTCCTCTCTCTGTTCTTCACATAAATACCTATAGAAATAGATATAAATATAAATACAAGTTCTGCTATGGCTGTGCATCCATATTCTCCTTTTTCAACGCTTTTCAGCTTGGAGAAACTCAGCCCCTCTTGGTTAATTCCAGCACCAGGGGCTTTGGGGATGGATTTCAGCATCAATCCCCCAAAGCCTTGTTCCCTCACCCAAGTCAATGATTGCATTATTATTTCTTCTTCTGTCTTTGAGGGGCTGATGAGATCATTTATTGTTTTTAAGGGTTAATAGAGCCTGTCAGGGTCTTTTTGCCTCACTGCTGCTGCAGGATCAGTAACAGCTCCCAGCTCCACGATGCTAAATCAGACCACACTTTCCTGAAGAAAAGAAAAAGGGGAAAAAAAGCAAATTTAGCATGGAGAGAGGAGAAGGAGTTCAGTCTGGTTTAAAGGAAGGGAGGGAGGGAGCCAGGGGGAACAGGGACTAACTTTGGAGAGAAAATAACAAACTTTAAGTCCTGAGGTCTTTCCTCTATATTGAAAAGGCAGTTTGGAAAGGAAATTAGTAAAAACAAACAGAAGGTGCCAAGGTTTCTTTATCATACCTGGAGTAGGATATGCTGAATTCCACAAGGCCTCGAGCTGGCGCCTGGTGCTGCCTTGGAAAAAATGGTACCCAGGGCTCTATAAAATGATCTATTGGGACTTCAAAGTCGTGGCAGCCCCGTGTGGCACAGGATGTGCTCAATTAATTATGTGATTTTTAAATGACAGGGGTTGGGGAAAGTAAAAATAATATTAAAAGGGCGAGGGGAAAAAAAAAAATAAGGAGAAAGAAAAAGAACACGCTGAAGAAGGAAAAAAAAAAGGGTTTTTAAAGAAAATAATATTAGGGGAAAAATGGGAGAAGTAAACTGAAAGGCCTTGTTGTCTGTCTGCCAAACAGCAGCAGCAGATAAGGGCCGGGGTTGCCGTGGAAACTCAGGCCCGTAGGAGACAGAATCCAATTTCAGAAACCACAAAATCAACATAAACGTGTGCAAAAATAAAAAGGTTTGTTTGGCAAGTAATGAGGAGAAGGCTCCCAATGTATAAAGCAGATGAACCGGGGTGACCTCGGCCAACTTTGAGCCATAATAATGATGATGTCCCACGTAGCTGTGGCACCTCTGCAAGGAGTAGGGACACGAGCAATCCTCATCCTCCCATCGCCAGCCTTTGCTGCAACATCCAGCCCCCACCTCCCTCTGGCTTTGCCCCTCTGCCCTAAAAAAAAAGGAGTGAGGAAGGAGGAATACTCATTAAAGCACTCGGAGTAATCTCATTTTAAACCTCCAAAGACCATTCAGAGCTGATATTTTAATTCGGTTTTCACCTATGTATTGCCCACTGACAGTGTACAGAATCACTAGATAGGAAAATAATTCCTCCTTTCTTGCCCTCTGTGTGGCCAGGGAAAAGCAGACCTTAAACCATTTTCAACTTAGGGAGACTTGGAAATTACAACTTTTGCTGTTTTCCTGGGAGAAAATGTGACAGTGGCTATCACAATATCAAATTTACATCACTGAGAGGACACCAGAATCTTCCAGCACCGTCATTGCTCAGTGTTTGAGGAGCACAACCATGAGCTGAGTTTGAGTTACACAACCATGGGGGTTTGAGCTGCTCTATCAAGAAAAGGGCTGCAGATTGAGGGGGAACCTGTGGGATTAATTCTTGCACAGTTTGTGCGTCCCAGTGTATGGTTCGAAACTGATTGGCGTTTGATGAGCAGGAAATAAATAAACAATACTTCTGTTTTATGAGTGCTTTCATAAGCACAGCAACCTTGTCCTTCTCAGCCCTTAATGTGGGGGTTCAGTCCATATTTTACCCCCAAACTGATTGGTTTCCTGCTATTTCCACAGAATCACAGGATGGCTTGGGTTGGAAGGGACCTCAGAGTTCATCTTAATGCCATGGGCAGCAACACTTTCCTTTGTCCCAGGCAGCTCCAACCTGGCCTTGGACACTTCCAGGGATCCAGGGGCAGCCACAGCTCCTCTGGGCACCTGTGCCAGGGTCCCACCACCCTCAAAGGGAATAATTCCCTCCCAAAATCCCATCTAACCCTGCCCTACAAATTCCTGGGTAGCACAACTGAGATCTTGAGCACTGCAGAGAGCTGGGAATTCTGTAACCCCATCCAAGGCTGTCTTTGTCAGGAAAAAAACTCACAACGGAGCACAGAGCAGAGAGATTGAGGAAAACCTATGCAGAGAAGTACTAGAACATCCCTCATTGTTACAAATAATTTGCATTTTCAGCCAAATTCGGAGCAGCTTTTTAGGGGTTTGAGGGAAAAGCGTTTCTGTGTCACCGCTCCAGCTGAAAGAGGGGCAGGGACAGCCTGGGGTGGCCGTGTGGGGACAACCCAGCACAATGTGGGGGCTTGGCAGGGATTTTTCCCCTTCCCTTTGATGCCTGGAGAGGCTCCCTGGGGCAGAGGCTGGACAGAGTTAAAGAATAAAGCAGGGATTTATTAAAAACCCTTCTCAGGATTCACCTTGGGCAGTGCAAGAGCCCGGCCGTGGCCACACCCAAGATGGGCTCTGGGTCACGAATTTTCACACTTTGATAAGTTCTGCTCCATTTCCATGTTGGGTTCATTGCCCAATTCCAGCTCCAGGTGATGCAGTCCCACCCTCCCAGGTTCTCTCCTCAATTCCCTGTTTGCACTTTTTGGGCCCAAAGCTGACCCCGGTGCCCTTGGTTGTGGGGCTGGGAAAGGATTGTTCTGTGGGACTGAATGTGAGGAGAACTCGCTGACACTTGGGGTGAAGTTCAGAGTTATAACCAATACAGAATCTGGGAAATATAAAAGCTAAAGCTTAAAGCATCACCTTTCCCAAGATTGGCTCTGCCAGCACAACCCAGGGGTGGCTCGCTTTCCACCCGCAGGCCACATTTGTCACCTGGCCTCTAATGTCCCCAGCAAAGGGAGCAGTGCCAGCTTCCCACACGCAGAGCAAACACCAGGACGCTTTGTTTGTCCTTGTCACCCGGGTGCTGCCAGGCTCTCCAGCAGCTCTTCCTCCTCCAGGCATTTCGTGTGTGTCCGTGTGACCCCGGGATCTGCGGGATCCCCCTCACGGAGCCCTGCGGAGCTCAGGGGGACAGCGGAGCAGGGCCAGGATTGGGAATAAAGAGCTCGGTGTTCCCACACGGAGTTATTCCAGCCTGGACTTTCCAAAAGCACCCACAGGGTTGGAGGCATCGGGATTTCTGCGTGGCCCTGCTGCGTTCTGAGGGTTCTCGGGTAATTGCGGCCCGAGGATGGGACTGAGCTCCCCAAAAAGGAGCTCCTTACCCACAGACAAACACCGAAAATCAGTGCCAGCCCCTAAACCGAGCTCCAGAGACCTGGGAAAGAGAATTGCTCCTTCTCTCTTGCACTTTTCCACCACGATGGGACTCAGCTCCCCAAAAAGGAGCTCCTTACCCACAGGCAGACACCAAAAATCGGTGCCAGCCCCTCTGCCAAACTCCAGAGGCCTGGAAAAGAGAATTGCTCCTTTTCTCCTGCACTTTTCCACCAGGCCAAATATAATGAGGGCCTATATTTTAATGGGCAGTAATGTTTAATATTTGACATTAGGTAAATACGCTCTCCACGCCACCAGAATAATTTCACACAACTTCAGGGTGGAGCTTTGAAAAGCTGCTGGGTAATGGAGTTCAAACTCTCAAGGCCGGGACTGTTTGGAAAGTCCCACCCTTAATCTGGGATCGTTACAAACCTTTCCCAGCCTGTAAATCTTTGGGTTTGCAAGAATGGTTCCACCAAAAAAATAAAAACCCAACACCTGAGGTCAGATCTTGTGAGGGTGGGGGTGTTCCTGAGGACAAGCAGTGATGTCACAGCAAGGAAAATTTCTATTTCTGAAAAAAAAAGAAAAAAGAAAAGAAAAAAAAGCCTTGGCAATGCAGAGCCATGGAAAAGGACATAAAGAGGAAAAATATAGAGCTGAAATGTAAATAGGTTTTGTGAAATATGGCTCCGGGATTGTCCATGCCCCACAAAAGGGCTTGAAATATCTGGATATATTGTAAAGTTGTTTTTTTTTTTTATAATTTTTTAAGTACTTTAGCAGTCTATCTATGGCAGTTCAGTGGATGTGAGCAGCAGGGCTGGGTTTAAAATGATGGATATTTTAGAATGGAGCTATAAATCTTTCCAGGTTCACAATCCACTTCCTTTTGAAAAATGGGTGATGGCAAATGGAAATTTACAGTCGTAAGGAATTGTGTTTGGTGTCGATGCAGCAAACATGGAACTGCTCCTTTCGAGGGGTGATTCTCCTCACTGGCCTCAAATCAGATGGGAAATACCCATGAAATGTTTATGGAGAGGATGCACTGATCCAGCAGGGATTAACACCTTCCAAATGCTGCTTGGTCCACAGGAGAACTTCAAATCAATTCAATGAAACAAAGAATTTATCAAATAGGGCAAACTTTAGAGGAAAAAAAAAGGAAATTATGGGGGATTTTCAAGCAGCAAATCAACTTTCCCGAGGTGGTGCCTCGACTGCAGCAATTTCAGGGGCTGGGTTTGGTGGGATCAGAGTGCATCCAAAGCGATGCCAGTGTCAATCCAGCTGCTGCTCCCCGTTTTCTGAGGATTCCCCAACATCCCCCGGGTTTTCCTGGGGCTCTGACTGGGGGGAGAGGCAGAATGTGGGATTAACAGGGCAGTGAAAGCAGCTCTGAGCTTCACCCAGCCTCGAGTGGCTCAGAAACAACACCTGGGGCGTTTGGGGCCGGGATGTCAGCCCTGAGGATGGCTCCAGTTCCCAAACACTGACCTCGAGACCACTCCAGCGTTTCCTGACGTCTCCTCCACTATTTTTCTGTACCAGATGATAATAACATAATAAATTCTCCTGAAATAGAATAACAGAGCCTCCTTAAACCACAACACTGAGAACCGGACTTGTTTTTCAAAAGAAAATTAAAGAGCCCATTCTATGATTTATTCTCTCTTGCTGCCCGTGCAAGGCAGAGCTTATTTTTCCATTAAAATTCAGCTGCTCTCCGGGCACAAGGAAGAAAAAATGCCTGCAAACACCACATTTGTTAGGGCTGGCGGAGTTGGAACAAACTCCAAGTTGCACCTTGTTCTATTTCATCCATCTGCCAGTGCTGTGCTGTCTCATTAGGGGTGTTTTTCAGGAACACAACAGCAAATAGAGGTGTTCAGCTCTCCCAGCCTGGTTTGGGTGATGGAGTTGGGTGGCTGCTGGGGACATTTTCTGCCCAATGTCTCACCCAGAGCAGCTCTAAGCTGAAAACCAGGCAGTGAAACGAGCTCTGGTTTTGGTGAGGTTGAATAAGCAAGACAAAATCAATTAATGTCTGAGACCTCACAGGTTCCTGAAGGCAAATTGTTCCAATTACCAGCACCTGAGAGCAAATTAGGAGCAATTAAAAGGAGCAGCTGGGATTTCACTGAGTTCCTCTTGTCACTGTCATCTCCGCTCCATTTTAGGCTCATTAAAAAGGTATTTTGCCCATTACATTCTTTTCTTTAAGGGTGGCATTTTTCATTTTAAATAGTTACAACCACG
Organism: Bombycilla garrulus; assembly: GCA_013400315.1. NCBI lineage: Eukaryota > Metazoa > Chordata > Aves > Passeriformes > Bombycillidae > Bombycilla > Bombycilla garrulus. The sequence continues at coordinate 271,813 of VXBU01011579.1, forward strand.
CTTTGTACATTTGGAAATATTCCCTGAAGTGGAGATGGGTGAGGGATGTGAGTGTTTTATACTGACTGTGGTTCAGGTTAAACCTCTGCAGGGGCTGTTGCTGTTACAAATTCCAAGAGCTGATTTGTCTGAGAAGGCTCTGGAAAATCCAGAGCACAGCTTTGGCCTTCCTGCAGTGCCTCTCTCAGAAAGACAAAGGAAAATCCTTTTTTCTCTCCATCATCTCCCCTGAAACAAAGCAACAGGCTCTGGTTTTGTTGGGAAACACCCCCACAAACCACACCCGAGCCCAGGGAAGGCTTCAGTTGAGGATCTTTGAAATAGGAATTAATCCCACCTCACTCCAGCTCTCACAGAGAACTTGGGAATTTGGGTTTCACTTCCTCAGCATCACACAGGAAACAGGAATCCCAGTCTGTGATACTTCCTAAGAGACTTCACCACCTTTAACTCATTCCAACCAAAAGACAAATCCTCTCTCCACAGCCTGGCACAGTCAAATCCAACTTTCCCCATCCGACCTTTCCTTCATTCTGCTCCAGGCCTTTTCCCACCTGCATTCCCAGATTTTTTGGATATTCCCTGCACCCTCAGTCTCATCCCAGTGCTTTGGATCCTGGGGTTTCTGTGGAGCTGTTCCACGGTGGAAGAGTTCCTGCCCAGCCGGGAAGGTTCCCGGGCAGTGGGGAGGAATAAAGGCAATTTTCCTGGATTTTCCCCATGGATTGATCCAGCTCATCTCTACCCCATCCCCACCACTGCTGAATCCAAATCGTGCTGTAAAAGTGGAGACAAATCCCCCCAGCAACAAAGCTGAGCACAAATGTCCAGAGTGAGGGGTTTCTTTGGCCAGAGAGGCATTTGCAGCCGCGCCAAAAACCCTGCCCAGACCCATCCCTGGGGACGAGGCAAAGAGGAATTGTGGAGATCACGGAATCATGGAACCATTAACGCTGGAAAAGACCTCTAAGATCATCAAATCAAACCAGCACCACCATGGTCACCGTTAAAACACATCCTTGGGTGCCACCTCCTTGGGTGCCACATCCTCGGGTGTCACATCCTCGGGTTTTTTGGACACTTCTAGGCATGGTGACCCCACCACTTCCCTGGGCAGCCCAAACCAAAGCCTGCCAATCCGTTTGGTGAAGAAATTCTGGGAGACAGGGCGCTGAAACAGGCAGATGGAGAGGGGATGGGAATTCCTGTCTGGAACTGCAGTAGGAAAGAGTTTCTGTGCAGAGAAAAGTGGGAGGTGGGCAAGAACCCTCCCCAGGGAAATGGGAAGGAGAGACCAGGCTGCAGTTCTGCAGGACTGAGGGAAAGATAGAGAAAAATCCAAGCCCCACTTTCCAGTCAGGACTGCATTTGTTGTTGGACATTTCAAAGGTTAAGAGTGTCCCCAGTGAAACGCCGGCTCTTAGACTGGGAGGTACCACCCAAGGCAAAAATAAAAAAGCAAATTAAAAATAATAAAAAGCCTCACACCCACCAGTCTGCCACCAAATGTGCCCTGTCATGCCGAGGGACTGCTGGAGGAGAGAGGAAAGCAGCTCGTTCCAGCCCTAATAATTCTGATGATTCATCGCTGCGAATTACCCGAGCTCTTTGGGGACGGGAGCAGCAGGATCCCGCTGCTGCTTTGGGATAATAAACACTCCTGGTAAACACTCCTTCCCCAGCCCCTGAACATCCACCTCACCCCAAAAATGAGTCACAGCTCCCACCCAGCTCCCCCGGGCTGTGCCACCCTTTGCCATCGCCGCGAAGGGCTCCGGGAAGCCTTTGGGATTTGCTCTGGGTAAATAAATCAATTCGGGATTTATCGATCGGGATGGAGATGCCCAGGCTCACGCACACGTGGGCACGCTCACACTCACACACGTTCCAGTGGGAAAAAAAAAGGGGTTTTTGGTGGGAGGGAGCAGGGAGGGCTCCGTGCCAAGGAAACGCCAGCGAGCGGCGCGTTCCACCGGAGGTGTTGACAGTGGATAATAAATCCCGGCCTTACCTAACATTTACAGGAACATTAGAAAATAAAGTGAAACGGCGTGAGCTGGTTCCCAGGGCAACCAGACAAACACAATAAACAGGCCTCAGAGGCAAGAGTAACTTACACCATCCTCCTGGGGCTCAAATATATCACTTTACATTAGCCTTCTGCTGGGGCTGCTCCTGAAAGCTCTTTGTTTTATTATTATTTGAAAAAAAAAATAATAAAAAGACAAAAAAAAAAGGTATTTTCTTAGTGCAGATCGGTGTGAAATCGAAGAGTTCCTTTGGTTGCTGGTCTTTATAGGTCTTTTACTGCACATTAAAGCTCCTGTGCAAATAATAATGACTATTAATAAATCTTTATAAAGAACTGCGTCCCCCTCCTGCAGAAGAGTATTATTAATAAGGTGGCCAGAACCCAGAGCCTTTGCTGGCCCAATAAAAACCAGTTTTCTGGGATGTTTTTCCTCAATACAGATACAAAATTAACTGTCAAATATATGGGGTGGCTAAGCCAGATTATTTTCCTGATTCAACAGCCTTCCTCCAGCTCTGCTTGTAACCAGACCTTGGGTTTGGATCTCGCTGTCACTAATTTTAGGGGAATGTCCTGGACCCAGCCAGGTCACAGCAGCTCAGGCTCATTAAATCCCAGCACAATCTGTACAAAACCGTGACATTTAGTTCCAAAAAGCAGCCAGTAAATCTCTCTTCACCTGCCTACGGTGGGCCTGCGCACATATTCCATCACTATTTTCAGATACAATCCCTAAACACATCATTTTCACGATGACACCCTCCAAGAACACGGGGATGGCAGCAGGAAGGTGAGATTTTGAGAGGCAAAGAAATTGTGATAAGTTTGGGAACGATGTGACAGCTTTGGGAACGTGACCTTAGAAGTTCCTCCGCTTTTAAGACCACCCACAAGTGATTTACCCCCGATGCCTCACCGGTGCTGAAGGGACCAATTTTGGCCGTTTCTCCCCTGCCCACCCACTGCTCAAATGTTGTGCTCCAGGGTGTCTTATTTATCCTCGTCGAGCCACCTTTCTGTGGTTTTCCGGGATTGTTTGGGTTTGTGCTGTCCCAGGATGGATAAACACGGGGAGGCTCCAGCCTGGAGCAGCGGCCTGGTCCTTCTGACCGGGATAAACCGGGTGACTCAAAGGCAGTGCACGGAACATGTGAATCCGAGCATCCTAAAACAGGCAGCAGGACTCACTCGGCTCCTTTTCCCCCGCTGCCGAGCTGTTCTTGTGGGAAGAGCCAGATGGGAATTGCCTGGAAGCAAAGGGGGTGCCGGTGAAGAGCCCCAGGTTCCCAACAGCGCTCCAGCAGCGCCTGGCAGCCTCCTCCCCGTGTGCTCCAAGGATTTCTGCACAGGAATGACGCTCGGAAGCGCCGATGCCAGCCTGGCTGACAAGGGAAGGGCGGGGTGATCACACGCTCCTGATTTCTTTGCCACATTTAGCTCCGTGCTCTCCAGACTCGCAGGGCTCCGGGCTGGGGTGACTCTGCCAAAACCAGAGCTGCTGCTGGGAGCACGTCCCTGCTCCAGCCGGGTGGGTAAAAACTGAGGAAAGGCAGAGCTGACAGAGTGGAGGTGGCTTTTTTTTTCCCTTTTTTTTTTTTCCTTTTTTTTTCCTTTTTTTTCCCCTTTTTTCATGACTAAATCGCCGCCCTATTGATGACTAATTAGAATGAGTGAGGTCCAGATGGCCAGAGCCTTTAATGAGGCCAATTAAGGATCTGAACGTTTTCATCATTTTCCTAGAAAGATTAAGCTGCAATGGAGGTCCCACCTCCTGCTCCAGACCCAGGCCAGCAACTTGATCCTGGACTTAATAAATAAAAGATCAGATGTGATAAGGAAGAGCCCAGTGCAGGTTTCAGGGAGGCTTCGTGTCCTTCCTCAGCCTCCAGGATCCCTGCCAAAGTTCACCCCTGAACACCTCAAAGCCCTTTACTGGCAGGGTGCTCAGCTTCTCTGTCTCCATCTGATGGGGTTTTTTTTGCTGCTCTCCTGAGTCACGGTCATGAGGAGAGGAGCTGTAACACCATGAAGCAGAATTTCCTATTTCTAACCTGGGCACGGAGCAGCTCGCCAGGTTCCCACCCTTGTTTTGCAGGTTTGCAGGAGGGTGTCCAAGCAACTGCTCTGCAGTGTTTATTTGAGCCCCAGGAGCTTCCTGAGGCTCTGCTGTCCCCAGGGCCATTTCCACCCGGCCACCTGAGGTTTGCAGGGCCTCCATTCCTGCCTCACCCCCTGAGCACCTCTGGGGTTTTTATCCTGTTGTTTTTAACTCAACTGCCATGAAAACACATTCATTTTACAGGTGGGCAATGCAGGGGGAGAAGAACTTTTTGTATTGCACAGAAGGCAGGAAATAAAAGAGAAGATCCCCAGTTTCCCAACTCAGAATTCAGCTGAAAATCAATCCAATTGCTACTGTACTTCATGAGGGAAGCAAACAGAATCCAGCTCTTTCAAGGGTCAGGTATCTGCACCTTCACTCTAGTTATGAAATTCCCTTGGAGAAAGAAAACCTGATTAAAATGCTTCCATGGGGATGTTTGGATGAAAAACTCCCAGACTTGCAGCCATTCTGCTTCCAGGTGATTTGAGGGGTGCAGAATTTCTCTCAGTCCCGGACTGGTCTGATGCACAGAATTTAACCATTGTTCTGTTTTAGAAATGAAAACCCCAATTTTTTAAAAAATCCATCTATTCCAAACCATCTAATTTTTTGAAGGAGCAGATTTTTGGATTTTTAATAACCCAAAGGGCTGGATAAAGAGTACGTTTTAACACTTCCAGCTTTAGAGTAACTCCTGCTGATCCTCAGCTGGGTTCCAGGGTGGCTGAGGTGCTCCGGGGCTCCTCAGGTGAGCGAGGTCTCTCCCCTGGGAAGGGCAGCTCAGGAATTTTGTGCATTCTGGAACGTCCGAGGGCTGCTTGGGGCTGGAAGACGTCTGAGCGAGCTGGGCCGGATCAACCACAGACTCTGTGAGGTTTGTGGTGTGTCTGAGCGGAACAATGGCAGCCCCAGTCCATGGGAGATTTCCCGGATCTGGAAGGTTTACATGGATTATGTGCATTCCACGAAATTCTCCAGGAGAGCTGGAGGGCACTGGGATCCCGGGATGTGTGGGAAATCACATCAGTGCTGAGAGAATTCCTGCAGTTCTGACCCTTCCCAAAGCATCCCAGGAGGTTGGGTCCCGGTGCTGGAGAGGGCCAGGCAGTGAGCACAGAGCAGAAAACAACAATTCTTGTGAGAAGAGATATGTGTTCTTCAGTTTTTTCCCTCAAAAATCACAGGAATGCCAGGCTTTAGGAAAACTGGTGCTCTAAAACGTTCAACTTGGCTGCTAAAATTCCCAATTTCTTTTCCAGAAGTGATTCCCTGCTGGAAGCATCGCTGTGGCTTTCAGCATGTGAGGGGCAGGGAATATCTGGGACAATGAACCCAAGGGAGCAGAAATAAATAAATCTGTAGGGAAAGCCCTGGGCTGAGAGGGGACACGGAATTCTCTGCCTGGTGCTGAGGGGCACTCGCTTTCCTTCAGGACAGAAAAATGGGAACGAGGTGACAAATTCCACATCATTTCATGCAAAAAATGCACCTGCCAAGGGGCAGAGTGAATGAGAGCAAAATCCTGGGAAAATGGGATTTACAGGGAGAGTCACGGAGCAAAATCCCTGAGGGTGAGGGAGCAGACAGAGCCTTGCAGGAAAAGCACGAGGCCATTCCAGGGCAGAAAAGTCTCCTGGGAATCTCTGACGTATTTTGGGGCCAAGCTGAGGCAAACAGGAAAAGGGCTTGGGGCAGGGGACAGACAGCCTAAAACCCCGAGGCCGGGCTCCCTTTGTAGTTATTTGTGCTGCTGGGTAGGGTTTCACGCGTGGTTTCTGTTCTTCCCCTCATCCTTAAAAAATGTGACGAGTTCCACAAGGTTCCTGACCAGTCCAGCCTCCCCATTCCCACATCCCAGCTCCGAACTGGGATTCCATGCTGGACACCCGCAGTGCCTCGGGGTTACCCGGCTGGTGGAATGATACCAGGCCTATTTCTCCATTTCTTCCCTGATTTATTTGGGTATTTATTTGCTGATTTGTTGATTTATTAATTCATTATTCCACCAGCAGCTGGATGTCAGCGCTCTGGGGGCTCTGGGAGCTCCCTGGCCAGGCTGATTTTTGGGATGTGCTCTCTCAGGTTGCCCTCAGGGTTTGATTCTCTCTCCCAGCTGGAGCAGAGCAGCTCCTGGCGTGGAGTTTTCCCAGCAAAGACTCATTTTGGGGCACAATTCAGCTGCTGGAGCTGCCTCAGCACCTTCTGCTCTTAAAGAAGCACTGAAAACACCAACCAGCATCGGTCTGGTCACCTGCTCCCAGCTGGAGTCCAACAAAGGGATAAATCCCAAAATCCAACAAAGATTTTTTGCAAAAAAACTGCAGAACTAAACATGAGAGCTCCCTGTGACAAGCTTAAAATTTTAAATTATAAAAACAATATTATTATTAATATTAATAATAATTCAATTTTAATATCTAAAATCCAAATTTATGAAAGGACAGATTCTGAGTGGATCCAAACAAACCCAAATGTTGGAAGAGTCCACATTAATTCTTCCCAAATGCAATTATTTCCGTTTGAGATGTGAATTGGGTACCGAATGATTCCCCTCGTTCTCTGTGGAGATGNACAAGGTTCCTGACCAGTCCAGCCTCCCCATTCCCACATCCCAGCTCCGAACTGGGATTCCATGCTGGACACCCGCAGTGCCTCGGGGTTACCCGGCTGGTGGAACGATACCAGGCCTATTTCTCCATTTCTTCCATTCTTCACTGATTTATTTGGGTATTTATTTGCTGATTTGTTGATTTATTAATTCATTATTCCACCAGCAGCTGGATGTCAGCGCTCTGGGAGCTCTGGGAGCTCCCTGGCCAGGCTGATTTTTGGGATGTGCTCTCTCAGGTTGCCCTCAGGGTTTGATTCTCTCTCCCAGCTGGAGCAGAGCAGCTCCTGGCGTGGAGTTTTCCCAGCAAAGACTCATTTTGGGGCACAATTCAGCTGCTGGAGCTGCCTCAGCACCTTCTGCTTTAAAAGAAGCACTGAAAACACCAACCAGCATCGGTCTGGTCACCTGCTCCCAGCTGGAGTCCAACAAAGGGATAAATCCCAAAATCCAACAAAGGTTTGTTTTGCAAAAAACTGCAAAACTAAACATGAGAGCTCCCTGTGACAAGCTTAAAATTTTAAATTATAAAAACAATATTATTATTAATATTAATAATAATTCAATTTTAATATCTAAAATCCAAATTTATGAAAGGACAGATTCTGAGTGGATCCAAACAAACCCAAATGTTGGAAGAGTCCACATTAATTCTTCCCAAATGCAATTATTTCCGTTTGAGATGTGAATTGGGTACCGAATGATTCCCCTCGTTCTCTGTGGAGATGACACAAAGAGCTCTGCACAGGGAGCAGAAACAGAATCTGTTCTCTTTTTGAGAAAAGATCTCGGGGAAAAGCTTTCCCAGCCAAAAAGTGGGATAAAAATTGGGATAAAAAAGTGGGATAAATAGTGGGATTAAAAGTGGGATAAAAAGTGGGATAAAAAGTGAGATAAAAAGTGGAATATCAGCAGCCAGAGGGAGGCAGAGAATCCCTCAGTGGGGAGGTGGCAGAAGCCTGGCTGGGGAGGAGGGGATTGTGGGGAGTTTTGGATTTTTGGATTTTTGGATTTTGTGGATGGTGTGGGACTGTGGGGATTGTGTGGGATTTTGGGGATTGTGTAAATTTTTGGATTTTGTGGATGGTGTGGGACTGTGGGGATTGTGTGGGATTTTGGGGATTGTGTAAATTTTTGGATTTTGTGGATGGTGTGGGACTGTGGGGATTGTGTGGGATTTTGGGGATTGTGTAAATTTTTGGATTTTGTGGATGGTGTGGGACTGTGGGGATTGTGTGGGATTTTGGGGATTGTGTAAATTTTTGGATTTTGTGGATGGTGTGGGATTATGTGGGATGGTGAGAATTGTGTGGGATGATATGAGTTGAGTGGATTGAGTGAATTGTGCGGGTTGTGTGAACTGTGTGGATTTTGTGAATTGTGTGAATTTTGTGAACTGTGTGGATTTTGTGAATTTTGTGGATTTTGTGAATTTCGTGGATTTTGTGGATTTTGTGGATTTTGTGGACTGTGTGAATTATTTTGGATTCTGTGGCCTCCACAAAGTTTCTCCTCTTCCAAGCAGCCAAAACGCAGTGCCTCTTACCCTCCCTGGCTAAAATCCATCCTGCTCCCACCAAAATGGGCCAAAATCCATTGATTTCCGGGAGCAGAGGATCTCCAGCAGGAATTTTTCACACCTCCAGCAGATTGAAGTTTTCCTCCACTGAGCAAATCCTCCTCACCCAAAGGGACCCTCCAGGCCAGGAGCTCCAAATCCTCTCAGAGCATGCTCAGCCCATCATGCTCCAAGAGCTTCATTTTAATTTTAATTTTAATTTTAATTTTAATTTTAATTTTAATTTTAATTTTAATTTCAATTTCAATTTTAATATTTGTTTCTTATTTTAATTTTAATTTAATTTAAAGTTTTGTTTTAATTAANATTTTATTTTATTTTAATCCAAATTTGACATTTAAATCCCTGGGGCAGCTCCTGGAATTGTGGAGCTCCCTCTTCCCCAAGTGGCAATCAGAGCCCTGGTTCCAGGACAGCTCGAGCTGGGCTGGTTTTACAGCCCTGCAATGGAATTCATGAATTTCCAACAAATGTCACCAAATTTATTTTTTTTTTTTATAGGAGGAAAACCTCAGGCTGAGTTTTCACCAATAAAATCTGTTTTAGTGCCTTTCCCCCATTGCCAAATTAGTGCTGAGCGTGCTCTGCTCCTGCTCCTCTGTTTTATTTTGTGTGCCTGAGTTTCCTAAAACACAAAGAAAGGGAAGGTGGAGTTTTTCCCAAAGAAAGTGATGAATCCTAACGACAAATACAAGCGCAGGATCTGTTCCTTGGGGTGCCACAGCAGAGCAAGGTGTTCCTACAAATTTATAACAGAATAAGGGGAGGGAAAATAATTTTCTGTCAACTTCCATCAGATTTATTTAAAGAAGAATCAATGAATAAATAAATAGTTCATTAGGCTGCCCTGAAGTGTTATTTAGAGCTGATTTAAGGAATGTTCTGAGCAAAGTCTGAGCTAAGAATTGATCCTGTCAATCCTCCCCAGTGCTCCTTGGCTTCTTTTCCACTGAACAACCCTGGCTGGTCTTGGACAGAAACGCTGGGGATTGAGAAAATTCAAATATCCCAACAAAACGCCTGGTTGGCTGGAGAAAATCAGGATTTTCTTAAATAATGGAAATGGATACATCCATTAAAGGTTTCTTGTCTTTACTGGAAGCAAAAACATTTTATTCAATGCCTAAAATGAGTCTGGTCAGAAGGAAAATCTCCACAGTTTTTGGAAAAGTGTTTGAGTTGTCTCCTTTTTGTTCTGTGGGTGACTGAGACGGGAAACTGAGGCTCCTGGGAAGGGAAACTGGGGCTCTTGGGAAGGGAAACTGGGGCTCCTGGGAAGGGAAACTCCTGGGAAGGGATCTCCCAAGGTAAAGTGAGAAATCTGGGCTTTAATTCATCCAGACTGAGCTCCCCAAACTCAACACCACCAACCTTTCACCATTTCCAAGAAGTTAAAGTTCAATCAATTCTCTTTGTCCTTTCCCTTTCCGTGACCCCCAGCAAACCCGGGGATGTTTGGAGCCTGGGGAACGTTTGCCATGAGGGAACGGAGCTGGCCTTGGGGTTGGAGCTGCAGAATTGACGGCTGAATTCCCGTGACAAATGGAAAGTGGCCTCGCAGGAGCAGCACAGCCGGCACATCCAAGTGGGGCTGGAAAAAATTCCCTCACTCCCTCGATCCTTGAGGCTTGTTTTGATCTGCCCTGGAGTTTCTCTGTCACAGAAATCGTCCCCTGCTCGCTCTGGAAATGATCCCCTGCACGTTCTGCGCCTTCTCAGCCCCTTGCAAACAGGTTATTTTTGGGGGATCCCTGGATTTTCCTACTGAGTTGAGGATTTTTCCCTGCCCTCCCTAAATTGTCCCCTGGTTATCCATGAGCAGTGACCTCCAGAGCAGTTGGGCTTCCCTGGATGAAAAGCTTTATCTATAAACTGTATAAATTCAGTATAAGCATCAGATCATTCCCATTTAACATTCCCTTTTCAAATTCCATGTTTACTGGGCGACCCCTGTTATTTTTTTGTTATATTTTTGCAACTTTTTTGTTCGAATCGGGGTGCTGACAATCTGTAGACATGGAATTTTTTTTTGGGTTTCTGTGCGCAATTCCAGTGCTGGCTGAAATTTTTGGAGGAATCCCAGGATTTACTCATTATCACTTCAACCACGATCCACAAAGGGGGAAACATCCAAGGAAAATAGATAAAATCTCATTCCCAATGTTTCGATAGGGCTGTCTTGTGTTTACAGAATGGGGTTCCTGCTGTGATAGAGAAAGAAAGTGATGATTTTGGGGTTTTTTGTTTGTTTGTTTGGTTTTTTTTTTTTTTCCCCAAAAAGAGGAGGAATTGCCAATTCCATGCCAGTTTTCTTTATGGATTCTCCAGAAGGAAATGCTGCCCTGTGGGGAAAGGGAGCGTGGAGCAGAGCAGGAGGGTTGAGAGGTGCCCTGCAGGGGTTCCAAAGGATTCCCAAAGCTCCTGAACCAATCCCAAAACTCCTGAGCCAATCCCAAAACTCCTGAGCCACTCCCAAACCCCCTGAGCCACTCCCAAACCCCCTGAGCCACTCCCAAACCCCCTGAGCCACTCCCAAACC
>VXBU01011579.1:306663-320448 GCA_013400315.1 Bombycilla garrulus
AGTGCTGCCAGCTCAGTTTGAATATTCCTCACCCAGCCTTGCAGTGGGATGAAATCCTTGGTCAGTCCTCAAAAGAGGATTCAGAAATTCTGAGCAAAGCCCATCTCCTTGTGTGCAGGCCGCTGTGTTCCACGGAGGGATGGGAAAATGTCGGATTGCCCACGGGTGCTGCCAGCCTGGTAGGAGAGAGAAACCAGCGGGAGAAACTTCCTCAGGCCACACTGGGAGGCTGTGAGGGAGAGCAGAGAAGAGAATTATAAACTATATCTACACCCAGTATTTTATACATGACCTACATAATGTTTAAGGTGCTTTTCAAGAAGTTATTATTCTTTTTCTGCCAATAAACTAAAAAATACCTTTACTTACTGAGCTAATAACCAATCCAAATCTACCCAACAAACTCATCTATAAAAGTCAGGTTTTTTTCTTAATAAACAGCTTCTTCAGCTTCTTTGCCTTCTGATCTGAGTCTTTTATTGCCTCTGAGTGAACTCTGCAGTGACATGCAGCAGCAGAGGATGAGCCAGGGCTGCAAGTGAAGGGGTTCCTGAGGCACTGGTGGAAATGACACTGCCACGAGCAATGGGCACATCCAGCTCGTCCCTGTCTCCCCCGAGCCTGGGAACAGCTCAGCTTTTGAGGCAAGAAAATATTCTGAGGTTTGGGTTGAGGGAGATGAAAGCTTTTGTTGTGAGTGAAATGGAAAGTTTTGCTTCTCCTCTGTTCCAGTGACGTTACTGGGATAAGGACAAGGCTCTCTGAATGGATTTTCACTCAACACCTCCCCAGATCTGAGAACATTTCTCCTTAGGAGTTGCTCGTACTACCAGCAATCCCTTGCCCTCAAGCTTCTTTTTATTCATGGCAGAATTTTTAGTCACGTCATCTGTGTGGTGTCTCTGCACCTTCTAGCACAGCATTAACCAAAGGCAACTGAAAGCTGCTCCCAGACCAGATTTATTCATCAAAAACTGGCCTGGAGTGCCTCAGAAATGACAATAAATGCACAAAATCAACTTTCCTCCTGGAAGATGTTGGTGCTGGTTTCTCTCTGTCCCTGCAGGTCTTTGGAACAGCTCTCTGTGGAACTGCTGCCTCTGCCTGAGCCTTCTCACCACAGTCCTGAAGGAAATCCTGGGATTCAGGACGGTGCAGGGATGGGGTTTGGGGCAGACTGAAACACGCTCCAGAATCCGTCAGCAGCGCCCCGGAGGATGTGTGAGGAGGGCTGTAAGAATGCAACCAACAACCTCAGTGCCTTTCAAACCTTTCCAAGTCGAAAAGAAACAACCAGGCCACGCAGAGATCTCCAGAAAGAAAATCAGCACTGAAAATGTGGTTTGATGGTTTTGTTCTGAGACCACGAAATCTTTCTGCTCCTCTGACTCGCTGTCGCACTCAGGAGGCGCCATCAAACCCGGGCAGGAGACCTCTGGGCCGGTATTTCATCCTGGAAATGAAAGGCAAATCAGTTCAAAAGCTTTTCCAGGAGATCTGGAATATTGGCTGCCTGCTCCAAGCCGAGCCTGGCGCAGCTCCAGGGCTGTGTCATCCCAGCCATACGTGTCCCACGCTGGCTGGGACCACCCAGCATCTCCTGTAGCTCTCCAAATGCAAAACTTCCTTTCTTTCAGCATTTGAAAAGATGGTTTTCAGGTTATTATCCAGCAATGGCTGCCTGGATTTATTCAGCACAAGCTTCTCCGTGTTTGATAAACAAAGGTGGCCAAATAACACAGATATTGGCTGGTAAATATTTTCCCAAAGAGGAACACGGAGCACCGTGTGTTTTGTTAACCACTGGGTCAGATAATTGAATGTTCAACAACATCTGAAAGCCCTGTGAGTTTTTAAGTAAACTCTAGAGCTGAGATAAGCCTTGGAAAACGCAGGTAGAACAATCAGGACTCACTGAAGTGATAAAAGGGTTGAAAATTTCACTGAAACTGGGATGTGGTCCCCTAAAGTCTTGTGGAGTGACACGGAGCCACAGGAGGATGAGACCAACGCAGGGAGCTGGGCACAGGTACTGCCCCATCCCAGCGTGTGCCACCTCGGGTGAGATCACGGGAGCTGGGGCCTTGGGAAATCAGATGAGCAAAGATCTATATTTGCCTGGTGCCCCAGGATGAGCAGAGCTGGGAGGGCCCTTTCAGCCCAGTCCCAAAGTAACGTGTGTGCTGCTTTAACCTTTCTGCATTTCAAACCACCTCCTACCTAATGGACCAAAAAAGAACAAGTAATAATCGGAGAGGGCGGGAGAGAAAATCTGTCAGCCTGAGTCAGACTATTGGACCATCAAGGCCAGCATCCTGTCTCCGAAACGCCGTCAGTATCTGACACTTCAGACTTAGTTGGGATAATAAAACATTTTCCTCAACCTTATGTAACATCTCGGCCTGGCAAAGAGAAGATTTAAACATTGATTGCTTTCCACTCCCCTCTGTCCCATGAACGCGAATCTGACTCTTTTCCAAAATGAACAACTCTGATGAGCTGGAATTGGTTTCTGGGCAGGATGGGAAAAGCTCCTCTCTCGTTACTCATTCCTGGAGAGATCCGCTAAACCTTTGCCTCCTAAAAGGGGCACTTGAACGAGGAGACATAAAACTCCCTCCGCAGGATTCAGGGTGCCCACGGCCACCTTTCCACGGGAGCTGGAAACGCACGTCACAAGACTTCATGTCTAGTCACTTTATTTTTCCCCATCATGTCTACTTCCTTTATTTTTGTATTTGTTTAAGCTCTCCACTAGTTTATTAGCCTGACAGCAGCCCAGTTAATTAGCCCGTCCTCCCTCCCCCAGCCCCGGCCCGCGAGGCTCCCCAAATGCACACAAAATTTAGTGCTGCTGCTGCTGGGGCACTTCTCAAAACAAATAAAAGATTTGCAAAGCCAGCCACCAAGCATCCAACATAATTAAAGTGCATTTGTTACTTTTTGGGCCCTCGCACACAATCGGGGCCTTGTGCAGAAGGAGCACTCCCCAAATCAGGCTGTTTTTCTTTCGGAGGGAAGAGTGCCAGGAGTCTCCCCAGCCCAGGTAACATAAGATCCCAAGGAGCAGCAAATGGACAGTGGCAGCCAGAGTGAATGGACTGTGGGGAGATCTATATGAAGGAGAGTATCTATAGATATATGCAAACATGCACAGACAGGGCGCTATAGTTCTTCAGGGGGAAAAAAAAAATTAAAAAAAAAAAAAAAAAAGCAGTGGAAAGGCTCCCAGAAATGTCTGCTCCGTGCACAGGTATGTAAATGACTCTGGAGTCTCGCTGTCCACCACCTCAATCAATTACAAGGTTATTCAAGATAAAACAAACACCATTTCAATTAACTGCATATACAGCAGTGGTTAGAGGCACACGCAGGGAAGAGGAAGTGGGAGGAATTTTTGGAAAATGGAACTTTTTTCCTGCTGCTTCTGGAGATATGCACAAATAGAGGTCGCCTTGAGGTGCAAGGCTTAAAAACTCCCAACCTAAAGCTGTCATGGTCTGGAACTAAAAGCAAAATGAGGGGACAAAAATAAAACAATAAAAAAAGAGTGAATGAACATTTAAACATTTGTTTAGTTTGTGCTGGCTCAGAACAAGCATCTGCAAGAATCAGTGGGAGCAGAACTGGAAGAGATGCTTGAGGAGTGCTGGTTTTGCTGGAAGCAGGATGAGAGAAGCTCTGAGAGCAGCTCCGTGCGAGAGCAGCTCCCTGATCCCAATTCCCAGCAGGATTCCCCGCCTGGGAACGTTGAGAGCACAGCTGGGTGACAGAATCTGACAACAACCCACGAATTCAGTAGTGGCTTGAGAAGCCGGGGCAGGAATGATGACAGGGACTGGGCAAACATCACCAGGGATGGTTTTCCACCTGTGCCACAGATTTTTGCCTAACGCTGAGCAAACCATTCTACCTCCTGTCTTCATTTTTCACACTCCTGTGCAAAAGTTCCTGGTCAGAAGGCCTTGGCCACTGCTCACCTGCAATCAATACGATATTTAACAGGAGTTTTAGATTATTTTTCTACTTCTTTGGCTGATGCAGTAAAATTAAAGTTTCTTTGCAGTCAAAAGGTAAAAAGTGGATTCAGAATGCTCAGAATTTCCTAAATTGCTTAAAAATTTTGGTCCATGTGAATCTTTCTCCTCGTTTTCCAGATCTAGGTAGTGGGCCAAACCAACCGCTCCCTTTGCAAATCAGTTTGAGGCTTTTTTAATGAAAATGATGCAGGAAGAATCACCTGAGCCACTAAAACCCTCACAGCTCCAATATTCAACAAGAGTTTTAGATGACTTTTCTACTTCTTTGGCTGATGCAGTAAAACTAAAGGTCAGCTGGCTTTTTGGAAAAAAAATAAAATCATTATTAATCAAATATTGCTGGATGAAATACACCCAGACCAGGAGATAGAACCAAAATTTATATCCACACCACCATAAATCACCATCCACTCTCCTGCAGCTACACTCGTGGTCAGAAGCAATAAATTTATTGCAGCTGCCCAGTTTTCCTCGGTGACTTCAGCCACAAAAGCTGACTGTGAGCCTGCTCCTGAGAACAACAGGCACCAGCAGGTGTATTTGAAACACCCTCACGTTAGTTTTGGTGACCCCCATTTGCAGGGGATTGGGATCTGTCACACTTCCATGTGTCCTTTCACATCTCTGATTTATATTTGTGACAGAGCAGAAACAGTGAGTTTGTCATTTAATGGGCAGGAACTTCTTGGGGGCAAACTCTGCACTCAATCCATGTCAACCTTCTCTTTGCTGGCGACAAGAACTAAATAAAATCTTCAATTTGAGGAGGAATCAAACCCAGCACTTATTCTGTAATGATTCCAACCTCCAACCCCTGATATTTAAAGAGAAAGATGAGGTCCAAATGGCCTTGCTTCAATGCCCAATTAAAGTCGGAAAAAAATCAACCCTTCCTGAGCCTTCTTTCCATTGCAAAAATGTTATTTTCTCTTCTCTGCTCACTCACTGCCACGGGCCACCCTAACCACACAGAGATCCCCGCTGAGCTCGGACACAGCGCCGGGGGTTTTGTGTATTTCCCAGGACTATTAACAGAGTAATATAATGAGAAATGAACTGAGGTTAAAGAATTCAGTACCTCGTGTATTTTCACTAAAAACACTGGCTGCATCAGGGGACCTGCCAAGAGGAGAGTTTAATATCGTATGAAAAGGAAGAATTTTCATAATGACACTTGGCAGGGGCTGCATCCCCCCCATGAATGGAGCTGCTGGGGCTTTCTCTCTCTCCCCACAGCCCAATGGCAGCACAAGGGATTTTCATTTTTAAGGGACTGGAACCAAGCTTTGAGCAACTCTTCACACTGCCTGTACTTCAGCACCTCCGTTCAAGAGGTATTTTGGAAAGAAGTTTCCAGGCTACTCAGTTTCTTTATAGTCAAAAAGTAAAAAGTGGACCCAGAATGCTCAGAATTTCCTAAATTGCTTAAAAATTTTGGTCCGTGCAAATCCTTCTCCTTGTTTTCCAGATCTAGGTAGTAGGCCAAAACAACTGCTTCCTTTGTAAATCAGTTTGAGACTTTTTTGGTGAAAATTATGCAGGAAGAATCACCTGAGATACCAAAATCCTTGCAGCTCCAAACAAACCAGCTGTAGGGATAAAGCAAATCCCACATTTTGCCTTCTATCCTTTTATATCTGGTGACTCTTCCTGAGTTTCCTAATTCCAACTGTATTCACACCAGCCCTCCAGTAATGGTTGGTGTTTTATGTTCTCTCACAGTGCTGCTCGCTCCCTTTTTTCTCAGTCCCATCTGTTTGCAAATGTCGTGCCATGAAAAAAAGAGCAAACAGAACAGAAATAAATGCCCGAACAGGGATAATCATGTTCTCTACAACAGAGATCAAACACTGTTGATAAATTCTGTTTTACTGTGCAGCTGACACTGGTTCTCAGCACAAAGCTCAGGCTCCAGCAGAAACTGGCCCCACTCCCCAACAATGGACTGGTTTCAAACAATTTTATCATTTTTACTAAAACTTTGGAGTCAAAACCTTGTCTGACTCAGATCAAACCTCAACCTGACAGGCTGGCCCAGCACAGTTGTAGGTGGAACAAATACAATAAAACTCTCGTCTGAGAAAGTCCAAACACGAGGGAAAACAATTCCTTGCGGAGAGCTGGAAGAGCAGTGGTGGAATTCTGCTCCTTCCAGGTGACGTGTGCGAATTAAAACAATCCCACGGAGATTTGGGGGGCTCCATATCCACCCTCAGGGAGCCACTCCAACCCCGCAGCAATAAAACTGAGCACAGGGAGCTCATTTTCCCTGAGACTCCGGGTATAAAGTCAGCAGAAAAATACCCTGCAATGAGGATTACAGAATGTAACTCTCCTTTGGAGGTGACGGCAGGGCCCTCATTTGCAAGTGATAAATGTCACTGCTCTTCCATCTGCAGCCTTTTAAAACCATTTTGAGGGATGTAATGAGGCTGCACAGCCTTGGAGGGACGGGCAGGGGACAGCGGAGCCATTTGAGCTTTACAGAGTGTGTCACGGGGGAGTTGTCCTTTTTTTTTTTCCTTTTTTTTTACCAAAATGAGGTGCCCCAGGGGAAAGTCAGCAGCTCGAAGCAGCCCCACCTGAGTGTGTCTTGGGAGGAAGCCTACTGCCTCATATTTTTTAAAAGGGAAAAAGAAAAAATTATAATAATAGAGCCGAGCCAAAAATATCAAGCAGTTCATAGCTGTGAAAAAGCCAGGGAAAGCTGAGTCGCCGCCGGCCAGTGTTGTTCTTCCAAACAAGCTGACCACCCTCCCTTCATAACATTTTATTTATTAAAGCAAAATTGGCCCACTGGAATAAAATTATGCACTATTCATATACATATGTATATCCATGAACGTATGGTTATTAATGACTGTGTTTCCATCCAGCCACAAGGTCCCTATAGATTTTTTGGGGGGGGTGTGAGCTACTGAATTCGTTAGTGAGAAAAAAATTTAAACAGTGTGGATGGGGCAACAATTCAGTTATAAGTCAGTTATAGCTGTTATAATTCAGGTATAACTGGGTATAACTCAGGTATAACTCGTTTTAAGTGTTTTAATTCGCATTTAATTCGTGGTAAGTCCGCACAAGCCGCAGGGTCGCTCTCGCACGCTGTTGCCATGGGAACGGCCAGCTCTTCTCCTATTGGTCAGTGTGCGGCGCAGCAGCCAATCAGCGCGCAGCGTTTTGCTGCAAGGAAGATGGCGGCAGTGAGGTGCGAGCGAGCGGAGGAGCGGGGAGGCGAGGGGGATGGTTTTAAGGAAAATCAGTGTGAATTACTCCATCCCTGAGCAGCTCTGTCCTTAATCAGTCTTCTCAGGCACTTCTCACGCATCAGATTATCCTCAGGCCCGGGTTCAAATCCCGGACGAGCCCCCAAGTTGTTATAAATAGGGCCAGGAGACCAATCTTCCAAAAGGCCTTTATTAGGACAGCTATGAGTGGGGAACTTGAGGGGCTGCACACACCACTGCTGCTCCCACAGGACACCACTGAGGAGAAGGCGCAAATCGAATCTGCCACTTGTGCTGCGGAATCAGGAATCCTTCTTCACGGGGGATCCCAGGAACTCGCTTTGGCTCGTGTAGTCCATGGGTGTCATTGTTTTGTAGCACTCTCAGGTTATGGTGAGAAGATGAAGACTATCCACAGATAGGTTGATGTTCCNCTAACAACACAACATTCCAACAATACAACACTAAATATTTTGACCAGACAAGGACCATAACTTGAGATCTTCTAGGTTCATTTATTTCATAAGGGACCTTCTGGCTGAGCATTCACAGAAACACCCTCCTAAACAACGACATCAATTAACCAAGCGCTGCAAAGGCTCAGGGCAGCAGAGGCAACACTTTCGCTATTTTCCTCTATTTGTCTTTTTTTTAATCCCCGCTGTGTTAATTCCCACGTTTAATTCTCACTGTGTTAATCCCCGTATTTACCTGCAGCACAGTCTAGACAGCTAATGAAATAGCAAGAGCCCAGTGGTTTTCACAAGAATGTCAACAAAAAGAGCATCTGAAATGAAGGGATGTAAGAATTGGATGGGTGCTGAGCGTGCCACAGGCAGGGCATCCTGGGATTTTTAGGTATATTCCTGTCATTCCTAAAATCCCCACAGGAATCAGCCCGATGTTCTGAGGACTGGGAAGGAGCAGCAGGTCACATTTACAAAATGTGCTTAAAGATGCAGTCAGATCCCAAAGGGGTTTTTCCAGACAGTTCATAAAACCAGCTGGTGAGTCACCACTGGAAGCTAATGGGAGTAAGGCCTGGAACTTATCTAGGTGCTTTTAATAAATCCTACTCTTTCCATATCGACATGATTAAATGCATAATGTGCTTTTTTTAACTGTGACCCAGTGTTTATCCAGTGCCAAGAGCAGCAAGCTGAGCACTAAAATACTCCGTAATTCTGGAAAATAGTGCCTGCTCTGGAGAATCCAAAATATTAACGAGCAGGTAAGTGTGCAGTCAGCCTGAGACAGGGATGAAGCTGCTCCCTCAGCACCCCACAGCAGGGTTTTGTCTTTTAATTTCTGTGCACATTTTAAATTCCAGAAGCTACTTCTGAGTTATCAAGGCCAGATTTTCAGCTTATTTTTGTTTCTCTCAGCAAATATCCCCAGAGCTGTGTTTTACATGAAGCACACTCCTGACTGACAGCAGTGATTTTCTTTTGGGGTTAATTGTTTATTTATCATTCCCTTCTATGGATAAAAATCCATTTTGTTCAGGCACATCCTGCAAGCTGCAGGAGGAGCAGAGAAAACTCCTCACTGAATAAACACTGAATATTACACTGAATAATACACTGAATAAAACACATTCAATGATAATAAAATTACAAAATTTGGAGCCAGAAGGAAATTAAATAAGCGGTATAGTTGGACTTTTCACACTACACCTGGGTTTGAATCTTTGCCAAGTGTGTTCCAAAATGCTTTGAACACCTCCAGGTATTTTCTGTGACATTGTGAGGTGGAGCTTCTTGATGTCCCACCTCTGTGACACTGAGCAGCTCTTCAGGAACTCCAAAATCAAGCCTGGAGCAAACTTCATTTGCTCTGAAGTGCCTGCCTTTAGCTTAAACAGCTTAGAACTACATTTGTGTGTGAAGAAAATGGAAGAAACCTGGAGTGTTGCTTTTCCTGAAGGGTTTTCTCTTTTTCTTTGGGAAGTTTAAATTGAGGATTTGGTGTGGAGCGGCTGTGTTGGTTCCATGCTGCATTCCTGGGGGATAACTGGGATTGGGAAGTGGCTGCATCATAAAAAGAGCTGAGCAATTCCATGGGATGGAATTTGGGGTGGCAAAAAGTATTCCCTGAACACTTCAGGAGCTGGACAAACAGGAAGAATCCAGGCCCAAAACGAAAAGCTTCCTTACTGTCCTGGTCTGGGCAGATGTGGGAGACAAATCTAGGATTTTCAGTCAGTAAGCTGAACGTTTTTTACTCTCAGATGAAAGCTGTGGTATCAAACTCGATGGAGACACAGTTGATATTCCATAAGTGGCCAGGAGAGGAAATCCCAGTTTAAATGAGTCACTATTTTTGTGCAAATATTAACTTTGGCTGATGGACATTTCTGTGATATCTCTTTTCCAGATCTGTCTCACAGTACATTGTCTTGGCTGTATCGAGCTGGAGCCTTTGGTTCTGTGAATAACTTTTCACTCTTTTATCTATTTATTGTATCTGAAAGGTAAAAAAACCCACAAATTTCCCCATGATTCCGCTTCCAGCAATGCAGTATTAAATTCTGCACTGGTGGAAAACTTGGATTTAATAATGGCAAAAAGCACAATGCTGAGGATCTGGGCTTCTGTGCTAAAATGAGTGGAAAATCCGAGAAGCTGGCAAGCCCTGCTTCCCAGGATCTCCCTGCCCTTCCATCCCCATGCTCTCACTGGTTTATTTGAGAAATAAAAAGAATTTATTAGAATTATTTCAAATTTATTTAGAATTTATTAGAATTATTTAGAATTTATTTTATGTACAAACGTTGGTGGGCACTGGAATTAATATTTAATTTTGAAAAAATCTTCATATTCCCCAGCAAAACACTCTTCAAGGCTGCGCCCACCAACTGTTCAGAATTAATTACAGATGATGAGAAGAGAGGAAATTAATTAAAATATTGCTCATGCCCGGTTCCTGATCTCACAAACCTCAACACCTGCAGTGGAGGAACAGGGTAACGCAGAGCTGGAATCCACAGCTCCAGGTGTGTGCAGGAGATTCGGAATTTTGAGCATTATGGGGAAAAAATAGAACTGAAGTTTGGGCTGTTAAACACATGGAAATTCAAGGATTGAAATAAATCCTTTTTTAATTTATTCTTTCTTGGTCTCTTTTCATTGTGTGGATGTTCAGGTGCTGCTGCTGATGAAGGACATTTCTCTTCCCAGGATCCAGCAGCATTGAGCCCACAGCTCCCATGGCGTTCCCCACAGACAGAACACAAAATTAACTTTTCCAAGCAGTTTTTTTAGGCAGGGTGGCCAGAAATAACCCAGGTTTGGACAATGCACCAGGTCTGACATCCCAGATTGAGCCCTGGGATCCTCTGGCCACAAATGGGCAGGAGCTGGGCTTTGGCATCCCACAGTGGCATCTTTCCTTCCTGACCTCAACACTCGTGTCCCCTGGGGTGCCACCTTCCCCTGCAGGCTGGCACCTGGGGACACTGGAAATGTCCCCATTTCACTGGAAATGTGAAAATCCAACATTCATTTCACCCTTTCTGTCATTCCTTTCCAATGAGCTGCCCAGATAAGGGACAGCCAGCGTGAAGGGCAGAATTCCAGGGCTTGTTTTGCTGCTTTGTTTGACATCGTCAAGTTTGTGTTGTTTAATTTTGGGTCCTTGTTTCATCTTATTTTTGGACTTTTGGGCTGCTGCAGCTTGCAGAGCTACCGAGGCCCTTTGCACTTATCTTATCTGGGTTTCCTCATTTCCACTATTAGGTGATGTCTGACACTTTTTGGGTGCAATCTGGTTGTCTGGACATGCAGTGAGTCACTCACTCCCTGTCCCCCAGCATTTTCCGACCTCCCCTCACCCCTGCTCTGAGGGGAAACTTCTCATCAGGTTATCCCAGTCCTTTGATGGGTACAGCCACAGCTGGGTGAGGGTTAAGATGGAAATCTTACAGAAAAAAAAGGTGTTCTGGTCATCTTTCAGGAGGGAGTGAAGTCGGAGGATGTGGGAAATGCTCTGGATGTTTTCAGATTGTTGGGAGTGGTTCTGTGTGTAACAAAACCTCGTGCTCTGAGTGCTCCCCACTGCCTCCAAAACACGGGAATGACCCCAAATATTAAACAAGGAGCTGTGACAGCAGGAGGACAGGAATGTTCTGATTTCACCCTTATTCATCTGCTCCCATGTGATTCCTGCTGATGGTTTTCTCAGTCCCGAGGCCCTGCACACTCAACTTCCTCCTCACTTTGTTCTCCCCAGCATCCCAGAAAAGCCAAGCGGTGCGAGCTGGGCCCCATCATCACCGATTATTGCTCAACGCAGCTTTGATCGGCCGCGGGCCGGTCCCATGGCAGCCCGGGGCTGGGAATTGCATTCCAACGGGTATCCCTAATTTCCCTAATTCCCCGGAGCGGGAGAACAATCCTGGCCAGCCGGGCTGCTTCCTTTGCATTGTAATTCTGGCGGGTGCCCAGTGTTTACTGACTCCTCTGACTCACTGGCGAGTGTGATGCTTGGCTGAAAAATTTCTTTCCAAGAGCTCTATCATGGTTAATCATTAATGAGTGTGATCGCCCCCGGCTGGAGCCGAGCAGGTGCCTCGGAGCTGTGGCGCACGGAAGGTCTGGGTTGTCCCCAGTCCCTCCCTGCCCGGTGATCCCGGTCACTCAGCCCTGGCACAGCCTGGCGTTTTTCCCTGCCCGGAGGAGTTTGCAGATTGAAGAAGCGCTGCTTTCTTCATGCTGCCTTTCGAGCCGTCCCCACATCTGCCAGCGGGATGAATTCCCGCCTTGCTTTTACTGGGATGGAAATGAGGGCGCTCGGGGCTTCACCTCACCTGCGGGAGGGAGGTTCCACTGCAGGGAGCGTGCCAGGGATGAGCTCAAGGCTCTGTTCCTCCATTCTCACCCTTTAAATGTGCTGGAATTACGGTTTGGGGACTGAAATGGGGAGGAAAAAGGGGTCTGAGGGAGCTGACAAATGGCAGCACTCAAGGCACCGTGGCAGAAGTGGGGCAAGAAATCACGGTGAGGGACAGGGCTGCGTGACAGTGTCGTGGTGAGGGTGCGTCAAAGACAGGACCCAAATCAGAGCTGCACATCTGGCTCAGGTGAAGGATTCCAATTCAGAGCTGCACATCTGGATCAGGTGAAGGAGCCAAATCCCAGCTGCACATCTGGCTGAGGCAGAGGATCCAAATCAGAACTGCACATCTGGCTGAGGTGAAGGATCCAAATCAGAGCTGAACATCTGGATCAGGTGAAGGATTCCAAATCAGAGCTGAACATCTGGATCAGGTGAGGGATTCCAAATCAGAGCTGAACATCTGGATCAGGTGAAGGATTCCAATCAGCTGCACATCTGGATCAGGTGAAAGGATCCCCCCAAACATTGCTGCCAGGACTGGCTGGTGCCTCTCTCACACTTGAAGAAGCCTTTAGGGTGTGAGTAAGAGTTTCCAGGTTCTTCAGTGAGACCTGCAAAGTGCTCAATTAAAATATGATTGGTTTTTTGGCTGGAAGACAATTAGGAATGAATTGATGGATGACTTGCTGCTGTTGGATTTGAGAGCCCCACAGGCCCTGAAGTCCCTCCCAACATTTCTCACTTAGCTGTTAGGCCAGAAATAAAAGTTGTTTTCACGTTAAAATGCACTTTTATAAATTATTTCCATTTTATTTATTAAGCGAAAAAAAATAATACTATTAATATTCATCATGTCAGCCTTTTAAAACATTTTTACCCCAGTACCAAGGGTGATAAAAACATCTTCTGGAGGAAAAGAAAGAGCGAGAGAGTGATGGGAGCCTTTAGTTCCCATAAATTTAATTCCCATAAAGTCTGGACACCCTGGGCGGATGCCTTGGCTCAAAAAGGACCTCCTGGCTTCTCCTTTTTGTCTTGGTTTTTAATGTGAGCCAGGAGAAGGAGCCCAGCATTTGCCAGGTGAACAGAGCTGTGCCCTGGCAGGACGCCTGCAGAGCCATTACTGGTTTGTAGATTAAAATAAGGACAGGGAAAGGGGTGGAGAGGGAGGAGGAGGAAACCCGAGAGAGAAGAGCAAAACACTTTGTTCTAATTCAGGTGAAAAAGTTCATCTGGGTGTCCTCACAGAGCGTCTGCCACGTACAGGGTGGAGGAGGAACAAATTCCTTTTGGACATGTGTTATATTCCTGAATTATCCCGAATTGCCCCGCAGTGCCAGCCTCCAGGAACAGCCCCAGGCTGCTCAGACGTCGCTCCCAGGGGAAGCTCTGGGAGCAGCTTGGACTCGGGGCCTATTTTTGGGTGCTTTTTGTGGTGTTGGGACTGAACCACTGCAGCTCTGGCTGTGTTTGATTGATGCCTTAAGTGTCAGCTTTTCTATTTTTCATGTTCTGTGCTGGTTCAGTGAGCAGTTCTGGGTTCATATTCAGGGTTGCTGAGCTCTCTGCACAGAGCAGGGACACAAAACAATTCCTTTCCAGCTGGGAACAAGGACAAATTTGAGGCCCAGGAGTGGAAACAGCAGTGAAGGAAGAGAGGGAACAAGGAGGATGGAGCTTCATCA
>VXBU01011579.1:323725-370693 GCA_013400315.1 Bombycilla garrulus
CCCCTTAATTTGTAACCCTATAAAACCTCGTGCACAGCAGTGCTCAGGGCTCTTTTGTTCTCCTCCTTTCATTGTCAATAAACTGTGCTTTTGGAACCCGAGAGCAGCAGAGCCTCCTCTCTCCCCTTCGTCTCTCCCTTGACGGTGGCATTCCTGTAGAGCCTGAGCTCTAAGGTTCTGCCCCGACAGCCTCACCTGTCAGGGCGGTTCCCAACAGCCTCACCTATCAGGGAGGTTCCCCACAGCCTCACCTGTCAGGGATTGTTCCCCACAGCCTCACCTGTCAGGGATTGTTCCCCACAGCCTCACCTGTCAGGGCGGTTCCCCACAGCCTCACCTGTCAGGGTGGTTCCCCACAGCCTCACCTGTCAGGGCGGTTCCCCGCTCTTGGTGCGGCCCCTCGGAGTCACAGAGTGGTGGTCAGAGTGAGCCGGGATTCTGAGGGGCTGCATCATGGGAGTTTGGTGGAATTGTGCTGCTTGCCCTCCTTCCCTGCTGGCTCCTCAGATGGAACCTGCTGGAAATGCAAGTTTGGAGCTTGTGGAGAGGGCAGAGGGAATGAGAGAGACCGGATTCTCTGGGGTTGGGGTGAGGAGCAGCACAGAGGCGGGGCTGTGTCTCAGAGGGGCTGTGCCCCTCTCATGGAGAAGTGGAGAGTTAACACCGTGGCAGAGCTCGGCTCTCAGCCCACAGCACGGATTCTTGTCTGTCCTCTGACCCCGTTCTGTTTTTCCCGGTGCAGATGAGAGCCCCTGAGCATTCCCAGTCCCTGCAGCCCCTTCCCAGAGGGAATCAGCTCCAGCAGAGCCATCTCAGGGGACAGAGCTGACCCAGCTTCACCCAGTTCTGTGCGCTGACACTCAATCCGAGTGGTTTCTCCAGATTGTTCCATGACGAGGAAAGTCCTCCTGCCCCTTTCCTCCCCACGTGGCTCTGGGTCTGCCTAAAAATAGCCCTGAACATCTGAAAATGTGTTCTAATCTTCTAGCAGGGGTGGGGATGAGGTCACAAGGCGGGGAGAGGACTGCTGGAGAGAATGCTGATCTTGACACATCCGACAGAGCCAAGGGGGTGAAGGAAGGTGGGGAAGGGGCCTGAATGTCCTTTTCCCAGTGGCTTTTGTCCCTGTGTTTGGTGCAGATGAGACTCTGTGGGTTAAAAACCCGTTTGATGCAGAGGGCAGGGTGGGATGGGATCAGCTGTTCTGCTGTCACACTGTGAGCTGCACAGAGCGTGGAGAGGAAAACAGAAACCGATGGGTTCAAGCACAAAGCCAAGGTGGACACAGAAAAAGGCAAAACAATTGATTCAAGCACAAAATCCAAGGTGGACACAGACAGAGCATGAAAAGAAAAAGACAAACCAGTGAATTCAAGCTCAAAATCCAGTGTGGACCCAGCTCTGCTCCCCTCCCTGTGTGCAGCAAGAAACGAGAGGATTCTCCTTCCACGTGGTTGGGATCAAATCCTCCCCTCTGGGTTTGGAAAATGTGTTTTCTTTGTTGGTATTTGCCAATATCCCAGCCCTGCCTTGTACCTGGGGAAAAGCCGAGGGTGCACAGCCAGGGTGGGAAGCTCAGCAGCACAAGAAAGTGAAATATCCAACAGGAAAGTGAAATATCCAACAGGAAAGTGGAATGTCCAGCAGTCCATGGGAGCAGGCAGCATCCAGGCTGGAGGTTCTCATAAGAGTTAATAAAAAAAGGTATCAAATATCCATCTGCCACCCCGACAGAGATTGCCTGGGATAAGTATTCCCCGAATTCTCATTTCCTGCTCCCGCACATCGGGCCGGGCTGGCAGAGTCACTCAGGCGTGAAACGCTTTGCTCCGAACTCACAGCAGCTCCACTCCAGGTCTGTCATTTGCATAATTGGGTGCTAAGGAAAACAAAGCCAACAAATTGCTGATAATTGCCCCGTGTCAATTATAGGGGATAGGTCAGAGGTGCGGCAGGAGGGTGAAGGCTCCAGGTGTGTGGAGGTCAAAAGCGACTCGGTTTTTGAGGGGAGGCTTGTTAGGGGTAATAGCTGTCAGAGCAACTGCACTGACTCGTGTTAAAGCCGTGTTGAACAACGTGCTCCGCAATATTCCAAATATTTCAGGAGAGAGAGACCACTGCCAGCGGGAGTTCTGGGTTAGGACCCCCCTGAAAAGGGGCCCTGAAGAGAGCTGGGAGCACTCAGGTTGTGAAACGAGTGGTACAGGAGAGCTGCAGGAGGACGCGACCACAAAAAAAACCTGTTAGAAGAGAGAACAGAGGTCCCAACATGAATTTAGTGCCTGAACAGAGTGCGAGTTGTTTCCCAGGAAAATCCCAGCACATGGCTGGGAAATCTCCGTGGGCCGAGGTGAGGCTGATGAGGGTGAGGAGGGAGTGGAGCTCCCCCGGTGCTTTGGGCTGGTGCCGAGCCCAGGGCAGTGATCTGTTTGCCAGGGCATCGCTGGGTCCATCCCTCTGAAACTGCAAAGCTCCCTGGTGCTGAGGAGCACGGAAAAAATATGGAGAGCCTGAGGAACTGCAGCCCTTTTGGAAATGACCTTGCTTTCAACTGCTCCTTACTCCTTCAGAATCCTCTCTGGAAGCGCTGGGATTGGGAACAAAGAGCCTCCCGAATTTCCAGGGTGTTTAAACCTCTCAGGGCAGCTGGAGGTGCGTGTGCTCCCTCAGCTGCTCTCGGTGACAGCGTGTCACACCCTCCCAGAGGGCACCCCGGGGACTCTGCTGGGACACGACTGCTCTCGTTCTCCCAGGGATTCTCTTTCCCTTCTGTCCTCAGCGGCAGCAGCCCAGGCAGGAGAGGAACTGCCTGACAAAGGTTTCATTGACACAAGGGGATGATTTTTGCTAGAAAGCACTTCCTTCTCTGCTGAAGGCTTTGAAGTGCTGCCTTTGTTCTTTCAGGCTTGCTATTTTTTTTTTTTCCTCTTCAAAAATGATAGACAAAATACTTGAAAGTCATCTTACAGTCCAGACAGAATTACAGGAGCAGCAACAGAAACCCTTCATTTGAAAAGGTGTCATCCTGCTCGAGTGGTGCATTTGAAATATCGTTTTCTAATCCCTGTTATGAAAACAGCACCTTGAATAATTGAGAAGTGCTGGTTGAATTTTAAACCATGATTTACTCTTCAAGTTGTCTTCTTCCTTCTGTGTATCCCTGGCTCTGCTGCCTCTGATCTTTGTCCCTCTTTCATGTGGCTTTGGCTTCGCTATCTGTGAAATGGATTCATCAACTCCCTGCAAAGTGCATCCAAAGGTGCCATTGTGAGGCAAGGGGTTAGAAATAAATCTGGTTTTTAACATCTGAGCAGTCTGGTGGATTTGGAGGTTCTAAAACCTGATTTATTTTTTTTTCTCCGTAGCACTAAGTGTTGTTAATCCCTGGTGTGGAGACCTGGTTCTCCGTGGCTGAATAAATGGAAATTTCCCTTCCTTGGTGAAGGAAGTGACAGTGGAGGTCCCAGGTGAGGAGAAGGAGCTGTGAGAACAGTGCCAGGGAGAAAACTGCTCCAAAGAGCTCCAGCTCAGTCAGAGATCAGAGATCAGAGATCAGAGATCAGGGCTGCCTTGCTGTGGTTTGGAATTGGAGTGAAGCATTAACTCCTGGGATAACTCCTGATTAACTCTCTTGCTGGAAGGTTTCCCGTCCAGCTCTCCAGGATTGTTCTCCACCCAAGGGTGCTTCCTTGGCAGAGAAGGATGGGTGATTCCAGCAGTGCAGCTCCTTTGGGTGCTCCCAGACCGAGCTGAAACGCTTTTGGGTGCAGATCCTGGGATTTTATTGCCCACCCCACGCTCGGTGGCTCGCCTGTGTCTGCTCGGACCTGGCAGCCAGGGCAGAGGGGACAGGGCTGAGCAGCAGTGAGGCAGATTCCTGTCCTCGCTCAGATCCCTGCGCTTGGAAATGGCCAGGAAAAATGAATAACATGGAAAAGAATGCCAGGAGTGAGATATCCCAGAACCCCCGGGTGGTTTGGGTTGGGAGGGACCTCAAATCCCCCCCAGTGCCACCCCTGCCATGGCAGGGACACCTCCCGCTGTCCCAGCTGCTCCAGCCCGGCCTGGGACATCCCAGGGATCCAGGGGCAGCCCCAGCTGCTCTGGGAATTCCATCCCAGCCTCTCCCAGGGAAGGATTTCTCTGTAATTCCCATCTAAACTGGTTTGGCTCCAGTTTTATTGTCCCCATTTCCCCGGGAGCCCCGGCAGTGTCACCCAGAGCACCCCTGGGTGCTGCCCACCCTCCTCAGCAGCATCACTGGGATCAGCTGGGCTGCCCTGCCCATCCCAGTTTTCTGAGGGCTCCTCCCCAGCCTGAACAAGACTTAAAGCTGAGCTGAAAAACCCTGGAAGTGATGAGGGCACTAAAATCAGGAAAATCGTCCCCAGAACCCCCCAAAGTGTAAATCCCTTCAAATCCAGCCAGGCTCATTCTGCCTCTCCATCTGCTCTGGTGCCTCCTCCCATGTCCCCGACCTTCACAGCAGAGCTGGGGGAGGTTTTATAAACTGAATCTTCAACAAAATGTTTGCCCACAGTTTCCTAAATATTTCACTAAAATAATATTTTAAGAGAGGAGTATTTTTAGTGTGGCTGTTGCTGATGGGAAGCCCATCTCACTTGTGCTGAGCTGAATTTTCCTGAGTTCTCATAATTGGGATAACTCAGAGGTCAATCTTTACGAACAGTAAAAAAAAAAAATCAGAGTAATTGGGATTTATAGGGGAAAAAAGATCATTCTTTGCTCCTTGTTCTTTGTGCTGCTCCTCTCCCTCCTTCAGGACTGCAGCAGCAGAGGAAATAAACCCCAATAAAGGAGCCAAAACGCTGCTTTTTTTTTTATTTTTTTTTTTTCCCCAAATCCCCATTCTTAGCTGAAGCAACGCTCAGCTGGAAGCCCAATAAAACCTTTGAAGCAGTAATTTGCGCCCATTCTTTTAAAGCCTTTTCCCATTTGAAATATTAGTATAAAAAGGGGATTTGAGGCATCGGGATCGCCAAAGCAAACATTCGACACGCTGTTATATTAGACTATAGAATATAAAGCTCAGGCACGTGAAGCCAGGCTGCTGCTGGGCTGGGGATCCCTGCTTGCTCCTGCAGGAGGGACAAAAAAGATGGAAAAATTCTGTTTCTCGTGCTTGGACTCGCTGTTGTTAACGAGGAGGAGGGTTGCGCCAAGCTGGGGTGGCAGCAAGCTGGAAAAAGCCAATCCTGCTGTTCTAGGATGGAAGGTTTGGGCAAATTTCTGTCTTTCAGCACAAGCCTGGTGCCACTGACAGCCCTTCCCTCTGCTGGGCACAGGAATTTGTGTCTGGGTGTTGTCGTGGAAACTCCCCGGGCTCGGAGGATCCTCTGGGCTCTGTTTCTGAAAGGCGACACCGGGAGCCCAAACCCCGGAGCTGAGGGATTTCACTTTATGGGCCAGAGCACGCAAAGCTCGATCCCCTCCCTCAGACCCAGCTCCTGGATTTTGGGAGCAGGGAGACGGATGGAAAAATCCCCAGAGCAGTGAACAAGTGTTTGGTGTGCAGAGGGTTTAATAAAAGCCACTTTTCACCGTCCCTCCCTTTCTTTTCCTCCCTTTTTTCTGCTGACTTGGAGGCCAGGGAAGCTCCTCTTTGTCTCCCTATCCAATTCCCTATTTTGTGAAATCCAGTGGAAACATCTCTTTAAAATCTTCATTCCCTTGAAATTATCAGTGATTAAAAACTTTTGGGATAGAAATGAGTGGGAGAAGAAATCCACACGGTTCTTTCGGTAAAACATCCCGCATGGCCAAGGTGAAAAGCGAGGCCTGATGCTCTGTGTTTGTCATCTCCAAAAAAAAAAAAACCAGAAAAAATCCAACAAATCCACCAGCGCAGCGCCCTGCTCCTGCTGGAAAGAAAAACAAACTGGGAACAATGGGAGAAAGCCCAGAGCCCGGCCTGGAGAGGGAATTCTGTCATTTGCCAGGCTGCAGCTGGAAAAGGGAATCCCAGCGCCGGGACAGGGGTGTGAGGGGGCAGAGGGGCAGCGGGCGGTGTCTGTGCCCTGTCACCACTCCTGAGCCCTGGGGCTCACTCATTCCAGAGCCTGACAGGGATTTGGGGGTTCAAACCTTCCCTGAGCTCATCTGGGGGTTCCCAGGTTCCCTGGATTCTGCTCTGAATCCATGGAGAGAGGACATGGGGGAAGGTCTGAGTTTATTCCTGAAGGCAGTATCTGGAAAAACCCACTGAGCAGAAAAGAGAAAAACCCCAAGAGCAGAAAATCCTGTTTGGAAGAGTGATATATTTGGTTTTCTGACTCCAGAATAAAGGAGGTTTTTTAATTTCTTTTTTAAATAAAACCCTGACTTTAATGAGCGATACCAAAAGCGCTACTTGACTGCTGCACGTGAATTTCTCCTCAGCAGAGGCACAGATTTCCCTGGAAATTAACAAGAAAAATTTAAAAAGTAAAGTCCTGCACGTGCATTTAAGATGCTGTCCTTCCCCAAAAAATTGCGTTTCCCAGTGTCCACGTCCAGGACACGGTGGGAGCACGGGTGAGGCCGTGTGGAACCTCCCCTCACATGGGTGTGGCTGTTTTTCCATCGCTCGTGGCATAAATCACAGGAGGGGAAAAAAACCCCTGTTAGCACAGAGCTCAGGTTTGTTTATTTTTTTGCCAGCTGCAACATGCTACCCTCTTAGGGGATGGTGGAAAAGCGGGGCTGCTGGAGCGACATGTCAGCCCCAAACTGGGGTCTGGCCCCTCTCACTGAATTACAGCCTTGTCAGGAGCCCATTATCCACATCCATATATCCATTTCTGCACCCAGAGATGGAGTTTGTTCCAATTAAGCTTTTTTTTTTTTTTTTGGGTTTTTTTGGTGTTTTTTTTTATCAAATCAAATACCTGCACACTAAATTATGCTCCTGGTGCCAGGCTGGCTCTGCCTCCCTCCTCCCTGGGACACTGGGGGTTTGTTTGAGGTCCCGTGGAGCTCAGCAAACGCTGCCTGACCTTCCCTTCCCACGTGGGGTGGTTTTTTTATTATTTTTTAATCTTTTTGGGGGGGAATATTTACCACAACACATCCCAGGGCTGCTCCTTAATGGTAAAAATATTGCAGGGAAAAGCGTGGAGGCCTGGGGTGCTGGGTGAAGGAAGGAAGGGGCTCGGTAATGGGCTGCAGCCATCCCAGATGTTTGCTCATCTGTTTTCCGAGCCCAGTTTGTTTTGTTTATTAATAGGCCTTGAAATGCCAAGGGGAAGGGTTAAGGTGAGCTGAAAATGCCATATGTTCCTCTGCATGGCTAAAATTAGTGGGGTGCTGGCTTTTCCCTTTTTATCCAGCCCCGTTTCCCCCAGGAGGAGATGCTTTTGTTGTTTTAGAAGAGGCCAAAATCTCAGCAAATTAAACAATTTCCTGAAGGTCAGTTTAATCGTGGCCCAGCACTTTCCATGTTCAGATGCAAAATAGTAAAATATAATAAAAATACTGTAAAAATGCAAAATAATAATAAAAAACTACTTGTCCATACAACAACTAAAAAGAACTAAATAATAAAAACAAGTTAAATAATAAAAATAAATGAGATAATGAAAGTAAAGTAAATAATAAATTAATAGGCTTTGCTTTTCCATGGAGGAAAAGAGGAATAAAAGTTTGAACAAACATTTTTACACAAACAGGCAGGAGATGCTCCTGCTGTTACTGTGATTTTCCGGGGAGGAATTCCACACAGGACAACTTAAGGAAAATTAAATTGGAATAGTAATTTAATTTAATTTAATTTAATTTAATTTAATTTAATTAATTCATCAATAATAGCATCTCTATTCCCAAGAGTTTGATCATGTAGTGAATCCTCACAGGAGGATTTCCAGCACTCCCTGCTGAACAACACATCCAGGATCCAGTGGCATCAAACCCTGCCTTTTGTGCCTCCCAGGGTTTGGAGAAGGGAAACCTGGAGAAATCCCCAGAGCGCTCCCGGAGTGCCTGAGCTGACGGTGACACGGGGGAAAGGATGGAAAAGGACATTTTCCATCAGGGCACAGCTGATGATCTCGAGGTGGAAAGTTTGGATTTTCATTTGAATTTGGATTTTCATTTGAATTTCGATTTTCATTGCATTTCTTCCCGGGAAAGGTTCCTGGAGCTGCCCAAGGGGGGTTTGGAGTCCCTGTCCCTGGAGGTGTCCCAGGCTGGGGACAGGGTGAGGATCAGGCACAGCCGGGACTTTTCCAGCCTCAGAGATTCTGGGATTATTCAATACAGAAAGGAAATATTTGGCTTTTCTTGATATTTTTGATTTTGAAGGATGAATTAATCTGAAGTTAAGGCAAAAGTGCATCTGTGAGAGAGAGCCTAACAAAAAACTTGGATGTGTGGGGACACTGTGGACAAAAGAGGAGCACAGAACAATTCCAAACAGGAGAAGCCAACGCCCAGTGAAGGTGTCAGGAATACAGATCTATTTTGGATGGTTTGGATTATTCCACAGAGCCTGAACCTCAGCCTCTTTCTCAGCACTGATCCCGGGGCCTAAAGCCCAGATTAAGTCACTCCAGTTCAGGCTTTTGTCATCTGAAACGGAGCTGGTGAGGTCAGAGCCAAATGCTGCCTCAGGCTGAGCTTCAATACCTGCAGGGATCTGAAAGGCAGGGAAATCCAGCAGGACTGAGGCGCTTCTGGAGTCTCTGTCTCATGGCAAATTCAGCAAATCCAAGAAATCAGAACATCCTTAAGATCTGAGATCTTACCCAACCTCCCCAGAGGACACAAATCCTTCAGGCATCTGTACATCCAGGAATCCTAAAGGCAATAAAATCCAGCCGGACTGAGATGCTTCTGGAGGTTTTGTCTATGACAAATTCAGCAAATCCAAGAATTCAGAACATCCTTAAGATCTGAGATCTTACCCAACCTCCCCAGAGGACACAAATCCTTCAGGACCCTCACATGAAACGAGTCCTGCCCGACCCCTCTGGTGCCTCATTGTTCTCGCTGCTCCGAGGGGGAGGAATCAGCCGCTCCAGGGAACGGCCCAGAGACAAAAAGTTAATTGTGAAGTGATATAATTGCATTATTGCCCTTATTAAACCAGGCATAGAACATAAAGGTGGCCTGCTTCTATTTTTGATGCAGATATTATGGAAATTTATGTCCCTGATGATGCCAATCTTGCGAAGCCCCCTCAGGTTTCTGAACGGTTTCCAAGCTGTCCCCCTTGCTCAGGGAGGAATTCTTTTAATTTCGTTCTGGTTTTGCAGCGGGGCCCGGCGAACCCCCCGTGGGTGTTTTTTGTGCTGCCCTTTCCTGCCAGCCGGGGGCTGCAATCTGGCCCTGGGTTTTTTTGGCCGCTGGAAGAAAAGTTTGTTTCTGAGGTGAAAAAATTTGCCTTTTAAATTTCTGCGCAGTTCATACCCAGATTATAATTCATAGCCAGGGCTGAATACCAAATGACCCCGCTCCTCATTTCCACAAATACCCTGAAAGGCCGGGAGGGAGGCGAGGGAAAACACTGGCCCAAATCCAGCGCTGCTCCCAAATCAATGGCATTTATGGAAAGCTTGGATTTGGCCTCTCCCATCCTTCATTTCAAGCTCTCAGATTAACAGAATATAAATATTGCATGATGCCCCAGAGCTGCCCCAGCAAATGGCTCCAAGATGCATCTTTCCCCCCTCGAACAAGGCAAATATTGTGGGATGGAGGCTCCAGGAGAAAGACTGGAAAAGCTGTTAGTGCCTGCTCCTGGTGTGTGCTCCAAGGTGCTTGTGGAGACTGAAACTTGGAGGAGAAACTCCCCTCACGAACCAGAAACTCTTTTCTTGGCACGGCCAGAACGATCCGCAGTTGCTTTTTCCATGATGCATCATTAAAAAGGTTTCGTCAAACTCAGTCCTGCTGGTTCCACGCTGTCTGTTGTCCCAAGGATTTTCCATGACAAAGGGAAAGAAGGAAATGGGAACTTTACAGAGAGGGAGATAAACTGGCTGGAAATTGAGCTGAAGAGTTTTCAATGCAGTTGAACAAGATTTGCCATCCCCTGGGAACTGTGGCTTATCCCTGCTCTGTTCCCTGTTTTCCAGAGGTGTGGGAGCAGCTCAGAGTTTTTAATTATTAATTAATTAGCTTAATGTGACACCAGGAGTGCTCCACGTCTGATGGAGATTCCTGCTGGGATGCCAAGCAAAGGGATTTGTCCTGGCAAACCCCATCCCACCACCCAAAATAGTGCCCAGGCACAGGTCTCACTTCCATTTCGGAATCGTTGCTTTCTGGGATTGAAATTTTGGGATGAAACACACGGATTTCAGCTGAATCCCCAGGGATGCCGAGCTCTGGTTCTTTAGGACACCTGTGGTGTGGAACTGGAGGTTGTGATTTCTCCATCAGGGCTGGGGCTGCTGCTCCTGTGTCATTTTCCTGATCATTTATTATTATCATCAATAAACTGGGAATTTCATCCCCGATTTCCATGGTGTCCTGCTGAACACCACCTGGGTTTCACTTTCCAGCAACGCTGGAAATGAATAAAAGCAGAAGAGGGGGCTGAGCGTGGTGGTTGTGTTTGAACTGGGACCAGCCTTGGAATGAGCATCCATGCTGGAAAAAACACGGCTGGAAATTCAGATTTCCGGGGGTTGGGAAGGATTTTCCAGCATTACCTCCCCAGGGAGGAACTTTTCAGTGAACAAGACCCTGCCCAGATCTTTGTGCCTCAGTAGGATGTGCACTGATCCTTTATTATGTTTTATCCGTGGAGACGGAGAACATTTTGTCCCTCTGTAGCAGCATTCCCTGAATTTCAAGAGCCCGTGTGCGTTTTTCCTGGTTTTCCTTGCTTTGGCTGATTAACTCCAGTTCCTCCCACTCTCCTGTGTCTCATTTCCCAAAACCCCTGCCCTGGTCTCACCAACCCAGGTGATTTTTGGGATTGATCCTTTTCCAGAAGCCGTTACAGGAGGCTGCCTTTGCCAGCAGGTGTCACCATAAGAGAACGAGAATTCCAATTCCAGCTTGGCTGTTCTGCAGGAAACGGGAATTCTGTCCCTGCTCCGCAGCCCTTGGAATCTCCTTGATTCCGCAGTGACTTCGCACTGGTTTAGAAAACTAAAAAAGGCCTGAAAAAAAAAAAAAATCAGGAGGCTTCCAAGCAAAGGGAAGCACACCGAGTTTGGAAAGGAGCCTGGCAAAATTATCAGGGATTTTATGATGTGGGCAGCAGCAGGGAGGAGAGTGAGGGTTTGGGATGGCAGAGACCTCGGGGTCTGTGTCCCATCGATTCCTGGGGCTGCAGCTTTTCCTCCTTCCCAATTCCTGTGTGCAGCTTTTCCTTCTTTCTAATTCCTGTGTGCAGCTTTTCCTCCTTTCTAATTCCCGTGTGAGCTTTTCCTCCTTTCTAATTCCCGTGTGCAGCTTTTCCTCCTTCCCAATTCCCGTGTGAGCTTTTCCTCCTTTCTAATTCCCATGTGCAGCTTTTCCTCCTTCCCATTTCTTTTCCTCCTTCCCAGTTCCTGTGTGCAACTTTTCCTCATTTCCAATTCCTGTGTGAGCTTTTCCTCCTTGACAATTCCTGTGTGAGCTTTTCCTGCTTCCCAATTCTTTTCCTCCTTCCCAATTCTTTTTCTCCTTCCTAATTTCTGTGTGCAACTTTTCCTCCTTTTTAATTCCTGTGTGCAGCTTTTCCTCCTTCCCAATTCTTTTCCTCCTTCCGAATTCTTTTCCTCCTTCCCAATTCCTGTGTGAGCTTTTCCTGCTTCCCAATTCTTTTCCTCCTTCCCAATTCTTTTTCTCCTTCCTAATTTCTGTGTGCAACTTTTCCTCCNCTTCCCAATTTCTGTGTGCAACTTTTCCTCCTTTCTAATTCCTGTGTGAGCTTTTCCCCTTTCCCAATTCTTTTCCTCCTGCCCAGTTCCTGTGTGTCCCGAGCTGGTTTTGCTCCTCAGATATTTGCACCAGAGTTCGGGAATCGCTCCCGGCTGTGCTGTTCCCGGTCCCTGGGGTTTATTCGGGATCATCGCTGCCCTGTGAGGGTTGATCTCCCTGTTTTCCTGCTCTCCCCTGGGCTCGCAGAGGGATTTCGGTCCCACCTCTCCCCGTTTGCACAAACCACCAGCAACAAGTGGCTGCCCAAAGGATTGTCAGGAGCGGCTCTGACAAAAGGGGATTTTCTCACAGGTTTCATTATTTTCACGAGCTGGGACTCTGCAGAGGGGTTTTGGGGTGGTTCTGGCACAATTGGTCATTTTTTTTTTGGAGCCTGGGTGGCTGCAGGACAGCCTGGATCCCCGGGTCTGCCACGTGCCGGGGAAAGCGTTTTTGGATTTCTCTTTCCCTGCATAAATATTGGAAATGAAACCCGCTGCAAACTGAAGGATTAGTATTTAGGTCTTTATCTAAATACACCCCATTCCCCCCGCCCCCTCCCCAAAATAAAATAGCGTTGTTTGAAATTTCCAGGGAAGCTGAAGGCCTAAAGCATTGGGTGAGATGTAAATTTCTTAAAATATTTATCCATCCATAAGTGGCTACATATTTGACATTATTATAGGGTTTCTCAGTGTTCCATTTTATTAAAAAATATTTATTTGGTTTCTAAGATTACTGCTTCTCCGACCACAGAAAATTCAATTACCGAAAACTGCAGCTATCAAATTGGTTGAAAATAAATAGCCTTTTATCCAAACCTGGCATGGGCTGGTTTACTTTTAATACGTAGCCATAAAAAAAGAAGCTCTTTCCACCGAGAGCCAGTTGGTTACAGAGCGAGAAGCCAAGGAATACTTTGCATCATCAGGTTTTATTTAAAATAAAGATTGAGGGGGGGGAAAATAAGTCATTATGAGACTAATTAGCAGCTCGTTTTTCTTTTTTTTTTTTCTTTTTTTTTTTTTTTCTTGTTTGAAATGATGTCTCAAGGCGTTTCTTTTGTTACGATGAGTTTTGATTCACAAGATGCGCAGGGAACGATCCCGAATGTTTTCTGGAAGCGCTGGGTGTCTCCTACCTGCGAGGTTTAAAACATTGAGTTTGCAAGTGGTAAAAAACAGAAATTAGTGCTGGAAAAATGGCTGGAGGTCACCGGGGCGGGTTTGTTAATTGGTTTTCATCTTGCAGAGGTTTATTAATGAAGGGAGGACCCGAGTGTGGATAAAGGATCCACAGGGGAAAGAGAAAGGATTCAAAGGGGAAAAAGAAAGGATTTACAGGGGAAGGATAAAGGATCTAGAGGGGAAAGAGAAAGGATTTATAGGGGAAAGATAAAGGATTTACAGGGGAACAATAAAGGATCTAGAGGGGAAAGATAAAGGATTCAAAAGGGAAAGGAAAAGGATTTACAGGGGAACGAGAAAGGATCTAGAGGGGAAAGAGAAAGGATTCAAAAGGGAAAGAGAAAGGATTCAGAGGGAAAAGAGGAAAGATTTATAGGGAAAAGAGAAAGGATCTAGAGGGGAAAGAGAAAGGATTCAAAGGGAAAAGATAAAGGATTTACAGGGGAACAAGAAAGGATCTACAGGGGAAACAGAAAGGATCTAGAGGGGAAAGGTAAAGGATTTACAAAGATAAAGGAGCTACAGGGGAAATATAAAGGATCTAGAGGAGAAGGATAAAGGATCCAAAGGGGAAAGAGAAAGGGGATCCACAGGGGAAAGAGAAAGGGGATCCACAGGGGAAATCCTCAGCGGTGTCTGCTCAGCCACAACAACTCCTGCCCCAGCAATGCTCCTGCAAAGTCAAAATAAACCAGAAGGGAGCAAATCCAAAAGAAGATTTGCCATTTCCACCACCTAGCGAGCTGGGCTAAGAACCCCCGCTCCTTTAATTGGTGAAACAAGCGCGTGGCTTCTCCAGGACCGCCGAGTCCCGTCCCTCGCACACCGATCCTGCATCCCCGCATCTTTCAGCCGCGGCCCGGGGGGCATCAAAGGCTGGAATGCGAAGCATCTCTGCCCCGTGGCACGGCCGGAGCTGCGCGCTAACAGGAGCTGTCCCCACCTCGGGGATGCTGCTGAGAGATGGGGATGCTCCAAAGAGCCGCCCGGCCCAGCCCCGGCATGAAAAGCCACGAGATCAAAGCTCAGGGGAAAGGGAGATAACTCCCAAAAATGCCGCTTTGCAGGGAAAATGCCTATGGGATGTGGCCAGGGATCCTCCAAGGCGAGGTGCGGGGCTGGGGGGGTTAAAAAAGAAACGGGATTTAAAATCTGGCGGTTTATCGCTTTGGAAAGATGTCTGAATTCCCTGGAGGATCCCTGGGGAAATCGGGGGGCTGCTGAGACGGGTTAAAATATTCACATGTGTCAGAATATCCCTGTGTGTCAGAATATTCCTTTGAGTTAAAATATTCCTGTGTGTTAAAATATTCCCGTTTGTCAGAATATCCCGTGTGTCAGAATATCCCGTGTGTCAGAATATCCCGTGTGTTTCCCGCTGGGTGCACGCGGAGAATCGCAGCTCTGACCATTCCCTGGAGAAGCAGGAGCAGTTTTTATCTCCTGTT
Source organism: Bombycilla garrulus (assembly GCA_013400315.1). Lineage (NCBI taxonomy): Eukaryota > Metazoa > Chordata > Aves > Passeriformes > Bombycillidae > Bombycilla > Bombycilla garrulus. Next base: position 338,214 of record VXBU01011579.1, read on the forward strand.
TTCTGAGTTTCCAGCCTTTGGGAACGCACGGGAGGAGGATCCCCTGCAGATCTCGGCCAGAGCTCGCGGGTCAGGCCAGCAAGCCGGACCTTTTCCCAATTTATCCCCCTGAGGTGGCACCTAAATTCCCCGTCCCTCCCCCCAGGCAGACACAAAGGGTTGTGCTGCCAAGTTTATTCTGGTGAAACAACGCTGGGAAAGGGCTTTAAGGAGATTTTGTGAGGAAAGGACTCACTTAGGGTTGAAGAATAGCTGGCTGCTCTCGCATGGATGTGGTTTTGCAGGTCTGTACACACATCCCATTGTACACAAAAGCCACTTATTTGTTTAAGGCCGTTGCTGAGTGTATTATGTGACACGGAGCCATCCAGAGAGGCTGCTCCAGCCAGAACTGCCGGCAGAGCAGAGCCCGGGCCTGCACTTTAATCCCCTCTCTGCCGGGATTTCCCAATCGCATCAGGAGGCAAAATCTCCCCGAGCTCGGAGTGTGCAGGAAGATAAAACACCCGTGGCTTTTCCAGGAGCCTTTCCCTGGCTCTCCCGCTCCCTGCAGAGCTGGGGAGCTGCAATGCTGCTGAAATGTAGTTCGAGGATAAAATGTAGTTGAGGGATCTGTAATGGATCCTGCACTCAAAGCCAATAGAGCATGAGCTCAGCAATCAGTTGGCAGCCCATAAAATCTCCGTTACCTTTCTTTTCTTTTCCTTTTTTTTCCCCCTCTGGTTCTTAAAGTGATGGTGTGAGGGAAGCTGAAAGAATGGGAATTACAGGAGCAGCTCCAGATTTCTGTAGCAAATGGAAATAAAAGTTACAATTTCGTTGGGCTGGGTGAGCGCAGCGATGTCCCCACTGTCCCAGCCCAAAGTCCCGCTCTGAGCTCGTGCCTCCTGACCAGCAGTCAAACATCACTTGCACCAACCCCTGGGAGTGTGCTGGTCCAAAAACCTCCTGGTTTTTTATAGTTTTTGAATGTCTGCTTGCAGATAACGTTGCTTTCCTCATTTTAAAAACCCTGCCTTGAATAAAGAGCTTCTTTGGGAGCTTTTTAAATGGGAGTTAGTGCTTAACGTTGCCTTGGTAGCAGAGACCCTTCATGTTCCAGGGTTCCTACAAATAACACATTGACTGTGGCCCCACTTTATATTCTCACTAAATCAAGGTAAAGTTTTTTAAAGCCCAATTCATATTAAAAAATTTTCCTGCGGGTGTGAAGTGATTTTGACAGAGGCGCAGCTCACACCGAGAACCCTCCAGACTTGCGGCTTCAGAGCGAAGAAGGGAAAAAAATATAGCTTGGGGTGGGGACAGGAGGTAGAAATAGTTGAGAGGACCCTTTGGTCTTTAATTCATGTCAGAGGAGCCCCAGCTGTCGCCCAGCACTTGTCCCAGATTTATGGATCATCTGTTTTGTTAATGCTTGTGGATCTCTTGCTGAACATAACCCTTCTGGAGGGTTTTTTGGCTGATCAAAGGCTGCCCGAGTTATAAATGTCCCTGTGATATCTTGAGGTTTTGCTGAGAAGAAGCTGCATTGATGGGAGGGTTCGTGGGGCTCTGACGAAGCCGTATTTCTTCTTCCCTGTTGATCTTCACAGGCTGCACTTTCATTTTCTACACATTGAACAATCTGTGCTTCAGAAGAAGCAGCTGAGGGATTTCTGGGCTGGATGTGACCACGTGGAGCGAGGCCTTTCCTTCATTGTCAGCATTACCTGAAATACTGAACAGCCACTTTTAAATATTGACAGCATTTTGTCTTGAATTCACTCAAAGAACAGTTTCACAGAGTTCATACCTGTGTGCCTTCAGGTGGAGAAGATTTAAGGTCAAATCAAATACAGCAGAGCAGGATTTGAAGCTTGAATGGCTCACAATGTGACAACAAGTTCTTCATCCTTCTGTCCCAGTGGTTTTCCAGGCTGGGGTGATTATTTTTATGGGATTAAAGAGGTTCGTGGATCAGCAGCTGCCAGGGACGTGTGTGTCCTCTCACCCCTGGATCACCCTGGGGGCTCAGATGAGTTTCTTCCCCTGCACCATCCCGTAATCCCAACCATCAATTTGTCCTTGGTGCCCAGCTGGAAAGGAATTGTTTTGTCTCCCTACCCTGTGCAGAGAGCTCACAGCCCTTCACATGAAACCCAAAACTGCACAGTAAACCAGCAGAGAGTCCAAAAATACAGAAAAGCTAAAACTTAAGGCATCAGAGGAATATGCAAAACATTGCTGCAAATGTTAACAAGGAGAGAGAACTGGGGAACGTTCTGGAAGCAGAACCAGATCTGTAACAACTTTAACATTCAAATCCCCATGGGCCTTTTCATTTCTTCTCACCCAGCTACAGGGGTTTGTCCACAGCCTTAACTCTGTGATCACCTCACCTTGGGCAATTCCCACCTAATCCTGAGCCCGCTTTTAGTTTTGCTCCTTTTAGAACCCAGACCAAGGGCAGCTCCCAGGCCTGGCTGGAATTCTCAGGAAAGGCCGCGGCATTCCGGGATCTTTGGAGCAAAGGTGTTAATTTTCATCCATTTTTAGCCAGGCATGATTATTGCTGGCCTGACCGTTTCGTTTGAAATGCTTTAATTGCTTGAGAACAAACTGTTTTACACAATTCCCACAGCAGCTCGGCGATACTTCAGGAGCCAAATATTCTGGCAGGGGCCGGGATTATTTTGTGTGTGAGAGAGCAGGAAAAGGGGCACAGAGCACTCCGTGAAAAGCTAAAATCACGGCCTGGTGTCCATTCCATCACTTCCGAGGAATTCAAGCAGAATTTCATCAGAGATCTGTGTTTTTAGGTACAAATTTGGAGGGTTTATTACCGCTTTAAAGTGCACGCGGATTATTTTTCTTTAATTCCGAGTCACATTACACCCAGCTAAGCCTGGTGTCATTTTACAGACATGAAAACATAGAAATTCTCTTCTCAAATTCCCTGTTGTTTATTGGTGAGGATTCTCCTTTCTTTTACAGCAGCAATGGGGAGGAATTCATTGCCTGAGCTGGTTTTATTTGTATTATTTATGTTCCTCCTTCAGTGTTTGTTAATGTGAAATCAAATAACAAACTCTGTCCCATCTGATTGAAGGCCGTGGATAGATGAGAAAAGAGCAGAGAGCTGTAGCATCTGAGCTAATAATTCATAATTAATAAGCTTTGCATATTTCTGAGATTGGCAACATTCTCAGGGCAGTTCAAAGGTTTTATCCTCTTTTTATTTCTTCCAAATAATGATTATTTTTTTTTAACTTTCTATTGAATCGCATTAGACCCTCTGGAAAATATTTATGCTAAGATGAGCCTGCAGTTTTGCTGTTCAGGCTGACAAGAGGAATCCATGGGAGCGTGTGTAGGGATGAATAAAACTGGGATTACTTTTGATCTTCTGCATTTCTCACAATGTTGTCTGGAAAGCCAACGAGCAAACATTTTAATCTTCAGTGGAGAATCAAGAAACACTGGGAATGGGGCACAGATGGAGCTTCCAGCCCACAGCAAGAGGGTTTGCAGTGTTAAATGATGCCGTGCTGTACACAGAAACCTGTAAAAATGCCCAGTTCCCTTCAGGGTGAATTAAAAAATAAACCCATATATTAATTTCTGATATTAATGCAACTCTTTCCGCAGGAATCTTGCTAGAATTTCTTTAAAATAATATGGAGTGGCCTCAAAGTGTGAATTTAAGGTGGGTTTTTGCTCTCCTTTCCAAAAAGAAACATGAAGAACAGCGAAACTGAGGAAATGTAGGAATTTGGAAATAAAAACCAGAAATACAGATTGCGGACTCCGAAGTTTGTTTCTCCTGCAGTGAAATGCAGTCTCTTTTCCTGGCTGGGTCCAGAGCAGCTCACAATCAAATTTCCAGGATTTTTCATGGACATTTTCCAGCCTGGAAGCACAGAGGGAGCATGTACAGGCAGAAGAGGATGGAAGAGGGGTGGTAAATTCCCTAATAAATCTGTCAGTAGCAAAGACCCTTGGAAAGAGCCGGGCTTGTAGCTGTCTCCAACTACCACATCCCATCTTTTAAGCAGCAGAAAGAGCTGGGTTTAAAACTCCATTTCGCCTCTGAATATGTTAAATTTGCTGGCATAAGATGGCAGCTTTTGACATTGGGATATGGGGCCATTCCATTAGATTTACAGTCTCCAAGTCCATATTCCCTTGAAGATTAAACCTTCATTAAGTTCCCCCTTTTTTTCCCCTTTATTTCCTGCCTTCTGCTCACATCACACTCTGACTTTCATAAGCACTCCTGGGTTTAGTGCTTTAATAAAAACAGCTTTGGTGGAGCTTTAAAGGCCCTTCAGGTTCCCCCAAAACCTTTTGGAAACTGCCCCCCCTAAACCAGCAATCCTCCCTTCCCCATCCCCTCATCTCCCCCCACACATCTTCATTCAGATGCATCCAGAAGAAGGCAGCCTGCAATTTCAACAACCACACCGAGCCTCGATTTCCCTCTTTTTCCTCTCCCTTTTTGGGATTTTTTTTTTTTTCCTCTTTTTCCCCCCATTGTTATGACTAGACAGAGGATCCTACAGAGCGCATTAGCCAGGCTCTGACTCGGGACTCCTACTGCTCGGAATGCCATTGCTCCCTGCGAGAAGAGGCTGAACCTCCTCTCCTGCAGCCCTGAACCCCTCTCCTGGCCATATTTCTGCCCCAGGAATACTTTGCTGGCAGCTCCAGCCAGGCAGCGTTGGAGAGCTGCGGTAGTTTGTTGTCAAAATGAAAAATGGTTCAGTGCAAAAGGTCCCGGCGCTGGGATGCGAACAATCAAGGAACACTAAGTCAAGCGTTTGACAAGGAACTTTGGTCTTGCTGTTAAATACCACTTAATATTGTCCTGCCCGATAATCCCCGCTGTTTAACAACCCTGGAATCGCGGCTCGGGGATGGCATCCCGCCTTTCCTGAGGGGAAAATCCCGGCCAGATGTCAGGGCTTCGCCGGCAGAGGGAAAGATGTGTCTGTTAATAGCCGGGGGAAATTGAGATGTTGTGAAAAGGAGACAATTGCAGGCACGTTGTGGGCTTGGTTCTGCTCTGGGGTTTGTGTGCGGTTCCAGCTGAGCGTGGTTAGAGGTGAGGACTGAGGAATTTCCAGCCCTCATGGAAGCTGCTGCGCACTGGGAGCAACCTCGGAGCGTCCCGGCCTTTATTTGGAGTGGAAATGGGAAATTTTGCTGTTATCACCTCGATCTCCACAGCTTCACCTTCCCCGTGGGACAGGTTGTCTTTTGCAGTGAAGATTTGTTGCTTTCAGGCCGTGACTTCTCCTGTGGCCCTGTTTTGACTTGTCCTGCTCAGATAAACCTCAGATCTCGGGAACATTTTCATCCTTGCCTCCCAACCCCTGATCCCCAGCCATACCCCCTTCTTTCTCTGTTTTGAGGTGGCCTTTGGGTTGGTTGGGTTTTTTCTGTAACATATATTTATTTTTATTTTAATATTTTTTATTTAATCTTTGTCAATAAGAAACCTTCCTTCTGAGGGTTCGGTGCTGTTCTGAACATAAAATTCTGCATCATGAATTGGGAACAATGTGAAGAGATTCCTCACAAAGGTGTCAGAAGATGAACAGATTATTGACCTGAAAGTCCAGAGGACATTCCTTCATTTCAGCCTGGCTACAAATCCAAGCTGGAGCCAGGAATAATCATCATCACAGTGTGGGGGAAAAAGAAAAGGAAAAAATAGTCAGGCTGTAGGAAAGTTAAATGGGCAAATCCAAGAATCATCATTGATCTTTAATTTCCAGCCAGGAATTCCAGGGTCACAAACAGTTTAAAGTGGAAAATTTTTGGCCAGAAAGGTTGAGGACTCCCCAGGGACTCAAGCCAGGCTGGAGCAGCCTGGGACAGTGGGAGGCGTCCCTGCCATGGCAGGGCTGGCACTGGATGGGCTTTAAGGTCCCTCCAACCCAAAGCATTCCATGATCCCATGAATTTGGGGACAATTATTTCTGAATTTCTGGAAGGAGACGCCCAAAAAATTCAGGAAGAGCTTCAAGAGAAAAGAGTCAGGACTTGAAACAGCTCAGCCTGTTCTTGGTGACACTTGTGGGACAATTTCCTGTGGCCGAGGGGACAGAGGCAGAGCTGGGCTTGGCTCTTCCCAGTACTGGCTGGGCCTGGCTTTTGGGTCTGGTTTTTCCCGGTCCTTGGCCTGGTTTTTCATAGTCCTTGGCCTGGTTTTTCCTCCAGTCCTTGGCCTGGTTTTTTTCCCAGTCCTTGGCCTGTTTTTTTTCCTGGTCCTTGGCCTGATTTTTTTCCCGGTCCTTGCCTGTTTTTTTTCCCGGTCCTTGGCCTGGTTTTTCCCAGTCCTTGGCCTGGTGCTTTTCCCGGTCCTTGGCCTGGTTTTTTTCCCAGTCCTTGGCCTGGTTTTTCCCAGTCCTTGCCCTGGCTTTTCCCGGTCCTTGGCCTGGTTTTTCCTGGTCCTTGGCCTGGTTTTTCCCCGGTCCTTGGCCTGGTTTTTCCCTGGTCCTTGGCCTGGCTTTTCCCGGTCCTTGGCCTGGTTTTTCCGAGTCCTTGGCCTGGTTTTTCTCGGTCCTTTGCCTGTTTTTTCCCAGTCCTTAGCCTGGTTTTTCCCAGTCCTTGGCCTGGTTTTTCCCCATCCCAGCAGTTCCATCCCCCAGGAGCCACTGGGGAAGGTCAGGCTGGAGCAAAGCTGCGTTTGCAGCCCCAGCTGAACTCGACATCCCCACCAAAGGAGGGGAACGCTGGGAGGGGCGGCTGCTGCTGGTAAATATTTTCCTTCCCTTGATGTGTCAGCGGGGCTCTGGCAGGTGCCCTTAGGAAAACACATCCCACATTTTGGAGCACTCAACGCCCCCAGGGCCAGGCTGCTCCTCACCCGAGGGGTTCAAAGCCAACCTCAGCCCCTGTCCCCTGGGCTGGGGGGCACAAAGGGCCGGGGAGAAGATGCTCGGAGCTGGGAAAAGCTGGAGAAGCTGCCAGGGGTTCCCTGAAGGACGGGAGAAGGCAGGAGCTGAGCTGAGGGCTAAAGCCTCGCGGAAAGGGAATTCTGTGCGATGGGCAGATGTGAGAAATGGGTTTGCAGAGGATTCTGGAAGCCTGACTGAAAGCTCGCACAGTTTTGTATGTCTGTGTGTAAATTTTGAGATGAAGTGGGGTGATTTAGGGAGGCCATGGAATGGAACAGACATTGGTGAGGGAGAAATGGAACTGGAAACAAGTTTCAAAAGATGGCCTTGCAAACAGAGCAGGTGTTTGGAGAGTTAGAACTGTGAAAGATGCATTGTAGTGAGACTACGTGGGGTAAAAACAACAGCAATTGGCGTTAGAATCATATATTATTTATATATAGGAAAAATTAATTTATATATATATATATAATTGTTGTGTGTGTGTTTATTTTTTACATATATTTTTATATATAAAATATATTTTACTCTATTAATAGAATATGACACTCACGAGTATTCCTGCCAGGACCTGAGTGGGGTTTGGGTGCGATGGGGTGTCACACATAAGTGTTTCTGCCAGGACCTGAGTGGGACGGGGTGTCACTGTGACCCTCACAGGGAAAACTCCATCCTGCCAGGACCTGAGCAGGTTTGGGTGTCACTGTGACTCTCTCAGGTGTTCCTGCCAGGACCTGAGCAGGATTTAGGTGTCACTGTGACTCTCTCAGGTGTTTCTGGTAACTCAGCCTGGCCTGCAGATCTGGATTCTCCATCTTTCCCGTCGCACAGAAGCTGGAAGGGTTGGACGNGTTTGCAGAGGATTCTGAAAGCCTGACTGAAAGCTCGCACAGTTTTGTACGTCTGTGTGTAAATTTTGAGATGAAGTGGGGTGATTTAGGGAGGCCATGGAATGGAACAGACATTGGTGAGGGAGAAATGGAACTGGAAACAAGTTTCAAAAGATGNCCCTCACAGGGAAAACTCCATCCTGCCAGGACCTGAGCAGGTTTGGGTGTCACTGTGACCCTCACAGGGAAAACTCCATCCTGCCAGGACCTGAGCAGGTTTGGGTGTCACTGTGACTCTCTCAGGTGTTCCTGCCAGGACCTGAGCAGGATTTAGGTGTCACTGTGACTCTCTCAGGTGTTTCTGGTAACTCAGCCTGGCCTGCAGATCTGGATTCTCCATCTTTCCCGTCGCACAGAAGCTGGAAGGGTTGGACGAGCCACCCCAGTGGCATTTTTAGGACTTTTTAGCTGATAATTCCCTAAATAGCCACTTTCAACAGCAAGGGGAGCAAACAAACCTCCTCAAACTGCCAAAATTAAAGCTCCAAAATCAGCTGGAGAGGCTGTCCAGGAGAGGCTGGCACGTAGGAGCAGCCTGTGGCTGGAAAGGCCCAGGGGTGCTCTGATCAGACACAAATATCCATCCCCGTTTTTCCCAGGACTTCCCAGGAATGGATGAGCTATCAGCAGCTCCAGGGTTATTATTATTATTATCGTTATTATTAATGGAGCGTGGTCACGAGCCAGTGGAAATGTCTCGCTCTGGATTAAAAAATGAGGTTTCCAGGATCACTCTGGATCTCAGCCCAAGGCTTTGCCTTTTGGGTTGCCCAGGAAAGGTCCTCAGGAGCTGCTGTGGTTGTTTCCCTCCCGTTTCCATCATTAGCTCTGGAAATTTCAGGATGTCGAGGCAGTGGGCAGCCAGGGTGCAGTGGAACTTTGTCCTCAGTTCTGCTCCATCAGGCTCTAATCTAACAGAGTTTGCTCTTGAGGAATGCTTTGCAAAATTCTTGTGGTCTAAGAGTAGAAAACAGTAAATCAGAGTTCTGGGCTCCTGCACTCAATTCTTTCATCTCCGACTATTCTATCTTCTAGTATTCCTCAAAAAAAAATACAGATAATTACCTCATTATATACTTTCTCAATAAAAAAATAAATCAAAATTTATTTCTGGACCCTTCCAAATTCTTCTTCATTGTCTGGGAAGTTCCCTGCTCTTCTTTTCCATCTGGCCAAGTGACTTCAGGAAAAGCACTCAGCGAATTTTTAGTTGTCAGTTTTTCAGCTGCAAGAAGGGATTGGATCTTTCTCAAAAATGGTAGGAAAACCCCAAAGTTTGCTGGAATCAAATTCTCAGCCATGTGGTCAGAAAGGAACAACTTTCTCTCATCTTCTTTTAGAAGTTCTGGGCTCTGATGATCACTCTAAACCCTACTCCCTGAATCTCCATTTCCAGCCAGGTACTTGGGATGAGATCCGAACTGGAATCCAGCGGCTTGGGAGACTGGGAGCAGATTGAGTCACCCCCATCACTCTGCACCTTGGGCTTTTCCTCCACTCCACCAACAAATCTAAACCTTCTTATCCCGAGCTGCTTCCTGAGCTGGCTCCTGGCCAGGGCTGTTCCTTGCCAAAATATCCGGCTGTCTGTGGGGACGCTCTCCATGTTCTCACTTCCTGGACTGCAGTTAATGGGACCCACCTGGAGATGAGTCAGCAAAGAGCCCGGCAGCTTTGGGAGCCTCTTTGGAAGCCGTGTGTGACACAGGCTCCATCCCGGGCAGGACAGGAACTCGGAGCTGACATCACGAAAATTGCATTTGGAGCAGAATGGCTTCACCTGGAGAGGCGAATTCCCGATGGGCAAAATAAAAATCCCGAATGAATCCCTGAGTGTCGCCGTGTGCACTGCAGGAGCCAGGCAGAATCCTCCCAGGAATATCCAGAGTGTTTCAGGAGTTGTAGGTGAGGAATGGACTGCAGGCAGAGGTGGAGTGCAGGGAAAATCTTTGTCTCACAGCAGCTCCTGTCTTGCAAAATCCCCTCTGCTCCAGCCTGCAGCAGAACTCGAGACACTCCAAGGGAAAGGAAAGGGACAGGCAGGCTTGGAGAATTCCCAACAGAGCCTCGAGCTGCTGGATATTGAGGATAAATGTCAAACAAGAGCAGCCTGCTGAGGTTTGGTTGGGAATTGTAACTCCTCTGTCTCCTCCCAGCGCCGGGGATGCAGCCCGTCCCAGCTCTGGGAGCAGTGGCAGTCTGTCATTCTGCTCCTTCCTGTCTGCTCCCTGCGAGCTGAAATGCTCAGGCTGAGCCAAGAGGAGATGAAACTCCTCACAAGTGTCTTTGTGGTTTGCAGAGAATTCCCTCCATCGGTGTTCCACGTTTTGGAGGGAGGAGGGAAAACAAGCAAGGGGAAGAGATTTCCTTGGAGGCAGCTGAGAGCTTCTCACCCCCGGGTGAACTTCCCTGAGAGAGGGGGAATTAAAAACTGGAGAAGGTGATGGACAGGAAATTGTCAATTCTGCTCTAAAGCAGATCCCAAAACCAGACAGATCTTTAGGCAAACAGGGATCTGGGGATGGGATCAGTGGGATGGGATGGGATCCCTGGGATTCACGGTATCAGATCTCTGGGATGGGATGGCTCAATCTGAGGGTGCCCTCAGGGGCTGCCCTGACTGCGAAGCCGAAGTCCTGAATTCTCTGCATCCATCCCTAACATTTCCCTGAGGGAAGCCCACAAGAAAGATGGAGAGAGGCTTTTCACCAGGGCCTGGAGTGCAGGGACCAGGGGGAGTGGCTTCAAACTGACGGAGAGTCGGATCAGACGGAATACAGGAAGAAATCGTTCCCTGCGAGGGTGAGGAGGGCCTGGAATAAAATTCCCAGAGAAGCCGTGGCTGCCCCTGGATCCCTGGAGGAGTCCAGGGCTGGGTTGGATGGGGCTGGCTTGGAGCAGGAGATGAGATGATCTTTAAGGTCCCTTCCCACCCAAACCATTCCATGACTCTGTGATTCCATGACTTGAGCAGTTTTGGGATGTGCCATTCTTCTTCCATCCCTTCTGCGCTCAGGTGGGACAAAGCCATCCTGAAGTGGGGATGGAGAGGAGCTGTGTGAGACCTGGGAAGCTGAGGGAGAGAAAGCTTCTGAAGATCCCATCACCTTTAAACTGCTAATTAACCTGGCTGATTATAGAATAACTGAGGCAGAGAGGAGCTTTCCTCTCAGGTGAGTGAGGCCCTGCAGTCAGAAGCAGGAGCAGGTGAAAACTCTTGCCTGTACAGCCAGGCTGGAGCATTGATTTCATTTTTTTCTCTCTGCCTTCTTTTTTTTTTTTCATTCTATCTATCAAATTAGCAAAGAAATCCTGTTCAGTTTGTAGCAGGGATTGTCCACTTGTGTCCTGGAGGGAACTATCCATGAATAAATCAGAGTTAATAAGTGTGTGTGCAATCAGTCTGATACTGAATTTTCCCTTACCTGCAGATTCAGATTTTCAGAGTTGGGTTTTTTGTCGTGTTTTGGGGTTTTTTTTAAGGTTTTTGCCGAAATGAAAGATACTTTCGTGCCCTTAATTTCAAACCAGCAACATTTCCATGCTCACCTGGGAACAGTACAAAACTCCAGCCAGCACCACGCACGGATTTTCAGACAAATCCTTGCTTCTAATTAAAATAAACAATGGATTCCTCAGAGCTACGAGATCTTCAATAAAAAAAAATGGAAAAAAAAGAAAAAAAGTGAGGGAAGATAATAGCTTAATTAATAGAATCTGGCAGCTTCCCAAAGTACACTGTGGCAGTTGGAGGGTGGGAGCTGGGGGGAGGCTGGGATGTGGAAGAGCCAAATCTCTCAGGATGGGTCTTGCAGGAAAATGCCAGCGACGCTTCAGTGAGCACCGTCAGGTGTCTGGGCTGGGCCACACCGGCCTGGCTGTGCTCCCCTTCCCCGTTGGAATGGATCCCACAATCTGAAGAGCCAAAAATAAAAAAAATAAAATAAAATAAAATCCCCTTTGTGCCGGGAGGGCAGGGCAGGAGAGCTGGGGGTCAGGGAGCGGCACGGGCCGGGACACGCAGAGCTCAGGAAGGAGCTGCCACTGCCAGGGGGCTTGGGGCAGGAGGTGTCAGAGCCACTTCCACCTTGCTCAGGTATCAGCTGCTGCCTTCCAACGCAAATATTTTCCCTTTGGGTTTCCAGAGGCGGAGGAGGCGTGCCTGGTGCCAGCAGCGTCGGTGCTGCAGGGATTTTCCTTGGAAGGAGGAGCAGGAGAGTTGATGGCACAGCACCCCAAACTCTGCACTGCGCTGTCCCTGCTCCTTCCCCTGCGCTCTGCTCCACGTGGATCTGCCTGGGGGTTTTCCTCCCATTCCCAGGAGTAACTCTTGGTGCTTCAAGAGCCAAGATTGCAAGACAACTGTTTTTAATCCTCCTCCTTATCTCTCCTTATCCCTCCTTATTCCTCCTGATCTCTCCTTATCTCTCCTTATTCCTCCTCCTTATCCCTCCTTATCCTTTCTTACCTCTCCTCCTTATTCCTCCTTTTTCCTCTTCCTTATTCCTTCTTTTTCCTCCTCTTTCCTCCTCCTTATCCTTCCTTATTCCTCCTCCTTATCCCTCCTTATCTCTCCTTATCCTTCCTTATTTCTCCTCCTTATTCCTCCTCCTCATCCCTTCCCCACTGTCCCTAAATCCCTGCAGGTTTTTCTCAGCCGTGCCTCACCTGGGAGCGGTGCCTGCCTCGCTCTGGGGTTGGTTTTTGGCCAGGTGAGGCATTCCCAGCCCTCCCAGATTTAAACGTGGAAGGAGCCCGGTGCAGAATTCCATCCAGGGAGAGGCCAGCACTCCGTGCCCCGCTGCAGGGCAGCTCCTGTGGCTCCAGCCCGGTTACAGCCCGGGAATTTGCTCACCCTGCACACCTGAAAAGCTCAGCCTGCTCCTCAGCGCTGAGCTCAGCTTTAAACGAGCTGCCTGCGAGCTGTTCTGCTGCTCCAGCGCTCGTGGGTAGCTCAGGGCCTCCCCAGGAGCTGTTTCTGGGGTATCTCCCGGGCGCAGGGCAGGGATCAGAGGCCAGCGGTGATTCCTGCACGGCGGTGGAAGGGAGTTAATGATTCTTCCAGGGCACAGCAGAGCCAGGTGTGTCTGCTTTCCCCAGGGCCTGATTATCTCCTGATAACCACATCCTCCCCAGCTGATTTTCTGCTGTGTTCTCCCAGCTTTTCGTACAAAGGAATGATTTAGATAAACCAAATTGACCAGAAAATTTACCAAGTGAATCCCAACCACCCCACACTTTTTAAGAAGATCGAGTGGCCACGCTCAGAGGGGGTTGCAAAGTGACACAACCCCGTTTGTATTTTGAATTTTCACCACTGGTGTCATCGCCGCTGCAGCTTTAGGAACATGGAACAAGATCAGCCCTGGGCTGCTTGACATCCAGCGGGGGTTAAGGAGGTGGGGAGGGGCAAAAATGTCAAAATGAACAAAAAATACACTTTGTGCATTCCTGGAGCTGCTGCCACCTGTCCCACTGAGGGGCTTTAAGGTGGCTCAGCATTCCCTGGAGCTCTGCTCTGCCAGGATCAGCAGCAGAGCTCTGTGCTGAGCTCTGCTTTTGTCCCTGTCACCTGTTTTACCCCTGCGCCCAGCCCTGGCAGCTCCTGCATCACACACAAGGGACATCAACATCTGTAAAACTGGCCTTTTCCTCACTTCAGAGTTTAAATTTGCGGAGGTGTTGTTGTGAACTAAATATCAGACCAAGGAGAAAAGAGAATGAGTCAGAAACGAGGCCCTGGTGTTCACATTCCCAAACTGGCATCCTGAAAATCAGTGTTTCTCGTCCCATGAATGCTCAGGATGCTTGAACTCATGGAATGGTGGAATCCCCGACTGGTTTGGGTTGGAAAGGAGCTAAAAACTCATCCAGTGCCACCCCTGCCATGGCAGGAACACCTTCCACTGTCCCAGGTGCTCCAAGCCTGGCCCTGGACACTTCCAGAGATCCAGGGGCAGCCACAGCTGCTCTGGGAATTCCATCCCAGACCCTCAGAGAGAAGAATTCCCTCCCAATATCCCATCTCACCTCCCCTCTGGCTGTTCAAATCCACTGCCCCTTGTCCTGTCACTACCTGCCCATACAAAAATTCCCTCTCCCTCCTCTTTTCAATCCCCGAAGGCCTTGCAAGGTCACACTGGGGTTTCCTTGGAATCTTCTCTCCCCCACAGGTGCGAGAGCTCCTCAAGCACCACATTTCTGCTGCTGCCCAAACACTTTCCTCCCTGTGCTGGGCGCCTTGGCATCCACACAAATCCCTGCTGGGATGGAGGCGTTCCCGTGTCCCTGTGCCAGCGTTTTGGGACAGCCCTGCTGTGTGTCACACCCTGTGAGGCCACAGCTGAAATTCAGGACCCAAAACTGGCTGGATCTAGAACGCAAAACTGGCTGGATCTGAGACCCAAAACTGGCTGGATAGATCCAGAACCGAAAACTGCCTGGGTGGATCCAAGACCCAAAACTGCCTGGCTGGATCCAGAACCCAAAACTGCCTGGATGGAACCAGGACCCAAAACTGGCTGGGTGGATCCAGAACCCAAAACTGCCTGGATGGAACCAGGACCCAAAACTGGCTGAATCCAGAACCCAAAACTGGCTGGATGGAACCAGGACCCAAAACTGCCTGGATGGATCCAGAACCCAAAACTGCCTGGATGGAACCAGGACCCAAAACTGTCTGGGTGGATCTGAAACCCAAAACTGTCTGGGTGGATCCGTCACCCAAACTGGCTGGATCCAGGATCCAAAACTGGCTGGATGGAACCAGGGCCCAAAACTGCCTGGTTGGATCTAAAACCCAAAACTGCCTGGTAGGATCCAGGACCCAGAACTGCCTGGCTGGATCCAGGATCCATCCAGTCCCAAAGGGCTTTTTGCCTCTGGAATTACTGAAGGAGTAGAAAACTCGATCCCAGTTAAACACTGGGAATGAGCTCAGCGTGGGAATGGATCCTCCTGAATGCAGCCTCCAAACCCCCAGGCTGCATTTCCAGCTCTGCCACGAGCTCGGGGGTGAGGCTGGACAAGGCCCTTGGCCTCTCTGGGCGTTGTTTTTCAGGCAGGGTGATGAGTTAATCCAGCTCCCTTCAGATCACCACAGAACCCTCTGCAGGCTGCTCCCATCCTGTTCATAGCTCTGACACTGCAGGAACACCAGACAGGGATTCTCAGGCAGTCAAGCCTCCTTCTTAATTATTGGTTTGACTTCAAAGCGAGGAGAAAAAAAAGGAAAAAAATCCCACCCAGAGCCCAGGCTGCGGTGCCTCGTGGGGAAGGTGACACTTCAGCTGATGGCTCTAAAAATAAAAGGCAAGCAGGGGAGAAAGTGGCTGTTACCTGCAGCCCCAGCCACACCCCGCTGCATTCCTGGCCTGATGAGATCTTTCTGGCCAAACGCAGCTTTCCAAGAGCCAGAATTGCGAATTTCACCCCCAGCCCCTGCTCAGCACCATGAATGCTGCAGCTGCTGATGAGGGAGCAGCGATGGGAGCTGCAGCCTTTCCCTGGGAGGAGTTTATTCGGAGAGTATTCATTGCTGGGGTTTGCGTTCAGATGAATTTCAGGTGTCAGGGTGTTGCTGCTGTTCCCTGGGGGTCGCTCTGGCAGCCTTGATGTGGCCCAAACTGAAAAATTGGGATTATTTAGGTGAGACCTTAACTCCAGTTCTGCCCACGTGGATCAGCTCAGCCTGTGGGACCTCGCTGGTGGATTTTGGGAAAGAGTTGGGGCTCCCAAACCTCCCCAAAAGCACCAGAGCTCCTGACATCCCATTCCTTCAATCCCATCCCATCCCTTAAATCCCACTCCATTCCCTAAATCCCATATCATTCCCTAAATCCCATCCCATGCCTTAATCCCATCCCATTCCCTAAATTCCATTCCTTAAATCCCATCCCATTTCCTAAATCCCATCCCATGTCTTAATCCCATCACATGCCCTAAATCCCATCCCTTAAATCCCATCCCATTCCTTAAATCCAATCCCATGCCTTAAATCCCATCCCACTCCTTAAATCCCATCCATTCCCTAAATCCCATCCCTAAATCCCTGGGGAAGCTGCTGACCCCGAGGGATGCCACAGCCACCCTGAGCTCCTCCTCCTTTAATCCCAAAGTTTGACAACAACTTGAAAAATTCCAAAATTCCGGAGGACAATTTTTCATCGTGATTCACTAAAACCACAACTCCTTTTTTTTTTTTTTAATTTATTTTTTTGCAGGAATGGATCCATTTGGAGCAAAGCTTCCCAGACCCAGGGCAGCTCCTGGTTTTGGACACGAGGAGTCGTCTCCAGCAGACGGGGAATATTTGGGTTGGAAGAGCTGAGATCCCAAATCAGAGCTTTCACCACGGGATTATTGGATGTTCTTGGGTGGGTCTTTTCTTTTCTCGACAAAACTTATTCCTACTGCACAGCAAAATTGTTTGGAAATCTCAAGTTCTTGTGGGATGGGAAAATTGTCAGGCAACTTCGCGTTTTATCCAAAATTCTCTTTTTTTTTTAATTTTGCTTCAGGAATGTTTTTTTCAGAGACATCACTTTTCTTGTTTTAGACATATTTTTAGCTCAAACTAGAAGCAGATGGAGGGGATGAGGTTTTGTAGTTTTCTGAGGGAAATGGTGAAATCACCACATTTTGCTTAGAATGGATTGAGGGAAGTGGCTGCAAGAATTGATAAGAAGAATTGTTTTAAACTTTGCAGCCAACTGACGTTTTCAGTTTGGTCGGACAAAATCAGTGTCTGCACCATCAATATTTTGTTTCAAATTTTACTTAAACCTCTCAACTTTTTCTTGACTAAAACTTTTTTTTTCACTGAAAAACAATTTCAAGGCATTTTTCTTCTATCACTGTGAATACCTCACTACTTGGAGCACTTTGTCTGAAGTGTTTGAAAAACAATGGAATAAAAAATATTCAGCTCAAGTTTTGAAGCTCTTATTTTAAAATCTTAATTTAAAATAAAATAATATTAATTTTTGCTATTTCTGTTTTGCCATCCAATTGTTTTTTGCATGCCCATTATTTTAATAACTTCCAGGAAGGAGTGAGACACCTCCAACCTTTTCTGGGCCTTTGATCAAACCGAAATCTCTGCTCCTGAGAGTGTCAGATCCTGAGGTTGAAACATTTGCCTTTCTTTTTGATTAAAACACAATTCCACTTTGTCTGACCAGGAAGATGATGCTGTTTTCCTCATCCAGCCTTAATCTCTCCAATTCAAACAAGAACTTTGGGTTGAAAGTTGATTTTCTCCTACAGGGTGAAGCTGGAAGGGTTGGGCAGAGTTTGGAGCGATCCTGGAGATGTGGATCCAAGGGAGGGTGAAGAGTGTGGAGCCCTCCGATGTCAGCTGGGAGAGGCTGAGGGTGGGTGAATGCTGGGAATAAACACGGAAGAGATGGCAGAACCAAAGGGACCCATCCAGCTCGAGTTTTGATGGGATCATGGAATGGTTTGGGGTGGAAGGGACCTTAAAATCCATCCCCTTCCACCAGGCCAGGGTGCTCCGGCCTTGTCCAGCCTGGCTTGGGCACGGCCAGGGCTTGTCCCAGCGTCCCTGTCACAACTCAAGAGCATTCTGGTGTTTTTCCCAAGCAGGGAGCAAAACCTCAAATGGAATCTCGCAGCTTGGTCCTCCCAACCCCTTCAGCTTCCAGCTGTAAATCCCCCCGAGCAGCCCCTGTGGTGTTTTCAGACAATAAAGAGAGATTTGGGTTGGCAGCCAAGGCCGGGAGGTTGTGGATGTGACCCAGGGTTTGGGGGTTCCACCCAGGCCTGAGCACAGCTCGTGCCCCGCGGTGTCCCCGCAGCTGCACCAGCTGCTCACGCCCTGGAAATCCTCGTGGATGTGGGAAAGGCTCTCCTGGCACTCCAGGCTCTGAGCTCATGGCAGTGTCTGGCACAAAGGGGCTCCTCTATCTCCAACTGGAAGGAACAGCACGAGTTTTATTGGTTTTCCTGAAATCCTCCTCCTCTGGAGCGCTGGCAATCCTGAGTTCTCCTCCTTTCCATTCCCTTCTGCCTTCCAGGGGCCTGAGCAATGCTGGGAAAGAAGGTCCTTCCCGAAGTTCTGCCTTCCCAAATCTCCCCTCGATGTTCCAGCTGGTCACAGCGACATGGCTTTGTGTTTATTAATAATGATATCAAAGTGCTTCTCCCTGCGGGGTTGTTTTCTGGACAGACAACTTCCCGAGTGCAGACCCTGAACCCTGGAGATCCAGATTCAGGATTTGGCCAAACCTGTGTGGTGACATACCATGGGTGGGAAGGAGTGGAGGGAGATCAAAACCTGGAATCCACAAGCAAAAATGAAAAAAAAAAATTGAAAAAAAAAGAGCGTTGTCTTTTGAAACGATTCCTTTTTAGGGCATTCTGCTGTCCCATCTCTCCTGTCCCTGTCCATAAGCAAATCAACATGGAATGTGGAGAGATCTCCTTGCTCAGGATGCCAACAGATGGCAATATTTTATCATCCTTCCTCTGTGCACTGCAGGGTTTGCATCTTCCTTATCGTGAGGAGCTCATGCTTGGCCGCTCCCACAAACCCCTTTAAGCGGTGATATTTTTATTTTTAACAGATATTTTTAAAGGGTAGCACAACCGGATGATCAATACTCTCAGGCTGGAGGATTTTATGGAGTTACAAAGCACTTTGTGCCAGAGCAGAGTGTGGAGGTGTCGCCTCAGCCCTGGGGAGGGGAGCGTCAGACAGACTGCCAGGGCGGGACTGACAGACAGTCCCAGGGGACACGGGACAGGAGAGCCGCTCTTCCAGCCAGGTTTGTGGCTGAACGTGGCAGCTCTGTCAGGAATGAACCTCCTCTGGCCCCGCTGGTCACTTTTTCCTTCTTGTTGTGAGCAAACATTTGGCAGGGGAGGAAGGCACGCAGATAGGCCTCAGCATTTTGTCCTGTTTATTTGTTCTCAGCTCGCTCTTCCAGAAGTCAGTCGGTCTTTTCTGCTTTCCCTTTGGCCAGGAATCCCTGTCCTTACAAACACATCCAAATCTTTCCATGAATGTGCCTTTTCCCCTCCGATTTTGCCAATATTTGCCTCAGGTAGGAGCCAGGCCCTGCATCCTCTGACAATCCCCAGAGCTCGGGCCTCTGCAATGAGGGCAGGGCTCCAACAAGCAATAAAAGAGAGACCACCAGAAAACCAGCACCCATTTATTTCTTTTTTTTAAAGAAAACAAAGTTTCCCTGAGTTACAAATATCAGCAGCGGTGTTTCCCTGAGCTGAGAGGGATCCCCTGGCAGCAGGAGAGGCTGGCAAAGCTTTGACAGTCCCTGAGGTGGAACTTTACAACCGACGGGAGCAGCTCACACCGAGGGACAGTCCCTTCCCTCCAGGGCCAGCCTGGGGTCATTCCTCTTCATTCCTCCTCATTCCTCTTCATTCCTCTTCATTCCTCCTCATTCCTCTTCATTCCTCCTCATTCCTCCTCATTCCTCTCCCAGCACTCCCATCCCGGCTCCCCAGCTCGTCCTTCTCCACAGGAGGTGCTAAAGCAAAGATTGCACAGTATTTACTGCGTGCAACACCTGAAATCAGATTGATCCTGGCCAATAAAGGATTTATGGCCCATGAAAATCCCCCAGCGGCGTGGCTGGTTCGGGAGGAGGAGCAGGAGTGAGGGGCTCGTGCCCAGCCCCAGCCAGGCTGTCGGAATTCCAGAGCAGGGAGAGGAGATGGCACCACGAGGCTCAGGGGTGCTGGGGATGAGCATCCTGGGGTTCTGTGGCACTTCTGTTTGAAGCTTTGGGCTTGGGAACAACAGAAAAAAAAACAAATAAACCATTAGAGAATGGTGGAATGGTTTGGGTTGGAAGGGACCAGAAAGATCAACTCATTTCATCCTCAGAGACAACTTCCACTCTGCCAGGGTGCTCCAAACCCCATCCACCCTTGGACAGTTCCAGGAATCCAGGGGCAGCCACAGCTTCTCTGGGCAGCCTTGTGTTGATGATTTGGGTGTGGGGGCTTAGAAAGTGCTGATAGCCCTGACTGGCCTGGATTTCAATCAATCTCCATCCATTTCTCTTGCTAAATCATCCAGATATCCACTTATTCTGTATTTCTCTGAATAACACAGGTAAGCCGTGGAGAGCAATGGCAAACCAGGTTAAAGACAGGTTTGGGTGACATCTTTACCTCCTCAGGCCCAACTTGTTCAGGCTTTTTGCTTTTTGATAGATGTCACTGTTGAAGCTCTCATGGCTGTTCTGTCGAAGAGATTCTCTTAATCCCAAAGAGTATCTGCAGAGTTTGTTGCTTTGGGGATCAAATTTTCAGCAAATTTGGATTGGTTTCATCCTCCTTCTTTTGTTGGGGTCGAAGATGAAGAATAAACCAGTGAAAAATCAGCTCCCTTTCTGCCTCCTGTCAGCTCCGTGGAGCAGATAGGAGGGAAATTAGGATCCCTAATTGCCAGGGCTGATTGGCATCCGGGGCCCGGTGACTCAGAGGGTGTTCCTGAGACTCTGGAGACAGCCAGGCCCTGCTGTCCCTGACAGGTACCTGTGCCCCGTTCCCAGCGCTGGGCATTGCTCACTGCGGCTGGAACACAGAGGAACAGGAGAAGGGAAGGGAGACATGAACTCATGGAACAGTTTAGGAATTGTCTCTGACATTTCGGTGCCCAGGCAAAGCCGGTTCTTAACCCTGGCGCGGATCCCGTGCTGCCACCCAGAACATTCCCCCTCGGGGAGCTGGAGCCGGGGAATGCCATCCTACAACAATGACAGCACCGAGGGGAGGAGAGGCCCTGCAAACACAAACAGATGAGGTTTTCTGTTTGCTCACCTCTGGTTTTTTTCCGTGCTCGCTCCGAGGTGACTTTCCAGCTGACATCTCTGGAAAGGGATTGCTGCAGCAGGGCCTGGAGCACCACCACCCTCTAGAACAACAAACCCGTGGGGACGTGGCAGCCCTGCAGCCCTCACAGGGTCATGCCTTACGTTTTTAGCTTTTCTATTTTTCGGATGCTGTCTGCATCAGTGCAGAACTCTGAGCTCCGTGCAATGTTTTGCTCAGACACAATAATCCTCCCAGGCCTGAGATCCCAGGACAGCCTCGGCCTCAGGCCCATGCAAACAGAAACAAAAGTGAATTGGTGTGGAGCAAACTGGGGGGGATGTGAGTTCATTACCCGAAACTCTAATTGGACAATTAACCCCTGATATGCAAACAGACCAAGAAATAATTCTGTATGGAAAACTCTGACCATCGTCCACCTTGGGTGTAGCACTGAGGCTCCTGCACTGCCCAAGGTGCATCTGTTGAAGGCCTTTAATAAATATCAACTTTATTCTCTTAATTCTGGTCTCTGTTCTGCGCAGCCACTCCAGGGCATCAAGGGCACGACACAAACACGAGCCAGGCCAGCGTGGATCCAGAGCTCCCATCCCAGCTGGATCAGCATCACTCCACACCAGCAGCGAGGCTGAGCTCCTGGAAAGCCTCAAATTCTCCCCCTCTATGGTTTTCCTGAAATCCTCCTCCTCTGGAGCGCTGGCAATCCTGAGTTCTCCTCCTTTCCATTCCCTTCTGCCTTCCAGGGGCCTGAGCAATGCTGGGAAAGAAGGTCCTTCCCGAAGTTCTGCCTTCCCAAATCTCCCCTCGATGTTCCAGCTGGTCACAGCGACATGGTTTTGTATTTATTAATAATTACATCAACGTGCACAGACCTTTGCAAGCTGAAAATAACTGATGGATCAAACTCCCCTCGCAATGGAATTGTTTCAGAGCATCAGAACACAGATTTGGAGCCCTCCAAAGGAGAAGCAAGTCCAGCTCTGGCTCCTTTGGGAAAAAAAGGATGCCTGCAGCACAAAGATGAATGTTCCACCACTTTCTGAAGGAGCTGGGGGTTGTTGTGGTCGTTTTAATGACCCTGAGGGTTTGTGGTTGTCTGACAGCTCCTCAGAGCTGCTCTGTGACACACGGGCACCTCTCTGCTGTCACCTCTGCCTGCTGGCTCTGCAGCCCAGCTCTTGGCTCTCTGATTTTGTGTCAAGTGGCGGCAGCTTTGCCTGAAAGCAAAAAACAAACGAGCACTAACTGCAGCCTGATCTCTGTGGGGATATTTCATTGTGTGCAGATCAACATCCGCACGTGGATTTGCCTTTTTTTCTACCATTTCATCTTCAGGCAAAGGATCCTGCACTCCAAATCCCAAGTTCTTGCATTGTATGATGTGATGGAAATTAACACCTTAATATAAATATGAAAAACAGCCCCAATTAGATTTTTTTTCTTTTACTGTGTTTCCTGCTCCTTATGACTAAGTGTGGGAAATTATCTTGGCTCACTTTTTCCACTCCACCCATGCTTAGAGAAAACCTGTTGCAAGTTTTCTTGAGATTTTTGGGTTTTTTCCTCCCTCACTTTTTTTCTTTTCGTTTTTCCTAATTAAAAGCTTTGCAAATTGTCGTGTGTGATAATTATTTTTATTCTGGTTTAGCAAGCTAAAAGTAGAGATTTGAAATGCTTTCAAGAAGGAATCGAGGTGTCCAAACATGATTTTTTTTTTCCTTTTGCTTCAAAAATTACTTTTCCAAAAGCTTATAAAAATGTGCTCCTATAAAAAAAAGAACAGAGCAAATAACAACAGAAAACTCTGAACTTTCTTGCCACTTATTTGATCCCAGTGCTGTGGGATTCAGAACCTTGTAAAGTTTGTTATGATTGAAATATAAGACCCCCATCTCCAAATCTATATAATTTTCCCATTCCAGAGGGAAAAAAGCTCTCTCAGCAGAGATTTTCCATGTAGGATAGACCCAAACTCTGATCTCTGGCAGAACTATCCCCAAAAAGTGCTGGGTGTACAAGGAAAATTCAAAGTTTTCCCAATCCCCCTCTCCCTGAGGATGAAAAAAACAGGAATATTTTCTCAAGGACTACAGAGCCCAGATCCTTTCCTTTGCCATTCTTGCTTCCCAAATATTCCCATTTTAGGATGCACAAGGGGAAAATCAGGAGTTACAGGTCAGAAACACGGAGCTGGTATCAAAGGCATCACTTGGAGCAGTTTTTGGCCCTCGTAGAAAGAGCTGTGGAGCAGGGAACGTGTCCTCCCCACATAATTCCTCAATCCTGTCTCTGAATTCCATAGTTTTTGCTGCCTCCCTTCTTTTTTCCCTTTGTTTTCATTCACAAAAACCATCCACAACTCCCAAGAGGAATCCAGGGCACAAAGCAAAAAAAAAAAAACAAAACCAAAAAAAACCTCTTTGAATTGATTTCAATCCCATTCTCTTGCCTGGAGACCCAGACCTTTGGAATATCCATTTTCCCACTTTTTGCAGAAAATCAGCAGTAAATTGTCAGATAATGCCCTTCATTCACAGAACATTTCACACATAAATAGCAAAAAAATATAAACAGTGACCTGCATGGATCAGCTGCAATGGGTCTCCCAGGCATTTTCTCCTGACCTCTGAAACATCCATAACTTTTTTTCTTTTCTCTAATAAATGCATTCGAACTTCTTAAAGGATTTACTCTGTGTGTCTGCAGAGAGGTTTGTTCTCTTCTGCTCCATGATTAACCAGCTCTGATTTTGGCTCCTACAAGATTTAGGGATTTCAGATATTTTTCCCAGGGTCACAGGGGTGTTAAATGGGAATAAGTGTTCCGTAAGTGCTGTGTAGAGGTGAAAAACCGAAATTATTTTAGTTGTCCCTTTTCCCTTCATGAAAAGACGGATTCCAGAAGCATCAGAAAGGTGGGGAGTGGGAAAGGACTGGGAAAAAAGCATCTCAAACACAACACAGAGCTTCTTAGGAGGGTTTGGGCCTTTTTAATATGCATACAATGGACGAGCGAGGAGGAAATCTGGCATTTACCTGCTCTCTTGTTAGAACGGGGAATCCAATTCCTTTTGTCACCTGGAAATGGTGAGTGCTCAGAATGCTGAGACCTGGAAATGGTGAGACCTGGAAATAGTCAGAGTTCAGAATGCTGAGAATTCAGAATGCTGAGACCTGGAAATGCTGAGACCTCTTAATGCTGAGACCTAGAAATACTGGGATTTGGAAATGCTGAGACCTCTCAATGCTGAGACCTGGAAATGCTGAGACCTGGAAATGCTGAGACCTGGAAATGCTGGGATTTGGAAACGCTGGGATTTGGAAACGCTGGGACTTGGAAACGCTGGGACTTGGAAATGCAGAGACCTCTCTTAATTAAAAATGAGAACAATGCAAATCTGTCCCAGGGGAAAAAAAAAAATATAAAAAACGGAGTCAGGAGCGTCAGGAGAGAGCTGAGTGGGATTTGGGTGGATTTTCTGCAAGCATTGGGAGCCCCAGCACTCGCCAGGCTCCCAGGATGAGCCCTGGCTTTTCCTGGATGACTCGGGCTGTCAGAGCCCCGCTGGCAGCAGGGACCTGTCGGGTCTCGCCTCCCGCCACAACAATTCCCACAGCTGAGCCACCAGCAAGGTTCAGGAGCGGGTTACAGACTCCCAGTCATCCGGAAAAGCCACGCTCCCCACGGCAACGGGCGGGGCCGCTCTCCCCGAGGAGATTTCCCCTCAGGTGCCCGGGACACCTCGGGGAGGAGGCTCGGGTCCCTCTGTTGTGCCCTGACGGATCCCGGGGGGATTCCAGAGCCCGGAGGGATTCCAGAGCCCGGAGCTGCCTGTGCCAGGCTCCCCTGGCTGTCTGCTCCCTGCTCAGGAGGGAACCGACGGGAAAAACAGAGGGGTAGGGGTGAGAAAGGAGCAAGAAAAAAGGAAAGATGCTAATTCAGGTGATCACAGGTGGGGCTCCTGATATTTTTATCGCCTGTTTTTCTTTTAGTGCTTGCTGCCATTTCCTGACAGCAAAGCGTTCCTCATGGCCACTGGAGGAAAAAAAATATACAAAAAGACCACAAACAAACAAAAGAAACAAACAAAAAAACACCAAAAAAACCCAAAACCAAACCAACAAACAAACAAACAAAACCAACAAAACAAAACAAAACAAAAGAGAAACCTCAAGCTGAGGCTGGAATTTGATTCCCTAAAAGAACCATGATGGAATTTGCTACACAAAGCTGAATGCCTTCATCCAAAGCCTAAAGGAGGGAATCGCCACCATCACTCAGGGTCACTCATGGCAATGAAAAGTAAATTTTCTGGTGTAGAACTGTCACTTTTGGGGTCTAATCCCACTGCTGCTGCCTGTTGTGGAGTGCCCCATTCCTGGAAAAAATGAGTGTGACATATTCCAAGCCCTGCTTGGCACAGCTTGGGTGCTTTCCTCCCCAAGGAAAAATCCAGATCACCGCTAAATGCAGCAGCAAATCGCAGGGCTGTATCTCATTTGATCGAGTCCCTGGTGCCGTTTATCCCTCCCTGCAGAAATTCTGGGAAGCAGGTTCAGCAGGGAGCGGCTCAGAGCCAGCACTGATTGCTCAGGCTTTAGGGCTTTGTTGAATCAGGATGTGAAAAGTCAGCTGAGGGAGGATAAAGCCCGACCTGGGAACAAAGCTGTGCTGAGTGAGGCTCAGCCGTGAGGAGCAAACACAAATCTTCCTGAGAATGAACTTGGCTTGCTCTAATTCCGATTATTTTCCTGAAGCTGTCAAAATGATAAACAGGAATAAAACAAATAACGCTAATCCGTGATGGTTGGGGTTTTCTGATGTGGAATGGAAGTTACAGATCCCAGTTTATTGAACATCTTGATTTTAGGTTCATCTGTGTCATGTGCCGGCTGTAAAATATCTCCTCTTTTCAGCAGCTGAGTTTCCTGAAGAACCACAGAATCCCAGCCTGGTTTGGGTGGGATTTCACCTCATTCCAGCCCCTGTCATGGCAGGGACACCTTCCCCTGTCCCAGCCTGGCCTTGGACACTTCAGGGATCCAGGAGCAACCACAGCTTCTCTGGATAAAAATTCTTCAGCTGTGTTGCAGTTGTCACCCAGTTCTGCCCTGGTGCCCTGGGCCAAAGGGCATCAGGTGCTGAGCAAGAGCTGGAAAAGCTTTGATTTCCGGACCCCAAATTTCACCCACTCTGCTATAAACCAGAAATTATCATTTTCTTCCTTTTCTCTGCCTTTTGTCCTCCCTTTGCAGGCTGTGAGGTGATTATAAACACACCGTGCCAGCGTTTGGAGGTTTATTTTTACTGTTCTCCTCAATTCAGGACACACCCTTTTCTCCTTTACCTCCTACTCGATTTATTCCTCTTTATCCTGGATTTCCTCTCCAGCTAACGAGGGAAAACGAGCATCTCTGGTAATAAATCACCCACAAAGAGCGCCAGGGAATATGTGGCCGCCACTTCCACTTCCAACCTGATCCTCTAACCGGGAGCAGAGGCTTTATCTCCCTGTCTGATCAGGATAAAATGCTGCAAGGCAGCAAACCAGGCTCTTTTCCCTCCCTCTCCTGTTCAGACCTGCTGCTTTCTGCCCTGGGACTTGTGATGGGTGTCAGGAGAAAAATATTCCTCAGGGAAGAGAGTCCTTAACCCCGGGGATTGCTGTGGGTGCTGTGAGTGGCTCAGAGAGGGATTCACCTCCAGAAACTCTCCTTGGCCTGATGCCTTCAGTTTCNTATTTATATGTATATAACATATACATATCAAAGTGTGAGGTCTCCCCCTCATGACCGGCGGCCATTTTGTGCCCATTTGTGGGTTTGCCTTGGGTGCAGCCCCAAGGGGTTCCTGCACTGCCCAAGCTGGATCCTGTCAATAAATCGCTTTTATCCTTTTATTCCAGTCTCTGTTTCCAGCCTGGCAAGGCATCAGGCCAAGGAAAGGTGCAGTTTTCTGTCAGGCTGAGGGCAAAACTTGCAGCTTTGATGAGCCAAAAGCTGATTTTTTTTTTTTTTTTTTAAGCCCTGAGTGGTATTATCCCTGCTAACAGCTCATTCCTGGCCTGAGAACAACAAATCCAACAAGCAGGGGATGTGTCCCGAGGGCCAGGCCATTGTCCAGTGTGACAGAGACACTGTCACCCCTCCCGGCCTTGCTGGAATGGTGAATGTTTTATATCCCAGAGTGTTTGCACCTCCAAACACAATCCCAGGTCAGGGCCTGACTTCCAGAAGAATCCCTGTGGTTTTCCCTCAGCAATTTCCAGGGATTGGAGCGTTTGAAAAGTGCTCAGGGCCCTGCTGAGTGTGACTGGGATCACACCAGGCAGGGAAAGGGAGGAAAAATCAGCATTATCGGTATTAGGATAATGCCAATCTTAATATTTAATTATTTATTTATAATGATAATAAATAAAAAATAAACATAATTATAATAAATAAAATTAATAAAATATAGTGAATGCACTAATTAATTTATTATTAATATAATTTATTATATTGATACCAAATCACCACTGATCAGTTTTGCCTCAGCCTGACCGGGATGCCTGAAATTCATGGAAATGCCTCCTTTACGCCAAGAAAATCCTAAAATTAGAGGGGAGGGATCTCACAGCTCACAACAGAGTTGAAATCTGAAATTTTCTTTCCCTGGCAATGGTTCCTTCCCGAGGGTGTTCTCTGTTCCATGAACTCCCAAGGTGTCAGCAGAATTATCCAATTTTGTGAGGGCACTTGCAGCTAATAAACAAGAAGGGAGAAATAAATAATGGCAATTAAAGATAAATAAATAATGCTCCCCTTCCACTCATCTGGACCCACAACTGACAGCAAATTCTATTTTTATTAAGGAAATCCCAGAGCAGCTGGGTTTGTTTATCCCTGAAAGGACTCAGCGCCATTGCTTTTGTTTTTCAAACTTCCATTTTTCCGTATTTGATAATTTTGTGGTCAAAACTCGAAAGAGAGGAGGAAAATCCATTCTCTAAATAAAGCCAGAGATGAGCAAAAAGAATTAAGTGCAAAATCAGCTGCTCTTTAACCCTCATGCTGGGGTTTGCTGCTGCTGAAAAAGCAGAAGGAAAAAGGGAAACGTTCCCAGTCGTGTTGGAAACCTCGAGAATTATTCTAAATTCATCAGGAAATTGATAATTTTTGATTTGTAGGACAACACTGTGAAGTCTGGGGGACAGAAGTGGCGCTCATCTCAAAGCCCTGCTTGCTGTGACACGCTCCCTTTATTGCAGCAAAAACCTTGTGGTTATTTCCAGTCATTAAGCTAATTGTGGCAGGGCAGAGAGGCTCAGGGGGCTGAGGAAATCACACAGACACTGTCCCCCCTCCCCAGAGCTGATCCACGTGGGATCCTGCAAAAACATCTGGAAGGATCATAACGGGCTCTGGAAGAATTATTGCAGTGCTGGGGAGGAGATTCAGAGCTCTGCAGCCCAACTGCAGCTTGCAGGATTTTAATATCCTCAACCACAGTGAAACTGAAAGGGAAATAACCTAAACTGAACCAAAAAATAGACACACAGATGGAAAAAAAAATAAATGTAATCAAAAAATAGACACCAGGGTGGAAAAAAAATAAATTTAATCAAAAAATAGCCACCAGGGTGGACAACAAGCCCCTGTGGCCATCTCCTTCCGCAGACTGGGAATGCTCCATCCTCTGAGGGACACATGGGAATCCACTGGTTCTGCTTTCCAGTGGAAATTCAGAGGAAAAACAGGAAAAGTTCAGCGCTTAAAACTGGTGGGTGCTTTGAAAGATTCTCTTTGGGTATTTTTGGGGTTTAGCTGGCTGCTGAATGTGAAGTGGATCCATGACAAGGTGCCAGGCTTGATTGTTGCTGTACATTGATTTTAAAGGCTTGGAAAGGAACATCCAAAAATCTGAATTATTACATCTGAATTAATCTGAATAATAATAATAATAATAATAATAATAATAATAATAATAATAATAATAATAATAATAATAATAATNTAGAATTCAGGGATTGCTGAAGAGTTTCTCCCTGACCCTGTCCTGACCTGGAGCTGATTTTAGGATGGGATAAAGTTTGAATTGCTCACTCTGGTGCTGATGGAGCCTGAGCAGGACTGACCCCAGGATCAGCGCCATGCCCTGGTGACACCCACGGACACTTTGTCCCCTGAAGTGTCACCTGGGGGTGTTTGTTGTGTGGGAACCAGGGATTGCTTGCTCTGCCTGGCAGCCCCAGCTGCAGGACCCGGCCTTCCAGAGGATGGGGAGTTTTTGTGAGGGTGCAAATCAGGAATAACGCATTTTGGGGTGGCTTTCAAGGATCCGGCTGGATTTTGGGTTTTTCTTCTCACCCCCAGTGAGAGGTGATTTTTAAAGTCCTTTCCAACCCAAAGCGTTCCGTGAGTCCATGATTCCACTGTCCTTGGTGCTCTTAAATGCACTGAAAAGTGGAGAATCTGCTCGTGGGAGAGCTCAGGGTGAGCAGCACCCCAGTTAAAGCTGCTGGCAAAGCTCCCTGCTGGCCGGGTGCCACCCCAAACCCTGGGGCTGGGGAAGGTGGGCGTTGTTTATCCGAGCCACATCTCTCCCAGTTTCATCATCGCCTCCTTTTCAGGAAGAGGGCTGCTCCAAATCCTTCCTTCCTGCAGCCTGGGCTCTCCAAAAATGGGATTTGGGGAAGCAAAAAAATACCCAAAAAATAAAATAATTAAACAAAAAAAAACCCCAAACAACTCACAGCAAAATATTGGGCTGAGCCAAGACTGGAAGTCAGTCCTGGAAGTGCCTTTGGCTCCAGCAGTAATAATCCCTGTCGTTTGTTACGTGTTAATTATCACCTAATTATCTTTGGTAGGTTAAACCAACCCAAGGTTTCTGGTAGGGTTGGAAATGAAGTTGAGATCTCTGGTGTGGGCTGAGCTTTGTCCTGGCCGGGATCTTGCACTGGATCCTGTGCAGGGTGGCTGTTCCCGCACGGAAATGCCCCTTCCCACAGGATCTGAGGCACTGAGGGGATGCTAAATCCTGATCCTCATCTTCTAAACACTGCTGGAGTGAGACACTGAGGAATCAGGAAAGATCCCCAAGGTTTGAAGCTGTTCTGTCACCACAGATAAACCCAGCTGCTCCTACCAAGGAGTCTGGAACGGAATTATGAGAGCTTTATAAAAATAATTAAAGAAAAATGTATTAAAGAAACATTAATTTTCCTGAGGATGGGATGGAACAGTGATTTATCCAGGCTGGGATCCTGCACTGGATCCTCTGCAGGTCCCCGGGGTGGCTGTTCCCCCACGGAAATGCCGCTTCCCACAGGATCATCCCAACCTGCAAACCTGCAGGGACTGAGGGGATGCTAAATCCTGATCCTCATCTTCTAAACACTGCTGGAGTGAGACACTGAGGAATCAGGAAAGATCCCCAAGGTTTGAAGCTGTTCTGTCACCACAGATAAACCCAGCTGCTCCTACCAAGGAGTTTAGAACAGAATTATGAGAGCTTTATCAAAAGAATTAAAGAAAAATGTATTAAAGAAATATTAATTTTCCTGTCCTCTCTCCATCCTCATCAGTTATTTCCTCACAATTCTCTTTTCCCAGCCTGAGGATGGGGTGGAACAGTGATTTATCCAGGCTGGGAATTCCCAGCGCTGATCCTTGGCACTGCCAGGCCGTGGCAGAGGCACAGCGCCCTCGCTGCTCCTCCACGAGGAGGTTTCCTTCCTTCCCAGGGTTTTTCCTGAGCGTTATTTGGCTGAAGATCTGTGTTGGGAGATGGAAGAGGATACCCAGGATTCAAAGTTGAGGAAAACAGCTCAGGGAAACAGAGAAAACACACTGGCCATTTGTACTGTGGGAGCCTGTCTGGGTGCCCCAGGGTTTTTTTTTGTTATTCCATCACGTTAGGCCAAAGCAACAGCACAGAAATCATCCTCCAGCCACTGCACTCATCCCATATTTTGTCTGCTCCCATCTTTTCCTGACTTTTACTGCACGGCTAATGGGGAGCCTGGGATTGCTGCCTGCAGACAGAGGACAGGTTTAAAAGCTGAGCAGGAGTTTTTTCCCCGTTGCCCCATGAATGTAATATAAACCTGAAATTGCAGCATTTGCCTTGTTATCACTCTATTTTTTTTTTTTCTCTCTACGCACAAGTCTGGACATGATTTTCCACTCAGAGCTTCCACATTTGTCTGTTGATTTAATTTCTCCCAGGATATTAAAAAAACCCCAAAACAATCCCAACACTTTTCAAGCTTTCCCAAGCACCATCCTGCTGCCAGGCAGGAAAACAAGAGCTGGACTGGAGTGCTCCAGGAGAGATTTTCTCTGAGGAAGGGAAATGTGTAAAGAGGGTGACTGAAAACATCTTCAGGATTGTTTGTGATTTATTTGCATTTTTTTTGAGGAATGAAGGTCAGGACTTGCTGTGACTTTACCTGTGCAGGTGTCTGAGCCGGGATGAGGGCACAGCCCCAGAGGGGCTCATTCCTCCTGCCTTCCCTCCTTAGCAGTTTTAGGGATACTCTGGCAAATGTTTCCTCTCTACCTCGGCCTGAGAGGAGTTGGGTGCAAAATTTAAATGGGATGAAGGAGTTTCAGGGAGGTAATTCCAGGAGAGATGAATTCTCTCAGTTTTAGGGAGGCTCTGCCCTTCTCTCTGAGCATCTTCCTTTTAAGGCACAGCTTTGTGACCCTGAGGAGCTAAAATTCAAACCAGCCACCCTCAACTCCAGCACTTCCATTCCTTCTTGCTTCACACTCCTCTTCTTTATTTTAAAAAGCAATTTAATTAACCCACCTGTCCCTTATCACCCATCCTGTTTGCACTCACCTGTTTCCTATCTGCAGTCAATCTGTTTTCATGTGTGTCTACTTAAATAATCGTTAATCCAATTCCTTTAATTCCAGCTCAGAAAGGAACACAGATTCGCATGTTTCCCCTCGCTGTGTTATGTTCTGCACCTGGAGCTGTCTGGGGGGATTTTGGGGGTTGGGTTGGGGGGGTTTTGCTTTGTCTGCTTTGCATTTTTTGCCCCGGGGCAGTGGCAGTGTCTCATTGAAACCTTCCCCCGCTGAAGGACAGCGAAAAGCTCGGCAAGAAGGAACAAGTGAGGCGCTTTTTTGTGCTCGTGGCGGGCTGGGAGCGGACCACCACGCGAGAACAAAAGGGATCAAACCAGCGCCAGCAGCTCTGATTTCACAGCCCCAGCCGGGGGTAGCACCCAGCACAGCCCGGCCCCGCCATCGGAGGGGTTTGAACCCTGCCAGGCTGCTCGGGAGCCGCGGGCTGAATTCAGCACGGGCCTGGGGATGCTCCCGAACATCCGGCGGGTCCGGCTGCTCCCTGCGCCGGCCGGGCTGGGCAGGGAATTCCTGCTCTGTCCCCTGGGCAGTGCAAGGAGGGGAACAGAGAGCTGGGATTTGGGACAAGGACCAGGAGGAATTCCTGCTCCTGTTCCCCGGGCAATGCCAGGAGGGGAACAGAGAGCTGGGGTTGGGACAAGGACCAGGAAGAATTCCTGCTCCTGTTCCCGGGCAGTGTCCAACCCAGGAACAGAGAGCTGGGATTTGGGACAAGGACCAGGAGGAATTCCTGCTCCTGTTCCCTGGGCAGTGCCAGGAGGGGAACAGAGAGCTGGGGTTGGGACAAGGACCAGGAAGAATTCCTGCTCCTGTTCCCGGGCAGTGTCCAACCCAGGAACAGAGAGCTGGGATTTGGGACAAGGACCATGAGGAATTCCTGCTCTGTCCCCTGGGCAGTGTCCCAACCCAGGAGGAGAACAGAGAGCTGGGGTTTGGGAGAAGGACCATGAGGAATTCCTGTTCCCGGGCAGTGTCCAACCCAGGAACAGAGAGCTGGGATTTGGGACAAGGACCAT
>VXBU01011579.1:370989-388874 GCA_013400315.1 Bombycilla garrulus
GCCAGGCTGGGCAGGGCTTGGAGCCCCTGGGACAGTGGGAGGGGTCCCTGGTGGCACTGGATGGGCTTTCAAACGCCTCCAAAACCATTCCAGAATTCCAGGATTGATGTTCCTTGTGCTTCTCAGTCCTACCGTGAGCTGCTGCTCCTGCTGGAATTCCACTGTGGTAATTTCCCATGAAAGGAGGAGCTGTTATTAAATTAATATTTATTGAATTAATATTATTAAATTAATATTTATTTGGATAAATTTTCCAGGTTATTTGTTTGTGTTTCGGTTCCACTGATGGATTGGAACTGCCCAGAGCATCCTCACACTTCTGTAACAGTGTGTTTTGTATGGGTTATAATGGATTATAATCCAAATCAATTTTCCCTCTTTTTATTCCAAAGATCATGACTTAAAAATTCCACCACCACGGGTGAACCCATGAAGGTGGACAAAAAGCAGAATTCCAGGGAAATCCTTCAATCCCCATCAATGTAAATAATATTTACTGGGACATCTAGTGGAAGAACAACACAGTGCAAATCCCAGCCCTTATCTCTGCTGGGAGGCTGGAAATCTGCAAATACCTCCAGTTTGGGCTGGAAAAATCCTCATTTTCCAAAGAATCCCAGGCGGAGCACCTTCATTTAATTTTAAATGTCGTTCTGCAAAATCTCTGCTGGGTTTGAAGTGGTAAAGATTGGGGGAAAAAAAATCGAAAAAAGAAAAAACCAAAAAAAAAAAGGGAAAAAAGAAACAAAACCAAAAAAAAAAAAAAAAAAAAAAAAAAANAAAAAAAACAAAGTAAAAGTTTTGAGAAACTCATCATGATTATTTTTCCAAAACTGGAAGATAACTAATGACAAACTAGAAGGTGGAGAATGTTCTTTCTAATTTTTTCAACCTCCACTGAAACCTCATTTGCAGATTGAAGTGATAATGGAGTAAATAAGGGAAATGACGAGATTGTTTTGGAAACAAGAGCCTCCCTTTTGGCTCCCGTTTGGGCAGCGCTGCTGCCAGGGACGCCTGGCACGGCCAGGGCTCCTGGAGCCACCGGTGACGATGGGAAAGGATCATTTCTGGAGCTCTCTTGTGCTGCTGCTGTGCCCAAAGTGCTCCCAGAGGAGCCTGGAGCTCTTGGCGAGCCCCAAATTTGTGCCAAAATTCATCTCCTGTTCTTTGCCACGAAAACAAAGGGAAGGGGGATGTTTGTGCCTGGGTGAGGCAAGGAAAGAGCAAAAGCTTTTCAATTTTTTGGTGGTGGGAGGTGGGGACTGGCAGGAGCAGGGCTCTGTCACAGCTGCCTGTCCCAGCTCCTCCAGCCCTGCTCAGACAAATCCTTTGCTATTTTCCCAAAAAATACCTGCAGATTTCACAAGTTCCAGTTTGTGGTCACATGGTCACCCCTGGGTAACTCTCCCGGGCAGCTGGACCCATCTCTGGGAGGTCAGAGAACCTTCAAGGAAAAGAAATGCAACAACATCTGAGAGGTTTTTGTTCTTTTTTTGTGTTCACTGCTCTGGTTAAGCCTTGCTGGGTGCTTGTCCCGGGTTTTCCAGCACCCTTCAGTCCCTGGGACGTGTCTGGGATCACCTGGAGCCCTGCAGGGTGCTTTCCTTTCACAATTCCCTCTGTTCACATCCCCAGGTGAAACGGGGCAATTCCTGCCACATTCCTCACTGGGACATTTGCCAGGGCACCACCAAACCCTCCCAGCTCCTTCCTTGGAGGCGTTTTTGGGGACGAGGGGGAGGCAGAGCAGGGATTTCTGCTGGAATTGCAGCAGGCAGAGCTGCTGTGGAGCCGCAAGGAGACCCGAGGACCCATCAACAGAGTTTAGCAAAGGTCAGAGGGATCCAGCAATTCCTCGTAGGGGTTTTCAGGGACAAGATGAAGGCAGAGCAGGGATTTCTGCTGGAATTGCAGAGCTGCTGTGGAACCCTGTATGCAAAGCTGAGTTTAGAAAGGTCAGAGATCTCAGCTCCTGGATCCAACAATTCCCACTCTGGCTCGGAGGCAGGAGGAGCTGATCTAAGAATTCTTGTTTTTCCAACAGGCTGGCTCCTTCCAGCTCGGGGGTAACGAGTGGATAAACCCCACGAGTGCTCTGTGTCAGAATCCTCTGTGACTCCTGATTCCCAGGCTGCCCCCAGCCCCATAAATCCCCGCTGCCAGCACACAAGCACGAGGCTCGGAAAGAGTGGGGCTGCAAAAGAGGTGGGATCAGGCTCGCCCACAGACTTCCCTTTTGTGCCAGGGCTCGCAGACGTTTCGAGTTAAAGCAAGAAACAGCCAGGAAAAATGTGCAGATGCTTAATTCTCTGCAGGATTTATAATATTACACGGTGAGCGTTTGCACCCTATACAATAAAACCGCGTTGGCTTTACTACATATAAAAGAAAACAAAACAAAACAAAAAAAAAATCACAACTTTGACAGCAATTAGGGTGAATAGACATTTATTTTATCCTTTTACTAGCAGGACCAATTGTGATTTTATGCTCTGAAAAAGCTCATTTTAAAGTTTTATGTCTGAAGCGGCCTTGCCAAATCGAGCTTAATATTGTTACACTAAATGGATGGTAAAATGTGTTCTTAAACCCCTCCATCCTGTAAAGGGCCTGGAAGCGGGGAGCTGCTGCTAATGAGAGGCAGGCAGACTCGCAGCCCTCGTGGAGGTGTTTGCCAGTCCCTCCCAGCATCGTCCTCGCTTCCCAGGCTGCTTTTGCCATCCGGGCTCCTCATCCCAGCCACAGCAGCGACCCCAGAGTGCCCGGAGCTGTGCTGCTGCTCTCCAGGGGGATCTTTCCCCTCCTCAGAACAGCCTCTCTCCCTTCCCACACCCCCAGCAGTTCTTTCCCCTCTCTTCTGGCTTTGGGAGCACTGAAAGCCCTTGGTTACAGCAGCTCACAGTGATCAGAGAAACTCTGGTCACATTTTCCTATTTTCTTTTCTTCATCCTCATAAAATCGTTATCATTTTGTGCAGTGGTTCCAGGCATGGAGCAGCTCTGTGCCCTCCTGCTCACAGCACCCTCAGAAACTCCAGAGGAGCCGGGTGATCCCACCCCTCTGCACCCCGCGTTTACCTGGGCCTCCAAATGTTTGCTTTTGGAATGGTGAGTCAGGCCTGGAGGGGCTGGAGCGTGTCCAGGGCAGGGAACGGAGCTGGGAAAGGGCTGGAGAATCCCTGAGATATCTGGGAAGGGCTGGAGAATCCCTGAGGAGCTGGGAAGGGTTTGGAGGATCCTGAGGGAGCTGGGAAGGGCTGGAGAATCCCTGAGGAGCTGGGAAGGGGCTGGAGAATCCCTGAGGAGTTGGGAAGGGTTTGGAGAATCCCTGAGAGATCTGGGAAGGGCTGGAGAATCCCTGAGGAGTTGGGAAGGGTTTGGAGAATCCCTGAGGAGTTGGGAAGGGTTTGGAGAATCCCTGAGGAGTTGGGAAGGTTTTGGGGAATCCCTGAGGGAGCTGGGAAGGCTCAGCCTGGAGGAAAGGAGGCTCAGGGGGAATTTCTGGCTCTGCACAAGTCACTGCCAGAATCAGGATCTGCTGCCAGGGAGCAGGGACGGCACAAGAGCAGATCCCCTCAAGGGTTGGTCCAGGAGGAATTTCCTCATGGAAAGGGTGGCCAGGCACTGGAAGAGGCTGCTCAGGGCGGTGTCACCATCCCTGGAGGTGGCACTCGGTGCTCTGGGCTGGGGACAAGGTGGGGATCGGGCACAGCTGGGACTCCATGACCTTGGAGAGCGTTTCCACCCTCAGTGCTCCTGGGATCCTGGGAATGCCGTGCCCAGACACTCCCTGGAGCTCTGGGCCACCAGCCCAAGGATGAGCCAGAAGCTGCAGCACGAGCTGGACGGGGGAGGAAACGTCCCCAGCAGCTCTGAGGGGCAGGAGGGATTAAAGAGCTTTCCTGCAGATAAAATCGCCTCTCCTCATGCACAGGGCTCCTCAGACTGGTTCAGCAGTGCCCCAATTCCAGTGCCAAAATTCCCAGCGCTGCCCCAAGTCCCTGCAAAGTTCAGCACTCCTGGAGGGCGTGGAGAGTTTCCTGTGCACAGCCAGCCCTGGATGGGACCGGGAAACACAGGCTCAGGGCCGAGAGGGGAAAATTGTGGGGTAAAACTGAAGGTGGGGGATGGCCTGAGGGGCCACGGCAGTGCTGCAGGTCCTGGAAGCTGCCCCAGCAGAGCTCCAGCTCCTTCCAGCAGAGCAGGAGCGCTGGGCTGGGTTCTGGGGATTATTTTTCAAGGGCGCTTTAACTCCTCCAAGACTCTTGCTCAATAAAAAGCTGACATTTGAAATGTCAGGGTTGTGTAAGGAGGACAAAGCCAAGGAAAAGTTCTGTAAAAACTGGGCTGGAAATGCTCCTGCTCCAAGCTGTCCCAGAGCCTGCTGGGGAGGGATGCTTTCTCGGGAGAAAGAGCTCAGATTGGTGCCGTTCATGAGGGAATTAATGCCAGATGGTGTTTTCTGTAATTTGGTTTTATTCTTTATAAAGATGAGGCTCCATGCTGCAAAAAAAAATATAAATATAACCCAAATCAGAACAAATCAACCCAACAAAACCACCGAATATCAATGAAATTCTTTGGGTTTCCCCACAAAACCCAGGGATTTTTACCAACATCTCAGCCCCCATCCTTCCCTCCCATGAAGCTGATGATCTCCACTTGAAATGGAGCAAGAGGAGGTGCATGAATTTTTCCTGCAGTGGGAGGATTGATGAGGCATTTCCCCACAGCCATCCCTCCTCCTGCCTGTCCTTGCTAGATCTGGATTAGGCCAAACTTTGCTGGATTTGCCTGGGAAAACGCTGATCCTGAAAAGAGAGCACATCCTTCCGGAGATTCCTGCGCTGACAATCCCTGCTCCCTAAAATCCCTCTGCCATTCACTCAGGAGATTTAATTCAGCCCCACAGAAAGTTTAATATATCAAAATTCCTTTAATTACAGCACAAACAGGCACTTCCGAGCAGTATTGACCAGGCTTTTCTTTCTGCAGGTTCCTGCTGAAAGCTTTCCTCGCTTTCCTAGGGAGGTGATTTCCAGCCTCTTTGTTCCGTGGCACTTATTAAACAATTCTTTCTGACAGCCTTAAATGCAAACAGCGAGACTGCAGCAACTGGGAAATTAAAAATATATCGTTAATACAACGCCAAAGGCACTTTTTTCTCCCCCATGAATGGTTTGACAGCATTTGCTTTTTAAAATGGAACTGTTCTTTAAACAAATTGTGTTTAGTTACTGACTTGTGTCATAAACCTCTGGTCAATCATTTAGGGAAAGGTCTTAAATGTGGATTTAAATTCAATATTTATAACAGTCGTTGTTAACAAATATATTTAATATTCCTATTTTGTTTATTAGGTTTTTCAGCCTGGAGAAAGGAAGGCTGTGGGGAGACCTCAGAGCCCCTTGCAGGGCTGAAGGGGCTCCAGGAAAAGGGACTGGGGACAAGGGAGGGAGGGACACAGGGAATGGCTTCACATGGACAGAGGGCAGGGCTGCGGGGATTTTGGGAAGGATCCTGGGTGGGAAAGGGCTGGGATGGAATTCCCAGAGCAGCTGTGGCTGCCCCTGGATCCCTGGCCAGGCCAAACAGGGCTTGGAGCAGCCTGGGACAGCGGGAGGTGTCCCTGTGCAACTGGGATGAGCTTTGAGATCCTTTCCCAGCCAAACCATTCCATGGTTCCCTGAGTCAAAGCCACTCAATGAGGTGGACTGGAAATCCACATTTCCCAGGTGGAATCAAAGCATCCCATTGAATTCGGGCCCTGTCAGCTTGGTGGGGTTACTCAGGAGGCACAAAGCTGATCCCGAGCTCTGGGCATTCCCTGAGCAGATCAATTCCTTCCGTTTCCCAGAGTTTGGGCTGAGTTTCATCCCCTCACGGCTGAATTCAGGCGGAGCTTGTGCCCAGCGGGCAGGGAGGGGACAGCTGGTGACAAATCTGCCCTGGGGGCTGCTCCTGCAGGCTGCCCAGGCCACGGCATCACCTGCGGGGGCTGCAAACCCTCCAGAGCAGACAAAGCCACTGCTGAGCCTGGAAACCAGCACCAGCTCCATGGAAATGAAATGGGAATGAAGTGCAGCTCTCTGTTTCCACCATCCCACCATGATCAAACCGTAGATTTCCCCACAACCCATCCTCCCCCTGCCTCGCTGAGCACGTTCAGCTGTCCCTGCCACCACTGCCACGTGTCTTTTGTTTTCAAACATCATTTTCTATTCCAGACCGAGCCGTCAGCTTTCCCAGGGGAACATCGGGATGTTGGGCAAGAGGGAACAGCCCGGGCCGGCGCTGCCAGCGGAGGTGGCAGCGGGGAAAGCGGTGCCTTGGGAGGGTTGTGCAAGGCTTGTGTTCCAGGAGGAAAGGCTGGAGCCAGGCCAGGTTTCCAGGCTGCCAACTTCGGGAATAAAACCCGGGCGGGAAGGGCGAGGGGAGCCGCGGGGATCCAGCGGAGCTCCCGGGGCTAATGAGGGAATCCGCTCGCCGCGGGTACAATTAGCAGCAAAGAAAATAAGTATAAACCGGTCCGGGCTGGAATGGCTTGCTTTGCCTCACACCTTGGTGACACTCCTTGAACTGAACACCTGCGGGGTGGTTCGGAGCCAAATCGGGAAGGTCTCCACCCAGAACGCTCCTGCTGGAGGGCTCCAAGGGCACCTTTGGGGATTACAGCTACGAGCTGGCATCGAGTCCAGATCTGATGGCTCCGTGCAGATGGGATCAGGTTGTAATTTATAAATAGACCTTCCATCTCCACATCCATGCAAAACAGAGGTGGCACCTCTGGAGGAATCGGCAGAAAAATGCAGCGGTGGTTTGCAGCCCATCTTTTAAAATCAAGTGTGAAATCTCCGGCTTGATTGGGGTGGGGGTGATGATTTCAGTGGAATGATCTTTATTGCCCAATCCTCACTTTCTCAGCTCATGAACTCATAAACGCACGGAGATAAACACGTTAGAGTGCCTCTGAAAGCGCGGAGATACCAGCCTGTGCCAGACTAGAAAATTCTAGCCCTAAATGAAGCTGAAAGTGCCGAATTTGGATGCTCAGCCCCTCAGCACTGAGCACGGGGCTGAGGGCGAATGTGCTGCTAATTTTGGCCACCTCCAGCCGGCGCCTGGAGTGGAGTGGAAGGAACCAGTGCCAGATGTTGTTCTGTGCAGACTTGGTGTCACTGGGAGGAGAAGGTGCTTCAGGGAGAGCATTCGTCTGGGAGGGGCCTAAAATAATGAAATAAGTGAATGTCACAGCGTTTTAGTTTATACAGGAGGAGAAACTCTGGCAGCATGAGTCAGGCCCTCTTCGAAGAATGACTAATATTATAAACAAATGGTAAGATAGAGGCACTAAACTCCCTTTTCTGACTGCACTTCTTAAAGGTCATAAAACCGATCGAGTTTTCCAGTTTCAGCTTTTCCCATCGACTTTGCTGAGCAGTAATCAGGTCATTGGGCCACTTCCCTTGGACACTGACCAATGCATCCTCAGCTTTATCCTAAATATAGCAGGCCTTTTTTTAGCATTGTTGGTTTTCCCCCTTTTTCTTTTTTTAACTTTTTTTTTTTTTTTCTTTCGCTTGAGTCCCTCAGAGCGAGTTTAGTGCAGCAGGAAGGTGCCAGACCGACATCACTGGAAAATGACGTTGCAGGGCTGCAGGGAGAGCAGGCTGTGTTTATCCACAGGCTCTGGCACTGCGGCCTGGCTCCTGCGCCTCTCCACCAGAGTGCCTTAAGCCTGACCTGTGGAAACCAGGCTGTGCTTAAGCCAGGCTGGGCTCAGACCGCCCCGTGCAGGCAGCCAACAAAACCGGCGTGTCCTGCTGCCTTTGGAAGGCACTCAGGCTGGAGCTGCAGCTCCTGTGGCACCAGGAACGTCCTCCTGCACAGGAGTTTTACCCAGAAAAGCTGGGATTTGGCTTCTCCACCTCCTGCTGCTGAAGGGTGAGGTGTTTGCTCCGAGCTGGACGCTCCCTGGCAGGGTGGAGAGGCCCTGGCACAGCGTTCCAGAGGAGCTGGGGCTGCCCTGGATCCCTGGAGTGTCCCAGGCCGGGCTGGACAGGGATTGGAGCACCCTGGGGCAGTGGAAGGTGTCCCTGCCACAGCAGAGGTGGAATTAAATGATCTTTAGGGTCCCTTCTAACCCAAACCGTTCCGCATTTCCATGATTCCCTGAAAGAGGAGAGGATCTGTGTAAGACCCCCATGGGAGGGAGGTGGCACAACTCCATTTCTGACTTCCCTCTGTGCCGCTGGCTTTGAAGTGGATTTGAGGAGCAGCTGAAAGCAGCCAGGAGGCCTCGAGCTGGGCAGAGCTCCGGGAGGGAATCCCACCCAAAGCGAGGGGAGGCAGCGCCACACTCACAGCCCGGGGCTGTTGTTCCAATTGCTCCGTGTTTCCTCAGGCCCAGCCCTCCCCTGCATTCCTGGGGACTCCTTCTGCTGTGCTGCCCCACTCCTGGAGCAGAGCAGCCCCGCAGAGCCTCGGGGGCAGGAACACACCCGCGCAGCTCCCGGGACCTTCACCTGCACAGCTTCAGCAGCACCCAGAGCCACAAACGGGGCCAACGCGATCCCGCAGCTCTGCCCAGGGTTGAAACACGGGGCTCTGAGTAAACAGGGCTTTAATTAAATAGAAATAACTCTGCCCTGCTGTTTATTGTGTCACTGAGAAGTTTCATACCCGCTCGAATCGCCACAATTTGCTCCCGTAATTGCAACTCCGCGTTTCGCAAAATGCACGATGCTTCTCACTTCCAATCCGTGGAAAGTATCGCAGATGGACCCTGACAGCTCCCAGCTCCCCCTTTTCTCCCCCTGTGTGCTTTCCTGTCTCTGGCTCGCTCCTGGCTCGCTGCTGTGGAAGCTGCAGGGTGTTCTTACGAAGAACCAGCAGAGCAAGGTGACCCCAGACGTGTTCCTGCCCGTGATGTCCTGCAAATGCTGTTCCAACGTGTTCCGTTCATCCCAAGGAAACAAAACTGCAGGAATGCTGTCTGTGTCATTCCAGGGCACATCCAGGGACTCTTGACATCCCCTGGGATGAGCTGCACATCTGCTGAGAGGAATTTCATCCACCTCGTTCTTTTCCACTCTGAGGCGTTGGGTGGTGAGCTCAGTTCTGCTGGAGGAATAACAGGATTTCTTCCCTCAGCCCTTGGGCCTCGTCCTTCAGAAGCCTCAGCCATCCTGAAATCCCACTAAACAGTGAAAACCACACAAGACACACCAAGAACATTTCCACTCAGACCCGCTGCCTGTGAGAAGAAGGAGAAAAGGCCGTTTTTTAAAGCATGTTTTACAATTTGGTGTCTCCAAACAAGCCCGGCCACTGGGTTTGTCTTCGGATAGACAGATATTTGTCACTCTATTATTGTTTTACAGTGTCAGCTCCAGACACTTAAGTATTGTTGGAATGCAGTAGGGGGGGGAAAAAAAATCATGTTTTAAATCTCCGATGGGGTAATAAACTGCAGCCAGGAGCTAATTGTGCTGAAACTTGATCTTTTACAATCTGTTATTGCTGGAGTGGGACTCCCCAAGCCCAGAGCACTGGGGTTTGTTCCACCATTAGTTAGGTCGTTCCTACACGCTCCCCAAAACCCCCAGATCACAGCTCTGCTCCCAGCTGGGGACTCCGCTTCAATCCTCAGAGCCATCGATGCATTTTGGACATGAAACCGGCGAGGGAGGGGATTAATCCTCATCAACTTTAATGGCTCGCCGTGGATTTGCTTCCTACAAACTTTCTTCCACCCAAGAAGTGCTGGGAATGTCGTAGCCCTCCTGTCAGGAGGAAAATGAATCATTGCCCGGAGCCTGGAAGGCCAGAGGTGAATTGGAAGCCGCGCTGTGGAACACTCACACTGCAGAATTATTATTTTCTTTTTACGCCAGCATTAAATAATATTTGAGCTCAGGGTGGCCAAGCCAACGGGTGGTTTCAGTGCTGAATGAGACCAAAGAAAGGGTCCATCCATCATGGGCTCAGCTCAGGTTTTGTTCAACAATCTCGGGGGGTTTTTTTGGTTTGTTTTTTTTTTTTTTTGGTTTCTCCCAAACTTTGTATCGACCAGAACTTAAAATGCCAAGTCCAACTTCTAAATGTTAAGTCCCAGTTTGGATGAAATTTTTGGCTGGAAAATGTTTTGAAGGTCCAATGAAAGGGATGCTCTTTCCCAGTGTTTTTCTCATCTGGGTGAGGCCGATTAATAGATGTGCCTGGTTAAAACTGGAGAATTATTCCGAGGATATTTTAGCCAAGGACAATGAGATTTATTGAGGCTGGTACAATTCTGGGGTCACATTTCATTGGGAATTCACTGAATTTTTATTTTCAAAATTTTCAGCTGTAAAATGCAGTGTGAAGATTCGTTCCCTTCAGGTTTTCACCCAGTCCTGGGCTTGGGGAATCTCCTGAGTTGGGACCCGTGAGGGTCGTGGAGGATCACCAAGGATTTCCTGAGCTCTGGGCAGCTCAGCAGAGATTGTGGGCAGAGCCCGCTGCAGATTCAGGCTGCAAAGGGCTGCAGATAAATTCAGATTCATCAGAAGTGCCCAAGGAAGTGCCCAGGCCAGGCTGGACGGGGCTTGGAGCAGTTGGGGACAGTGGGAGGTGTCCCTGCCGTGACAGGGGTGGCACTGGATGGGATTTAAGGTCTCTTCCATCCCAAACCATTCCAGGATTCTGTTCCAACATTCTGCCTCTGGAATGGGGCTGAGGGTACTAACGGGGGATGAAAATTGTTTTTTCTCCCCAAATCTGAGAAACCCCTGGGTGTTGTGCGTGCCTGGGGTGAGTGAGCAGCCCATTAACACCACCCCATGTGGGGAACAAACCCAGCGGCCCTTTCCACAGCGAGCATCTGACAAGGAGACAAAATAATTATAGAGCTGCGTGGTACCGAATCCAAAAGTGAAGAGCTTGGCACTCCCAGGGCCCAGGCACGCAGGGAGCGCAGGGGAAGGGAGGAAGTGTTTTGCACAACCATTTGTCAGGCCAGAAGTGCTCATTAAACGTGGTCGGCCTCTCCTCCCCAGGAAATTCGCTCCCTCCTGCCCGAGGAGAGCCGAGATGTCCGTGGATATCCACCCCTCCGCTCCCATGGCTTGGACACAGCAATTAGAAACTAATTACACCAAAATTAATCCCCGTGCAGGGAGGGGGAAGAGAAACTGCTGAAATTCGGAGTTGTTCATCCATCATTCCGAGGGAACAAGTGCCAAAGGGAAGGAACAGAGCTGGGGCCAAAGCAGCTCGAGGAGGTTTGGCTGTTTACTCCTTTAAGTGCATGTTTGGTCACAGGGGGTCTGACTGGGATTCTGTTGATAGTCAGCTTTCCAGGGGCAGTTCCAAATGTAAGAGTTAAAGTTTATTCTCAGCCCTCTCTGCGCATCTGAGTTTAGTTCGGCCAAGACCAGAATTAAATGCAGCTTTGGTGTAACTAATGAGAAAAACTCGTACAAAAAAGAAAAAGGAAAAAAAATAGAAAAAAAAAAAAAAAGAGCCTTTCACTCATGGATGCTTCCCAAAGAGATGCTGTGGTTGATTAGAGCTGATTTAATTACTGTGCAGTACAAAGAGCACATCTCCTCTTCCCTGGGCTGCACAGTGTGGATAAGCAGGAACCCTTCCAAAGCACGGAGCACTCCCCTGCCACGGGCACAGCACCTCCTGGCCCCTGTGCTCCCAGAGATTCCCCATCCTGGGAGGATTCTCCAGTTCTGAGTGAGCTGACCCAAGGCAGAAACTGATGAGAAATTCCCCTCGGTGGAATGTGAAATCATTGTACTCCACAGTGACAGCAAGTGAGGGGACAGCAAAATGTTCCTGCTTCCAGAAACCAGGGATTGGGGTCATTTATGACAAAAGCCAGAAAAATGAAAACATCTCTTTAGAATCTTTGGATCTTGCAGGAGAAAGTTGTTGCTCTGGGGAAATACCGACCAGCTCTGCTGGGCAGGTCCTGTTGGGTTGGTGGGAGAGAAACCTTTGGGTGATCCACGTTCCTC
The DNA here is from genome assembly GCA_013400315.1 of Bombycilla garrulus. Lineage (NCBI taxonomy): Eukaryota > Metazoa > Chordata > Aves > Passeriformes > Bombycillidae > Bombycilla > Bombycilla garrulus. The sequence goes on from VXBU01011579.1 coordinate 383,003, forward strand.
CCTGGCCTTGAGAGGCCACGAAAACACCAGGGTCACCATCGCCATCAGGGGCTGAGCAGTTTGGCAGGTAAAGAATATTCCAGAGGCTCGGGGGGGACGCAGAGCGGAGTCCAAGTGGAGCCCAAGCTCAGCTCTGCACAAGAGAGACGTTGATTGTTTTGGCCTCTTTCCTTTGCTCCAGGGGAAAATCGAGGCACCCTTCTTGGGATATTATTGGTGCGAAATCATAAGTTACAGTTTTATTACCAGTGGCTGTGTGCGTGTGAGGGAGAGAGGAGGAGGTGCTGGGCACAGGAGAGCATAACCACTCTTTTGTAACCATGAATCCATTCTTTCTCAGTTCGCTCTCTGCAAAACACAGGTTTAATTTAGGGAGAGAAAAATTGGGAAAACAAAAAACCAGAATTTGCTTTTCCATATAGCACCAAACAGCCATGTTTGGAATATTTATATTTCGTTTAAAGCCTTCTTGTCTTCGAACTTGAATTCTTCACTTTGCATTGCTGAGGAAAAAAACAATTAAAAAAAAATAGGTGGGCTGTAAAGACTTATTCTCGCTTTATAAAATTGCAAATTATTTTAGCCCACCTCACATATTGATCTGGAGCAACCATGTTTTCCATGTAAAAACATCTCCCTGCATTTCATCCCCTCACAGATTTCAAAGCTCCCCGGCCTGTGTTGAGTTGTAAAGTTCTATTCAATGGCTTGGTTCGCTTCCAAAAACGCTGGCTGAGAAATCTGGATCTGGAACCGGCGTTGTTGGGGGAAATGTTTTCCCCCATTAACTGCAGGATGTTTTCACTGATTGTTTTGCACATAGCATGGGTTTATTTACTTTTCCCCATGTCAGGAGCCTCAGCTGGGCTGTTCGGTAGAGTCCAAAACCAACAGGTTTTCGCAACGGGAGGATTTTTGTGGAATTAGGACAATGTCCCCTTCTCTGGGGCAACGAGCGCTTTGCTGTCCTGGCCTTTCTGTGCCTGTGGACATTTGCCCATCTGCTGATTCGTGTTGTTCCTGCCCCTCATCCTTCACCCTTCTCCCCACAGACCGGGTCTGGCCCTCTGTGGCTGTGCTCAGTGGGAGTCAGATCCATCAAGGCCAGGCTGGATGGGGCTTGGAGCAGCCTGGGGTAGGTGAAGGTGTCCCTGCTATGGCAGGGGTGGGATGGGATGAAATTTAAGGCCCTTTCCAGCCCAATTTTAGGTCCTTTCCAACCCAATTTAAGGTCCTTTCCAACCCAAGCCACTCTGGGATTCTGGGATTGTACAAACAATGTCCTCTCCACTCTACTTCAAGAAGCAACCACCCATTTGTATTTTAATTGATTTACCAAAAGAGCTTAAGAACCACTTAAAAGTTTTCTGGTCTCTGCCTGGCAAGGTATGAGCTCACCTGAAGGACAGCAGGGATGTGGGATGGGCTTTTTGTGCTCTGCATGTTCATGATCTCCAGTTGTCTCGATTCTCCCAGGAATGGTGTTTGGAATGGTTTTTGGAAGGTGTTTTTTTGTACCCTGTATGTTCATGGTCCCCAGGAAAGGTTTTTGGAAGATGGTTTTTTGTACCCTGCATGTTCATGGTCTCCAGTTNGCCCTGCATGTTCATGGTCTCCAGCTGTCTCAGTTCTCTCAGGAATTATGTTTGGAATGGTTTTTGTACCCTGCCTGTTCATGGTCCCCAAGAATAGTTTTTGGAAGGTGGTTTTTTGTACCCTGCATGTTCATGGTTTCCAGTTCTCTCAATTCTCCCAGGAATGGTGTTTGGAATGGTTTTTGGAAGGTGGTTTTTGTACCCTGCATGTTCATGGTCTCCAGGAATGGTTTTTGGAAGGTGGTTTTTGAACCCTGCACGTTCCTGGTTCCCAGCTCTCTCAGCTCTCCCAGGAATGGTGTTTGGAGGAGGCAGGGGTGTCACAGAGGCGCTGGGGGNATGTTCATGGTTTCCAGTTCTCTCAATTCTCCCAGGAATGGTGTTTGGAATGGTTTTTGGAAGGTGGTTTTTGAACCCTGCACGTTCCTGGTTCCCAGCTCTCTCAGCTCTCCCAGGAATGGTGTTTGGAGGAGGCAGGGGTGGCACAGAGGCGCTGGGGGTGGTTCCTCTCCCAGGGGATTTGGAATCACAGAACCCCAGAGGGTTTGGGGTGGAAGGCACCCTAAAGCCCATCCCACCCCACCTCCTCACGGGCAGGGACGCTTCCCCTGCCCCAGGCTGCTCCAAGCCCCGTCCAGGCTGTCCTTGGTGATGGGACATCCATCAAAGCCCTCTCTGCTCCTCAAAGAGATACTCGATGAAAACTCTGAATTTCGCCAACACTAAAGTGACTTCGGTGGGGTTTTTTTTAAATGATTGTTGGAGTATTTTGCAACTTCTGTTCCCCTCTGGCTGGGATTCGAGCACCCTCTCCCTCCACCCCCTCCCCACCTCCTGACAGCAATCGCCAGTTGTAAAATAATAGACCATCAGCCAGCAATAATTTGCAATCCAAACAGACTTGACGCTCTCTGACATTTATTGAAACCTCAGACCCTGTTCGCTGGTTTCAGTTTTCCTCCCTTTGCTCTGTTTTTACAGACAGACAAGTGCTTAGATTTGGGTTTAATAATGAGCAGAAATTTCGCCTTGGCCCGGCTTTGCTTGTGTTGGCTGCGGCGGGGCCGTGCAGCAGACGGGCGGTTGGAGTTAATTACGCTAAATGGTGAGAACATTATTTGACCCCACTGGTTCAGCACCAGATGTTGAACATTGCCTCTGAGAAACCAGCACAGACGTCAGGCTTTGGAGGCTGCACGGGGAGGGAGAACAGACTTGGAGCTCGAGTCACTTTTTTTACTATTTTTTTCGCCTTTTTTTTTNTAACTATCCCGGGATAAGCCCGGGACAAACAAAGCCCTTATTAGGGACAGGTGACAACATTCAGCTGCAGCCACTCAGGGCAAATTAGGCCACGGTTGTAGTTTTGGGAGCTGAACGTATCAAAAACCTCCCCCGAAAAATCATTTTGCTAAATGTACGGTGAACGTTCTGCCAGCACGAGGTATCAACTTTGGTAAATCCTTCCTGGAAAGTGAACTTTACATTTACGGGCCAGACATGATGGAATTTAATGTTTGAAAATGATTAAAGGATTTTGTTCTTTCCTAGTAACAACTGCATTTATCAAGGTGGCAGCCACGGTGGCCTTAAAAAGAGCTGAAATGGAGCTGAACTGCTGAGCTTTGCCTGGCGTGGGGCTGGGAATCCCTCCGGTCTTTAGGCTTTAGGATTGGGGAATTACGTGGGGAGATAGGGGAGGAGGGCAGAACAAAGTGTTTATTGACCCCAGTCTGTGTTAATAAAGCTTTAGAAGTATTACCTGCTCGGGGATTGTCAGGGCACAGCAAAGTTCTCCTGACCTTGGAGGAAAACTGAAACTCCTCTCAGTCTCTGGGTAAACTGCTTGGACTGTGGGAGTGACAACGCTTGTGCAGATTTATGTAGGACAGGAGAAGAAATTAAAAAGGTTTTTACCCCCAAAAATGTGTCCCAATGCCTTCAGCTGCTTGCATGGCAGTGATAGGGGTTTTAACACCGCACAGTTCACAGACAAATTTGAATTGTGGTTCTTTTTGCAGCGGGTGACATCCCTCACATTGTACTGAGCAGCAGCTCCCCTCCACCACCTGTGTGTCCCTGGGGTGCAGGACAGGGACTCCCAAAGCTGAACAGCGTTTGGGGCTGCTTTTGGGGGTCCTGGAGCCAAGCCCCAGCAGAATTCACAGCCACTGGATAATTCCAGTGGTTCGAGGTCTCTGGTATTTGGTTTGAGCATCACCACGTGCCTGGAGCATTATTTCAGGGGCTGAACCATCCCAGATTCCTTGCTCAGCTTTGGTGTTCCTTCCTCATTCCCCACGTGACAACACGATCCACGAGCTGTGTCCCCACATCTGGATCAACCCCTGAACTGGATCACTCAGGGAGTCTCTAGAACTCAAGGAGTCTCTCAGAACTCTTTTATTTCCCTTTTCCCTCTGAGTTTCCCGGCCTTTGAGTGCTGCTCTTCCAGCACACAAGCAGCAGGGAGGTGCTGGTGATGTAACACAACACACAGTGCTGCAGTCGGAGTATTCCCACTATTTTCTGGGTCGGTGAGAGATTCTCAGCCCCCTTGATCTATCAAAGTCCTGCAGATACCACTTTCCATTGCAAAAATTCGGAGCAAATCCACTGCAATTCCCACAGGGCAGGTCCGAACAAACACCCTGGCTGGATTCTGCCATGAAAAAGCAAAAACCTTGGAACAGGTTTCACACAAAACCATGGAAGAGCTCACACTGAACTCACCTGGAGGGCATCACCACCCTGGGATCCTGCAGGGCACATCCCCTGTGCCCAAAATCACAAAACACATGGATATTTTAGGGCTGGGCACACAGTGAACACTCATGGTATGTCCAGGACACGGATCCCGTTTACTTTCCCTCTAAAGCAGGTGAAGATGCCCTCAAGGACAAAGCCATGGCCAGGCCTCTGCTGAGACCAGCAGGAACTGCCAGAAATGGGGTTTTCCACCCAAAACTTGGGCACAGCTGCTTGGAGCAGCCCTGGCAGGACAGGAGGGACGTTACCTGGAGGGTTTTTTACAGCAGAGGAGGCAACAGGGTTGATCGTGCCAGGGTTAAAGTGCAGTCAGGTGAGCACAGGTTATTGCAGCTTTTTTCCCCACTTTGAGCACTAAATGGGTAATTTTGGATCAAAACAAAGCTTTAGATAAAAGCTGTGTGATTTTCTGTATGTATTTTTTTGCAAAATTGGGTGCCTGACATGTCCAGCTGAAGAGTTCTTTATAAAAGTTCACTTCAGAGCAAGCTGTGGGATGAGGACAGACAAGGTTTGGTGCTCTGGGGTTCTCTAGGAGAGGTTTAGGTTCCCTCACAGGCTTCAACACTGTCTGTAATTTACTGTGAACCAGGAGGGACATGAGCTGAAACTTTTAGGAGCAGATTAGGTTGAAAAAATTTATGACAGCATTTAGAAACATTAGACTTGGGACTGCATGCCAGAGCATGACAAAATAGCAGGTAATAACAGATCTCATTAGAACTGTTTATTTAAATTGAACATTAGCCTGTCAGGGATGTTTTTGCTGCTGGATTGGTCTTATTTTCATCCAGATTAATTTCTACCCAATCCAAGTGCTCAGAGGTGTCTTCCTAGGACTGCACAGTGTGTTCATTCCATGAAGTTTATGTTATTTCTGAATTTTAAGGAGAACGTTGCTTTCTGTCCTTCTCCATCCACCACCTCCATGTTTAATGATCTCTGTGTATCAAAATGCAATTAGATTCTCAGAAGGATCCAAGTGATTCAGGCTCCAGTGTGCTGTTTCAAAAGGATTGGCTCACCCTCCCTGAACAAAACACTGGAGTATTTGCTTTTCTTGGTCTTGGACCACAGTTCTTCTGTCTCAGCCTTCACCTTCCCCCCTGTGAGGGTGGGCAGGCACTGGCAGGGATTCCCAGCGAAGCTAGGGCTGCCCCTGGAGCCCTGGAAGTGTCCCAGGCCAGGCTGGACGGGGCTTGGAGCACCCTGGGATGGTGAAAGGTGTCCCTGCAATGGTATTAAATGGTTTTTAAGATCCCACCCAAACCTTTCCATGATGCCGTGACTCTTTCTGGTTCTTACTCTCAGTCCTTTAACGCCAGATGCGTGTACAGAAATTACCCAGTGTCCTAGGTTACAATGTAAGAATGTTCCAGAAGGTCTGTATTCTATCTCCATCTTCATGAACTGTTAAAATCAGGAGGGGCAGTGTTTTCCTTACCTCCTCCCCCGGACCATCTCCTGTTAATGGGCCATTAACACCTTGCCCAAGAGTCACAGATAAC
>VXBU01011579.1:388886-432268 GCA_013400315.1 Bombycilla garrulus
GCCCTTCTACAGGATCTCTGCTTCAACAGAACCATCTGTCACTCCAGGAGCACTACTGGAGCCACCATTGCAACTGGACTGCTACCAACACCCTGACTGACAGGGTGTCAGGTTGTATTCTAATTATCAGGTTTTGGGGTTTTTTTGTTTAATACTGCATCTTGTTCTAATTTTCCTATTAGGTTATAGTTTGTTAGTTTTTTGTTTTATTTTATTTTGTTTATACATATTAAAGAACTGTTATTCTTATCTTCATATTTTTGCCTGAGAGCCCCTTTAAATAATTTGGAGGGAGGGGGTTTGCATTTTTTCTGTTCCGGGAGGGGCTCCTGCCTTCCTTGGCCGGCGCCTGACTTTCAGAACCAAGACACCCAGACCCAGTCCCCTCTCTGGATGATCTCTGCTCTCTGTTCCCTGATCTTAACCAACCTTCCAATAACAGCTTTATTCTTTCAGCTCAGCAGACCTTCAATAATTGCAGCACATCAGCTGCCTCCCCCTCCAGTGAAGGTGAAGATCTCTCCTGGCTCAAAGCTCGAGGTAACTGCTGTGGTTTGGGGTTGTTTGAAGCACACAGAGACATCCTGGATGTGCCTGGACCTGTTGCTTGGTTTATCCAGGCCAAGCCCCTCCAGACATGAGCTTTGTGATTTATTTTCTTAGACAACAACCCGAGGTGCAGCAGAATATTTACGTGGACAAAGGTTAGGCAAAAGCAGGAAAACAAACCCCAAGACAGCACAAACAAGCAAATCTTCCAAAGCTGCACTTTCACTTCAGCACCTGAGCTGTGTTTGACAGGAATTCAGTGCCAGCCCCATATCCAGCAGACAATTATTGCTTGGATCTTGAAAAAAAAAAAAAATCATTGGAATGATGTCACCATTGCTCAGCTAAATCTGGGAAATCAGTTGGGTTTTGCAACTGTGGGGATGGAAAGTGCTTTTCATGAGCCTGGGCAAAATAATGTTCAAATCATTTCCTACCTTTTATTTTATCTCTACTAATCAAGCTGTTTCCTTTTTTATATGAATTTTGGAGGGGTTCAGCTCTAGAAGAGCATCTTTAGGCTCTTTAAAAACACTCACAGGAGGGTTCATGGATTCATGGAACGGTTTGGGTTGAAAGGGCCCTTAAAGATTATCTGGTCCAGGGGCATAAAAAATGGAAGGCAACCCTGAGGAACCAACATTCCTGAGGCTATTCCCAAAGTGTCTCCAGGGAAACCAAAAAGAAGGAAAGACGCTGGTGGAGAAGTGTTGCAGGGCAGAGAATACTGTGAATTTAATTAGCACAGCCAGACTGACAACCAAAGTGCCTTGGCAGAAGCTAACAGAGCTTTGAAGATTACAACATTTTTAAAATGTTTTAACAGCCACCAAGACCCTTTATGAACAGAATCACTGCAGTTCACTGCTAAAATCCTTCCATCATTCCTCCTCATGTTTCCAAGTGATGTTAACTTCAAGCCACGGAGCTCAGCTGTGTCGTTTTTGGGTAACAGAGAAGCAAATTCTCCTTGCTGCAGGAAGCACAGGGTATAATTCTGTGGCCGGTGTTGTGGTGAGGCTCAGCCTGGGTTTTCCTCTCTGTGAAATTATTGTGGATTTTAAACCCTCGAGCACCTGGAAGGAAGGAGCCCAGCAGGTACCTGTGGAGGGATGGAAGGGCAGGAGCTTCTCCCTGATTTCCCAACGGGAATCTTTCCCCCTGCTGGGTGGGGTTGGGTTTCCTGGAGCTGGTTTTGGTGCCAGGAGTGCTGCTTGTTGTGGTGGGAGATCTGCACCTCAAACCAAACCCGGCTGTTGCTGTGGCCTGGGTGGGCAGCTCACCCCCAGCCTTCCTGGGAAGTTCTCCTGCTGGGAACAGCCCAAAAATTCCCATCTGGGCATCAGCCTCAGCCTGCCGGGCCCTGCTGGGCTGGGATGTTGTTTAGTGCCACAGAACAATGCTGTCACCTGGGAGCTCTGCAGTCTTTGGAGCTGATTTCTTATAAATGGCTTTTCCTCCCCTTGTTCCCCTGCAATCCAGCTCCTGGCTCAGCCCTGAGGGATGCTGAGCTGTCCCCTCTCTGTGTCACTCTGTCACAAGGTTTGGGACAGGGCATGGGAAGTGCACGTGAGAGAAATGTTGGATTAGTGGAGCTGCTTTAATCCAGAGCCCCTTTGAGCAGGGGGAGATCCCCGAGCAGCAAAGGCACCTGCTGGGCTCTCCCTTTGGATTCTGCCCCATCTCACCTGGAGAATTCCTGGGGTTATTCCTGTTGAACAGCTCCAGAGCGCCCAGCCATGCCACAGATTTTAAACAGAGCAGGAAATTCCCAAAGGAATTCAGGTTCCAAGCCTGGGATCCACTCGTGGGCATCTCCTGTTCCCCCTCCAGCTCCATCCCAGCTGTCCCTCACAGGCAAAAGCCCTTCCTGCTTTTCTGATCCTCCTGGGAATTCCAAGGTGCCATTCACAGATTTATTCCCAACATTTCTTCATGCTCGTCCGTGCCAATGCTTTGCCTTCCCAGTCTGGATGAAGAGAGCATCTGTGTGTCAATCCCATCAGGTGGATTTCAGCCTCAAGCAGAGGCATTTATCTATTTATTTTTCATTTATGAAGTTAGCCAGACTCAAAGCTGGAGGACGGAAGACCCGTCAGTGGAATGAACTTTGGAAAGCAGGGTGGGAAGGATTCTGTTCCCTTTAAAAAGCAAAAGTCAGCTGTAAAGGTTTTGATAAGTGGTAGAGCTGAAGTGGAATCAATTTGCAAAATAACAAAAAAAATTGCTAAAAAGCAGTTTTTACCTGCAGTCTGTGCCCTCCTCAGGAACCCCAGTACCAAAGCAGAGTTTCCAAGCTGCCCGCTATGAATTTAAAGGTATTTAAGTAATAACTTCAATATAAACCACTCAATAATTGTCCTCCCAGAGCTTTAGTTAATAAAGCAACTCTGGGCAGAATATGGAAAGTTCAAATCCTGGAATAAAATGCCCAGGTTTCATTTCATTTGCTTCCTTCTCTTTACCCCAAAAAGATGTTTTCCAGCCAAAACACACCACTTGTTCTTATTAATGAACTTCTGTGTATTTATCCAGATTTCTCGCTACTGAACATCTCCTTCTCCCTGTTATTTTATGCTGCTGAAATTCAAGCAGAAGAAAGGGGTTAGAATTAATTATAGCCTTTGGCTTGGAGGATTAGCCACAGATGTTGAATTATTATTATTATTGTACTGTATTTCGGGAATGACACAAGGAATGTGTGGAGACCCGTGGTATCTGTTAGGAGAAAAAGGAATGTTTAAATCCTGAAAGAACTTTAATTCCCCTTTTAATGGCAATCAATGGGCCTGGTTAGAAAATGAAGAATTGAGGTGACAATTATGAAACGTTGGAGTGGAGGGCCAGGAGTGGGACTTGGATCATCCTTGTGGGTCCTTTCCATGTTTATGATTCCATGATCCCGTGATTCCATGATCCCGTGATCCCGTGATTCTGTGATTCCGTGATTCTGTGATTCTATGATTCCATTCAAAACCATCTTGCTCTCTGTGTGCAAATTATCTTTTCTAAAATCCAAAATACCAAATCCTTTGGTAACACAACTTGGCATGAAAAGCAGAGAAGCTTCTCACAATTAAGGACAGGTCTGTAATTAAATTACTCTTCTGCTCATGTTAATTATGGCTGGATCTGACCATTCAGCACCACCACAGTGAATCCACAGCACGATTGTTTTACTGTTGAATTAATGTTCAGTTAGTTTTGCATGTAGCTCTGGGCATGCTTTGCCATTGTTACAACGAGAAAGGATTAAAAGAAAAGGAAAAAAACCTCCCCTGCAGCCAAGGCCAAGGGGAATAACATCAGAAGCCTGATCATTTGTCACCTATGGTCACTCAAAACCATTATTTCTTTTACACACTGTAATTTCAGATAGACTTGTGTAAACAGTGTAAAGATTTATTTTCTCAAAATATCAGAACCACTTAGCATGAGTCACAAGCCAGATTTCAGGCAGATAATTTTCTTCTAATAGATTTTTGGGTTAACAAGATAAAAATTAACATGAAAATGATTATGTGCTGACTGAAGGAAACCTGGTTTTATTTTGTTCCCTATTTGTTTTACAAGGGAAGTCTTCAAGTATCTTGCAGGGGCAAAAATATTTAAAGTGTTTGCACATGTTTCCCATTTCCATTTTATAAGATTCATTCACAGTCAGCCAAACGTATCTTTCTCTCTCTCTTTCTCTCTATATTTTTTTTTTCCTTTTGATGCACTCCTTAATTAGCCTTAAAGGCTCCAAAGGTGCTTTTTTCTGTCTGTCTCTTTATTCCAGACGTCGAGAGCGGCGAGCGACGCTCGCAGTGAAGTCATCGGGCTCTCAAAGCCGAGCTGGATGCTCCTCAAAGGCTTGGGGGGTGTCCTCTGATCCGCTCTTTCTCCTCCCCAGAAAGGAGCAAAGTGCAGATCTGAGCCTGGCCGTCATCAGGAGCTCAAGTGGCTGCTCGTGGATAATTTGGATTTGGCTCCGGCTGCCAAATTCCAGCCCCTGGGAAGGAGTGGCCGTGTGGAGCTCCGCGTTCGCAGGGGCTCCAGTTCGGGCACCCCACAGCCCCTTCTGTCCCCAGAGAAGCTGTGGCACCATGGCAGGGACACCGTGGGCTCCCTGGGGCCAGGTTTTAAACTTCTTTAGGCACAGGATTTTGCAGGAGTCGGGGATTTTTTTTCCCTCTTAAGAATCTGCTCCAAAATGCAGCAGACCTGAGTGAAGGCTGAGGCCCCTCTGAGCTGCCCCAAGCTCTTGCGTCCCCACTGCTGCACTGTCATCTCCTTGGGCCAGGCTTTCAAATTAGTTAGGCATGGATTTTTCAGCAGTTAGGGCTTTTTGTCCCTTTTAAAATCTCATCCAAAATGCAGCAGACCTGAGTGAAGGCTGAGGCCCCTCTGAGCTGCCCCAAGCTCTTGCGTCCCCACTGCTGCACTGTCATCTCCTTGGGGACAGATTTTACAGTTATTTAGGCACTGGATTTTTCAGAAGTTAGGTTTTTTTTTTCCCTTTTTAATACCTGCTCCAAAACAGAACAGACCTGAGTGAAGGCCTGAGGCCCCTCGAAACTGCCCCAAGTCCTTGTGCCCCGTTGCTGTGCCATCCCCTCCTTGGGGCAGGTTTTAAACTTCTTTAGGCACAGGATCTTGCAGGAATTAGGGACTTTTTTCCCTTTTAGGATCTGCTCCAAAATGCAGCAGCCCTGAGCCGCCCTCGGAACTGTTCTGTGTCCCCAGTGCTGTGCCATCAGCATTGCACCACATGGAATTTGTAACCACAATTACAAATACAATTTTACAATTTACCGCAGCTCAAGGTCCCTGTGATGATGAATGTGCTGCAGCAGGGCTCTCCGGGCAGCACTGAATGTTTTTAAGGAGAATCTTATCACAGTGATTAAAGTTTCTTTTTATTTTGTATTTTGCGAAGTGACCCCTTTTTCCCATCCTCAGAGTTTCAGCACCGCAGGGAATTCCGTCCTCCCATTTTAGCAGAAGAGAGAAAAGAAGGATTTGAAGAAGTTAAGGACTAAGCTGTTCCACTTTCTCCCCTTTGCTCAGCCTCAGAAATCCCTCACACAGTGATGAGTCATTTTTTATTCTATTTAAGCCCAAGTTAAGTCAACATCATTTAAGGCTGGTGACTAAGTCTTGAGTGATGTTGATGTAAATGAAATAGGAATAACTGGGACTTCACCAGGACACAGCACATAGAGATCCTCACCAGAAGAAAAAAAAAAAAAAAGAAAAAAAGAAAGACAGAGTTAGTCCCAACCAGAGAAAGAAAGAAAAAAAGAAAAACAAAATAAAAAAGGAAGAAGAAAATAAATAAAAGGCAGCTGTTTGCAGGAGATCTCTGATGGATTAAAACCAGGACTGGAAAGCTGCCCTTCTCCTGCTGGTGGAAATCAGCAGATCTCTCCTCAAAGTGGGCAGGGTTTCAGCAATTGCTGTGCAGAGCAAGGACAGGAGCCCTTATCTGCCACGAGTCTTATCTGGCTCAGGTCTGAGCCCATGATCTGCACAAAGTATTTCCACTGGAGTTTTGGGTCAAGAAGGGAAATTTGGCTCTGTGGCCCTCAAGAGTGGGATGGATTCAAGAGTGGGATGGATTCAAGAGTAGACGTGGTACAGTTTGCAATAAAGGATATCAATGAGCTTGTGGGTGTTCTTGGGGTTCCATGTGGCAAAACAGCCCAGTAAAGACCAGTAAAAGACCAGTAAAACCAGTTCTAAAGCCTGGGCAGCCTGCCCAGCGCAGCAGCACCAGAGAACCGCAGTCCTTGGCTGGCACCGCTTTTTTCTTGTCAGCTTTGGAGCCTGTCCCACCGACACCACAACAACCTCCAGAGGCAACACCTGAATCCTGCTTCTCCTCCTTTCTTCTCCTGGAACGATCTCGGCAGCCGCTGCAGAGGCTTTGCTAAACATGTCAGATTAAAGGTCTAAGCAGACGAATAAATGCAGTCCATCTGAGGGCATGTTTCCTCTCACACCTTCGGGGGCTGTCAGCATCTTGAATGGGATTCAGAAACATGTCCTTGAAGCTGGCTGGAATGCAGCTTAATACATCAGGGGCAGCGTTGGAGAGAGGAGAAAAAAGGATGGGGGAAGCTTTCATGGCAAGGCACCCCCCTCCTTCCCTTTCCAGTCCTGCAATTGCTGCACGGGGATAAACAAGGACTGGCGAGGGGATGGCGACCTGCAGCCATCTCCCTGCTCTGCAGCTCAGTTTGCCCTCTACTCTCCGTATCCTGGGGTTTTCACGCTCTCTTCAAAGCTTATTTGATTTTTGATTCAAGCCCCAGTTCTTTCCAGCACTGCAAGCTGCCAGGTTTCAGCACTCTGCAGAGCTGGTTGTGTCAATATTCCCGGTTAAAGGGAAGCTGAGGAGTTGGAAAGAGATATCTTAGCTTTTCACGCTCCTGTTTCTTTGCACAGCTCATCTCCCAGGAATAACTCCTGTGTCCTGGGCCAAGCCCTGTCCTGCCCTCAGCGCAGGGAGCAGCCCCAGAGCAGCTGAGCTGGGCCTTGTTCTCGCTGTATTTACATGAAATTTGCATGAAATCAGGTTTAGGGCAGAGCTGGCGAGAGTCAGAGCCCTCCTGAGCACAGGACAGTCCCTGAGGGAGGTGACCTGAGCACCGGCAGGGCTTTGGGTGCTCTGCAGGTAAAATATTCCACAGAATGAGCAGCACTGACCATTGAACAGCCTCCTGAACTGCACATTCTCAACCCTGGAAGTGCCCGAGGCCACCTTGGAGCCACCTGGGGTGCTGGAAAGTGTCCCTGCCCCAGCAAAGGATGGGAGGAGCTTTGAGGTTCCCCCCCCATCCCAAACCCTGCTGGGATTCTGTGGAAAGTCACTGATTTCACAATAGGAGGATCCTTCAAATATTCAAATATTTAAACTTGCAAACTAATCTCTGTGCTCCTCTTTTTTTGGTTTTGCTTGAAATGCCTGTTTGTTTGTTTTCCCTCAAGTCTTTAATTTAAGGAATGTAATTAATCTCAAAACCTTTTAGAGTGAACATCCCAAAGCGACATTGTACCATCCATCTTTGGGATTCAGCTGGGAAATTCAGAGAAGCTGAATTAAATACATTTTATGAGATGTCTGCATTTATCTCCTCTGTAGGAAGACAAATTCTTGTGTTACAGGGAAAGAAAAATCATTCAGGCTCCTGTGCATTGTAGGGGACTTAAAATATCTCCTTAAAATGTGGATTTTGACTTTCTGCCCAGCACTGCCTTGAAAGTTTTGCCATTACAACCTAATTGCTGAATAAATGTTCCCTCCGTGGAGGACAGGCAGTGGGGCAGTGGCTCAGTCTTGGTACCAGTTCTGCTCCTGGAAATTTGTTCCCTTTATTATTATTATTTTATACGGAATTCTCTCCTCATTCAATTCAATCAGCTGCAAACTACTGATCTTCCACCTCAGAACAGGCCTTGGAAGCAAGGGGGGAAGGTAAAATGTGTTGGTTTCCAGGAGTGATTCCCCTCTTCCCAAGCAGAAGATGGATTTCCCCTTCTCCAGAGTCTCTGGCCCCATCGATTTTCCCTGGATATTCCTGACATGTCACAAATCACCGCTGGCTTCCTCACTTGGAAACGCTCTCCTCTGTGCCTGAACTGGGCAGACTGGGAGCTGCTGGCTCAGCTCCAGGAATTAATCCAATCCTGGGCTGGAAGAAACGCTGGAGGCCCAGGGATTATTATTATTATTATTATTTATTTAATAAGATGCATGGAATGAATTAAGTTTCAATGCAGCAGTTCTGTTCCGTGGCCTCGCGAGCTCCACACCTGGGCAGGGCTGGGAAGGGGGGGGTGGTGCTGCCAGAGTGGCCCAAAAAAATGGCACTGGGCACCCAGGAGAGGAGCAGAAATTTGGGGGCTCCCTTTTGGGGTCAATCATCGTGTGCAGCTGCTGAAGTTTGGGGGAGCATTCCCTCAAGAATTTTTGTCTCCTCAAGTTTTTTGTTTCCCTCAAGTTTTGTCTCGGACAGAATCCTCTCCTGCTTCCTCCCGGCCACACGTGAGTGAGGAGAGGATTGCCTGACGATGTGAGCTACCAGCAGCACCCAGCACCACAAAATCCTGCAAATCATCAATTCAACTCTTTTTTTCTTCCTGCAGAGCCAGAGGGAGTCACCGACATCCCAGACAGACCTTCCCCCGCCACAACAGGGGGAGATGAAAACCAAAGGCAAGGTTTTCCTTGGAAAACAAGAATTCAAGAGGTTTTAGTTGGATTTAGTTGGATTTCTTGCTTTACCTGGATCTTGCAGAGCTCAGGGGAGCTGTGATTTGTAAGCCCCGAGTCAGAATTAACAATAACCCAACTCTATTATATTTCACTGATGCTTATCTGCATGAAACGCATGATACTCCCAACCTGCAAGATTTATTATTTGCTATTTATTTGATCTCCTGGATAATTGTTTAATTAAAGTAATTAGTAGCTGCTTTCAAGGCCCAAAATCATTACTGAGCTGATTCCAGCAGGCATCTACTCCAACCACAACACCTTCCCCTGCTCCGTGCCAGCCCAGGATGTTGGAGCTCCTCTGGAATTGTATCCCCCAGGACTGGATTTGGGACATTTCTCTGATATTTCACTGCTTGTGACACCCCACAATTGTCACCACAATTAACAACTGACCTGAGTTGGGCAGGAGGTGGGAAATGGGTGTGAAAGTGGAAGATGTGAATATGTTGTTAATAAGTTCTGGTTCTGAGTGATATTTTGGGATTATTTTTTCCCCCAGGGGAATTGTTCATGGCTGTAGGAAATACATCTGAGTTATTCCACACTTCCCTGAGAAATTCCTGATATCCACCCATGTGTTTATATCCTCAGAGTTAGCCCAGGACCAAGACATAATCCTTTGAAAGGATTTCTGTGATGGAAATCCATGTTAAGGATCCAGTGGGGATTACAGGAAAACAGCTCAGTCAGGGAAAAACTTGTCAGGGAGAATGTAAATAAGCACAAAGTCTGTATCCACAGTCCTAAAAGGAGAGAAAGAAATTGAATTCCTTTATGGCCTCACTCCTGAACCCTCCCACAGCACAGGAAGCAGTAGGCCATGTAAAACCCAAAAATAGCCCTGCAACTTCATGTTCCCCCTCAGACAGAGAGCAAAAAAAATGAAATTAAAATGTTCCCCGGGGAAAAACATGATCTTTTCCCCATGTTTGAGTTGTCAGTTTTGACAGGAATGCTACAAAGTAATTAAATTTTTGTTAATTTATTTTGTCTGATGCAGCGAGTGCCTGTCACGGGAATGGCTGGGGAAGTCTGACTCCTCCAGGAAGCACCCATGGCTTGGTGCAGGGAAAATGGATCTGCTTAAGTAAAATAAACACAAAAAGCATTGAAATTCATTTCTCCCTCAGTGCTCCAGCTCCGTTTGTCTGCTCCAAAGGCAATCCCAGCTTCTTTAAATCCCCAGATTTAAAGCCCCAGATGGCTGCTCCCTTCTGGGTCTAGATGAAATGGGGAACGGGTAAAGGACAAAGTCAAATTCCATCCTGGAGCTGCCCTGGCGTTTGTGTTAAACCTGGAATTACTGGACACTCTTAGGCTGGATTATTCCCAATGCAGGAACTGGTTTGAGATCCAAGAATTTTCTCTTTTCACACAGGGAACAAAATGGCACCAGGCCGTCCAGAGTGTCAAAATGTCAAAATGTCCAAATGTCCAAATGTCCAAATGTTGGAGCAGCCTGGGACAGTGGAAGTTGTCCCTGCCTGTGGCACAGGACGGGTCTGCCACCCAAATATTCCATGTTCCCACGGCTTTTTCAGGGAGATCCATGTGGTCAGATGTATTAAAAGATGAAATGCTGATTTCTGACCCCCCCTCCTCAGGAAGGAGGGGAAATCCAGAGCCCAGCTCCGCAGCCATCCCGAGCCTGCTCCAACACGATCCGTGCTCACTTTGCATTCTCCTGGAACTCCGTAAGGGCACGGCCAGATCCAAAGAAAGCAGCAGCGCAGCCTGATTGTTCTCAGATAATCAGCTGAGGAAACAGGGAAAAGACAACCCCCGGGGGTGTTTATTCTGGGGTTTTGAACCTGTCTCTGTCAGGGCTTTCACAGTTGAAAACCCCTTTAGGAAAGCGCCCAGAGAGGGAGAGCGCGGCTGGGGGAGTCAATCCGATCCAATCCGATCCGATCCGAGCAGGAGATAAGCATTTAGCAGAGCCCTTCCAAGTGCCAGCTGAGAGGGGACAGTGGGGTCTCCATCGCACAGCCCGGCCAGCAGCAGGACCCACAGATGTTCCCAAGTGTTTACACAAACATCCAGCCCTCATTCCAGCAGGGATTGCTCCGCTCTTATCTCGTTTAATGGGTAATTTCTGCATTAAGGGATCCGCAGGTTTCAATTAAAGCTCCCGTTCTTTTTGGCAGCGAAATCGCGCCGTACGTGACTGAAGGCACTGCCAGCCGCGGGGTTTGCCAGACGGGGATGAGGAATGCACCCCGAGCACATCCTGCACCTCTCTCAGCGCCTCACACCTGCACCTCCAGCTGCGAAAAGGCTGCAGGAGCAGCAAGTCCAGCCAGCAGTGGGATGGAGCTCCGGGAAGGTGTCACTGCCCTTGGCAGAGCTTCGGAATTGGAGTTTGGTCCCTTCCAGCCCAAAACCATTTGAGATCCCAAACCCATCCTAACCCATTTGAGATCCCAATACCAACCCCAAACCAGCCCAACCCATCTGAGATCCCAAACCCAACCCCAAACCAGCCCACCCCATTTAAGATCCCAACCCCAAATCCAGCCCAACCCATTTGAGATCCCAATACCAACCCAAACCAACCCATTTTAGGTCCCAATATCAATCCAAACCCAACCCGACCCATTTGAGATCCCAGTACCAACCCTGAAACAGCCAAATCCATTTTAGATTCCAAACCCAACCCCAAATCCAACCCCACCCATTTGAGATCCCAATAACAACCCCAAACCAGCTCAACCCATTTGAGATCCCAACCCCAAACCCAGCCCAACCCATTTGAGATCCCAATATCAATCCAAACCCAACCAATCTGAGATCCCAAAACCAAGCTGCATTTCTCTGCATCTTTAACATCTCAATATCTGTCAAAATCTAATCTATGTTTTCTTCCAGACCTCTCCATTTTATTTTCTCATCCATTACATTTACTGAAAGTGTTTAAGAGAGAGACAAACCCAAAATTTCCTTTTGGTGGGGGTTGTGGGAACAGAAAGGAAACTCTGTTCCCATTCTGAAGAGTTTGATGCAGAAATGGGAGAATTAAAGTGCCCTGATTTCAGCGGGAATCTTGGATGGAGTTGTTTTCACCCCTTGAAGTGTCCCTTTGCAGGGAGTGGTGCTGCCTGTGGAGGGAAGGAGATTCCCACCTGTTCCTCCATCCAATATTTCTGTCCTAAACACGACAAGGAACAACAAGGAAGGAGCTTTGAAGCTCTAAATTCACATTCAGTTGCTCTTCCAAACATCCTGCAGTGGAAAATTGCACCAGAAGACATCTCCAGTAAAGATTTAATTGTATAATCTAATATATGAATATTAAATGTGCCCCAGGGAGCCAGGTATGCATTGCAAACATCTGTAATAAACATTTATAATTTAACAGGCTTCTGGAGTATTAAGAAATTACCAAAAATAGAAAGGAGAGGGTTTTTGTAAAATAATTTCCTTCCAACTTGAAGCAGATGTCTTCCAATTACTGCGTTTGGAGATGAGGCTGGCAGGGTTTTGATCCAGGAGGTTTTTGACAGAGATGAAGCACAGACTCAAACAGGTAAAAAAGACACAGAAGACCCTTTAAAGTCATTTTCCCTCATCTTTTGGACTCTGATTTCTGCCTTAAGTTGTTGTGCTTCCCAGCACTGAAGCTCCAGACACGCAGAGCGGTGCTCCCACTCCCAAAATTCTGATTTGGGTGGGTGGGTGATGAGTATGTGGAGGAGTCACTGGGCTGAGAGGCTCTTTACAGCAAAGGGTCATTCAAACCTTCAATGTTTGCACTTGGAAATCGTGGGGAGGTGTCTGCTCCTCCAGGGAGGAAGATCTCAAGGAGCCTGGGACACTCTGCCCACTTTATATCTCAATTTCCTTGGACTTCTCTCTGTAGCCAGCCTATAAAACCTGGGCAAGCAGAATAAAAATGGGTTGAAAACTTTGAATTCAGCATTTAAAACACTGAGCTGAGTCTACAAAGCCGAGCTGCTCCTTGAGCTGCCTCAGATGTGGTCGTGGCGCAGGACAAATGTGTCTTCTGCTGCTTGTGGAGCCGCACGGGCAATGAAGCCAGAGGGAGATGAAAATAACCTAAAACCCCGTCTTTGCATCTTTCTGCCAACTTCTGAGATGCTGATGAAAGATAACGTTGAAGTTTCAAAGCTGGGGGGAAAGAAAAAAGCTCCCCGAAGATTTTTGTGATGTCAGAGGAAGAAGGAAGGCAGCTTGAAATGAAGGGCTGCTCTCGGGCTCTAATCTTGTAGACACCTACTTAACTTTAAGCCAATTAAATCAATGGACTACTTAACCTTTGCCTACAGGAGAAAGGATTTGCCAGCACAGTTTATATTAGTGCCCCAAACCAAATAAGCAATGCTCCAAAAAGCACTCTTCTTTCAGCAAAGCTCTGTCTGCCCTCGGTGTCACAGGCACAAAGCCGCAGCCGGGGACTCAAAGGAAACCTTTCCTTCCAGGGACACCGCTGGAACTTGTTCCTCTCACAAAAACAAGCCCCAAACAAAGCCCTGCCAGGGTGGAGGTTGCATTTTCCAGTGCCAGAGCCGGCTCCTGGTTTCTGGAAATCCGTGGAAATTCATGA
Organism: Bombycilla garrulus; assembly: GCA_013400315.1. NCBI lineage: Eukaryota > Metazoa > Chordata > Aves > Passeriformes > Bombycillidae > Bombycilla > Bombycilla garrulus. Next base: position 402,266 of record VXBU01011579.1, read on the forward strand.
GCTGGGTGCTGGAGGCCGTGCCCAGATCCCCTCGGGGTTTCCAGCCTGGAATATCTCCCAGGGGCGCCCATTCCACGGAAGCCCAGGGTGAGGTCGGAGCTTCAGAGGGAGTGGCAGCGCTTTGTGCCCGTTTGGTTTTGGGTTTTGGGTGCTGCCCTGGCACCCCGGGCTGCGGGAGGTGTCTGGTGCCGCAGGGTTTGTCAAAGAGAAAATGTTCGCGTGCAAAATGTAATGAAAGCCAGGGCTCCCCTGCACAGCCCCCTGGGCCAGCAACACGTTACATCATTTGTCACTGGACACGTTGGGAGTGTGTCACTGGAAAAACCTTTAAAAGCCGAGCTCGAAGTGCTGTGGAGACAACCACGGCCTCCGCGGGGGGAAAAGAGACAGCATCATTTATAAATGTTTTTGTGTCTACTATTTACATTTTGGGGCATTTCGATGGAGAAAGGGAACAGAAAGGCTCCACTTAAACATCTTCCCAGATGGTAACAACATCTGTCGAGATGGCAGCCCGAGGATCTGACATTTTATGGGTGAAGCGGGGGCATTTTGGGATTTCTCGTTTTATTTTGCTGTTTCTCNATTGTCCTGCACGTTGGTCCCATCACTCTTTGCTTTGGGCCATCTGGTCAGATGTCATTAACCCTGGAGACCAACAGCCCAAGAAAGTGGAACCATATGTTCTCAGCAAAGATAAACAGAAAATAGGGCCCTGTGCAGGAGAATTGTGAGTTTGGGGCTTATTTGGGGGGGTTTTTTTGTTGTTAAAATGAACACAAAAACATTTTGGTGGCAAAGCGCGTGTACAGACACGTCCTGCCGTGCAAATCCCGGGATTTCCATGGCCCTGTGGCAGAGCTGCTCTCGTGTCTGGGGTCTGGATCCAGCTCTGCCCTGTGCTCTGAGGAAGGGGTCATTGCCACCTCGGAATGATGCTGGATCCTGCAGGAAAATTCCCCATCTCTCAGCACGGGGTCACTGAGCCACCACCCGCTGCCTCTCTCTACCTCTCCCTTGTGCAGTTTGATCTCTGCCAGCTAATTCTTCCAAATCTCTCATTTCCTGCCCCGTTTCGTGTGACAAAAACGGGGTGGTTTTTCCTCTGGGCCGGTTCTTTTGGGGGCTGTCATCATTTGGAGCCAAATGAGAGATTTCCTTTTAGCTCAAGGAAACTGTGGCAGCTCTTCCAGAGGAGAATAATTCCCCAGGACACGCAGGGGCAGGGAGGCAGCAGCTGCTCATCTGTCTCTCACCCAGCAAAGCCACCCTGCCACCTCGGTGTATCCAGGGAAAAACGGGATAACACCCAGACTCTGGCTGATCAGACAGGCTGGATGATTTCTTCCCTGCCGGGTGCTGTTGTTATTTTTTGTCTGTTTTGTGCTGAAGCCTCATTTCCAGACAAGGGCACTGTAACTCCAGCGAGGAGAGCCAGGGACAAACCGGCGGAGCCGTGTGCCAGCCAGAAATTGTTGTAACAAAACATCCACCGGCTCGGGTTATTTACAGTGAAACACCAGCAGCAGCAGCACCTGTGCACAATTCTGTGGTGATACAACACTGGAAAGAATTCGAGCTGAATCTGCCTCGCAGATTTGTGTCAGCGCTTCCAACGCTGCTAAATTTATCTGCTGGAAGGAGAAGTTTTGTGGTCCCAAATATTCGAATCTTCCTTTCCACGCAGCAGCCCGGGCTCAGCTCTGTTTGGAGCAGCCAGGAGGGAGGATGGGGTTGATCAGCTGGGTTTGTCCTGAGCTGTCACATTCCTGAGCAGGGGCAGGGCACAAATCCCGGTTTGTGTTTGTTTGTTGTCTGTGCGCAGGGCACAGGGAGCATCTCGGGAGTGTTTGCTCTGGATGAGCGGCCCAGGCAGGGATGAGGCAGCACAGGGAGCACAGATGTCACCAAGGACCAGGCCCAGAGGTGCCAACCTGCAGGACTGGCAAATCAGGAGCGGTTTGGGCAGAGTCTGATTGTCCAGCACCTCTGCTAACCCCGGCTGAGCCCTGGAGGTCAGCACTGCCCAGCCTGGGGGGTTTCACCCCTCAGCCCAGGACAGGGTTTTCCTTGCTTCCCTGTGGGCTGTGACGGCTCTGCTGCACTTCTGGCTCAGTGCAGGATCAGCCAACGAATCTCCCGTGGAAAATTCAGGATGCAAGAGACATTCTGATCGAGGTGGAACCTCAGGCAGGGTGAGGCTGCCTTGTCCTGCCCTTGAGGGACAGAGAGGGTCCTGTGGTCACTCCTGTCTGGGGCTCTGTGGATGCAGAGCTGGCTGGGATCGCCCTCCAGCTGCTCTGCTTTCTGTTGGAAACCAACCCACATTTATTCCTTTTCTTTGGACATTTTATGTTGCAGAGAAACTCAGACTGTGGACATAATCAGCCCCAGTATTTTCCCCACCTTTGTTGCCGCGCCCAGCTTGGCCAAGGCTGTGTTCTGTCCCATCTGGGAATCAGTGAGAATCTGAATTCATCCGATTTCTCTGGGTGTTCTGGAATATCCTCTCAGCTGGGCTGCTCCATCTCCAGCCACCCCGGCCAGTTTGATCATATTTAACGTGCATTCTTCACACATGATCTTATTACCATTCCAGTGTTCTTGGTTTTGCTTTTTCAGGCTGACCTTCGGCATCTCCTGCCATCCTCTGCCATGGTCAAGACCTCCCAGCTCGTTGCCTGGTGGCCCCCAAAGGAAGGTGTGAAGATTAACAGCCCAGAGGATGTATTTAATGAACGGCAACAAGGGATTAGTGACACAGTGTCACCTTTCACGGCCTCTTGAAGCAGGCGAGCTGACACCCGTTTATTTTTGTTTGCACTGTTGAGTAAACTCTGGGAGCAGACTGGATTTACAGTCCCTGCTCCCCAGCGAGGAGCCTCCTCCTGTCCCCCGGCCTTGGTTTGGGGGGAGGATCAAACCAGCAATCTCCCTGACAGTTTTCTGCCTGGGGAAGCCTGGCAGTGCCGAGGCCTTCTCCTCACTGCTGAAGGTGCAGGGAAAAGGGGAGAGAAGTTTCTGGAAGTTCTGACTGACCACTCAGCTTTCCAGCTCTGTGTCCATCAAAACCAGCTCCACACTGCCCCATCCTTTAAGGAAGGGACCTCAAAGCCCATCCAGTTCCACAGGGACACTTTCCACCACCCCAGTTTGCTCCAGCCCGGCTTTGGACACTTCAGGGATCCAGGGGCAGCCACAGCTTCTCTGGGAATTCCATCCCAGCCTCTCTTCACCCTCAGGGAGAACAATTCCTTCCCAGTATCCAACCTCAACCAACCCTCTTTTCATTTAGAGCCCTTCCTCCTGAAAATTCTCCGGAAAGCTCCAGCCCGTGCTGCCCCTGGTGCAGGATTTGCTGTGTTTGTAGAAGATTTGCTCGATACGTGCGGGTATTTCCTGCAGGGCAGCACAGACACGCGGGATGGTTTCCAGGGACACGGTGTGTCTTGGTTTTGAAAGACAGATGCCTGCCAAGGAAGGCAGGAGCTTCTCTTGGAACAGAAAAAATGCAAACCCCCTCCCTCCAAATTATTAAAAGGGGCTCTCAGGCAAAGATATGAGGATAAGAATAACAGTTCTTTAATATGTATAAACAAAATAAAGTAAAACAAAAACCAACAAACTACAACCTAATAGGAAAATTAGAATAAGATGCAGTATTAAACAAAAAGACAAAACCTGACAGTTAGAATACAACCTGGCACACTGTCAGTCAGGGTGTTGGTAGCAGTCCAGTTGGAATGGTGGCTCCAGTAGTGCTCCTGGAGTGACAGATGGTTCTGCTGAGGCAGAGATCCTGTAGAAGGGCAAAGTTTTCTTCCAATGGTCCAGTGGTGATGTTGAAGGTTCTGGTGCTTCCTCTGGGAATCCAGCAGGAGAGAAGGCTGCTCCTCTGGGAATCCAGTAGAAGGCAGATGCCTGTTCTGTCCAAATGTCCAGATTATATCCAGGTGGGAATGCTTGGCTCCTCCCTCTGGGCGGAGCTTCTCACAATGGGATGATGTCATTCTCTGAGTCATGTGGTGGATCCTTGATTGCCAATTAAACACAAATGGCTCCCGGAGGGAGTTTCTATGACTCATGGGTAAGGTGTTAATGGCTCATTAACAGGAGATGGTCCGGGGGAGGAGGCAAGGAAAACACTGCCACTCCTGATTTTAACAGTTCATGAAGATGGAGATAGAATACAGACCTTCTGGAACATTCTTACATTATAACCTAGGACACGGTGGTGACAGGGATGTGGGGTTTGTCCTGTTCCCCTGGGGACGCCCCCAGCCAGCAGCAGGTCCTGGTGACGGCTCTGGGCAGCAGCCGGGTGTCCTGGCTCCAGCACGGGGCTCGTCCCCTGCCCACTTTGGAGCAGCTCCTCCACACCCAGCAGCTTTCCTGGGACCTTTGCTGGCCCCTGGGATGTGCTGCGAGCTCCGTGCTGTGCTCAGTGTCCCTGGGTGGGGACACAGGGCCCTCAGAGGTGACACTGGATAAGTCATCCCTCAGCCGGCCTTGCGCTTTGTTCGGAGCGATTTCTGCCGTCTCCACTTTCAAATTATTCTTCACTCTACGGGAATTCTGCTGCTCACAAGATTTACTCTTGGTGGCCACCTTCAGTTCTGCTTTTCTTCATTACATCCTCTCCCCCTTTGCAGATCTCTTGAAGAAATCCAAAGAGCAAATTTATCCGTGACACCCTAAAATCCCATCTCAGGAAGGACCCAGAAAAAAATACCCAAAGCACAGGAGAAGGGTCAGTGGAGCAGGACGCCCAGGGATGGATGGGTGGGAAAAACCTTCCTTGGCAATGGGAATTTAAATCTTGAAGGGGTGTTTTGGACTCCATGTACAGGGGTAATCTCTGCTGCTGACAATAAATTACATTTTGTCATAAATACATTTTGTAGTGCTGAGGAAAATTAAGTTTATCTTTCCCGAGAAACTTTTGTGGCAAATATTGCAATTGTATCTGAAATGCCAGGCAGGAATTGCTGTCTCCAAATAAAGGTCAATCCAGTGGCTTTGATTTCTCTCCAGTTCAGGGAGTCTCCTGTGATTGTATCTCCCGAGTCAAGGACAGAGGCTGATGTTTCCTTTGCAGAGACAAGAAAACAAAAAAAGAAAATCAAAAATCAGCCAAAAATCCTGAACAGGAGTTCAGAGAAACGCTGCTCTGATTTAGCTTTGATGCAGTTGCAAATGTATTTAAGTTGTGCTCTGGATCTTGGCTGATTATTGAGAAAGTGGAGTTTGTGTCAATGGAGAGTTTGGTACAGTGGAGACCTGAGAGAGGAGCAGACAAAGCAGAAAAATCCCTTTTAAAGGTGTTTATCTATTTGTATGAGATGTTTATCTGTTTGTATGAGATGTTTATCTATTTGTATGAGATATTTATTATCTATCTGTGTGTGTTTCATGAAAATGCAGCACAGATGGAGCCATTAAAATCCCATTTTGGGATTTTTTTTTTCCCATTTGGAAATCTGTGGCAGAGGGAGCTGTGAGTGATCTGGGGCTGAGCTGGCCAGTCTGGAACAGAGAGAACTGAAGGGATCCTGTGAGGGGTTCCCGTCAGGAGCTGGGTGGGAGCTGCAGCTTTGGCAGGAGGGAAATTGGAGATTCCCATCAGCCACGGGCAGGGCAGGAGAGGTGGGGAAAGCTGCCCCAGGCCTTTGGCTCAGGGTGCAGCAATCTGCTCCATTGCCTTACAAATTAATTCCCCCTTCACTTCACAGCTTTGTATCTTTTTTGGTGGTTTTGTTTTGTTTTTTCCTATTTTCGAATCACGCTCGCTATTATTTTTAAGGCAATTAAAAACCTAGAAACGAGACCCAAGGAAACACCCACTGCATTCCTGGGATGATCCGTCTGTGCTCCCTGCATTCCACCCCAGGCGCAGAGGTGGGAGGCAGCCGGGTGCCAACATTCCCACCAGGAAAAATCCACGGGCAGAGCAGGATGATCCAACCCGAGAAGTCCCCCAGGGCTTTTTTTCCAAGTGCTGCTTCAACAGAGAGTGCACAAACCGCCTTCCACTCACCAGGACAAACGTATCCTGGAAAAAAAAAATTTAAAAATGCCCAATTAACATTGCAGAGTCTCCGCACCCAGATTCCTGACGGCTGGCATTTCTGTCCCTGGGATGCTGCCTGTCTTTGCTGCTGGATTCCTGAGGCTTAACACCTTAATTCCTGAAGTGAGCCCCAGTCCTAATTCCCGATTTTAGGAAAACAACATTCCTGCCATTGAATGAAAACATTTGTACACAGTTCATAAACCATCTTCCTGAGGGGAGGGGGCTGGGGAGGGGAGCTGCGAGCGCATAGAAGTGCATTGTCCACGGGAGCCGGCGCGGTCCAGCCCGGGAAGGGCTCTGCTCTGACACTCCAAAATCCTCTGCTGGACACGGCCGTGGCCACGCACAAATCCCAAAAAACACAGGGTGGAGAAGTTTCTGGATCAGGCCTTGCATTTCTCGCTGTCACAGACAGAAATTCCGCAGCTGCTCCTTGCTCGGTGTCACCACGGCCCGGTTTGCTGGGACACCCCCAGCTCCCATGGCACACCCGTTTGGAAAGGAGAGCAGGAGTGATATTGGCACAAACTGGGATCACAGGATCATGGAATCATGGATTGGCTTGGATTGGATGGGATTGGATTGGACTGGATTAGATTGGATTGGGTTGGTTTTGGTTGGATTGGATTGGATTTGGTTTGGTTGGATTGGGTTGGATTGGTTTGGGATGGATTGGGTTGGACAGGATTAGATTGGATTGGGGTGGATTGGATTAGATTGGATTGGTTTTGGTTGGATTGGATTGGGTTGGATTGGGTTGGATTGGATTTGGTTTGGTTGGATTGGGTTGGATTGGTTTGGGATGGATTGGGTTGGACTGGATTAGATTGGATTGGGGTGGATTGGATTAGATTGGATTGGATTGGTTTTGGTTGGATTGGATTGGGGTGGATTGGACCTCAAAGCCCGTCCAGTTCCACAGGGACACTTTCCACCACCCCAGTTTGCTCCAGCCCAGCTTTGGACACTTCAGGGATCCAGGGGCAGCCACAGCTTCTCTGGGAATTCCATCCCAGCCTCTCCCCACCCTCAGAGGGAGCAATTCCTTCCCAGTATCCAACCTAAACCAATCCTCTTTTCATTTAGAGCCCTTCCTCCTGAAAATTCTCTGGGAAGCTCCAGCCCGTGCTGCCCCTGGTGCAGGATTTGCTGTGTTTGTAGAAGATTTGCTCAAGCAGAATCTCCTGGGTGGAATCCTCAGGCCTGAGTTCCACAGGAGCGTGGCCTGAGAGGGTTGGGATTCCTCCTGAACCATTCAGGTTCCTCCTGAATTTTCCTTTTCTGTGTCCCAGGGAAATGCAGGAGGGACAATGTTCCTGTTCCAGCTCGTGTTGAGCTCTGCTGCCGTGCACACCTGAGCGTGTCACACCTCGTTCCTCCTGCTGGGAAGCTCCAAAATCCACTCCCCATCCTGCCAGGAATCCCATCCCACTGTTCCAGAGCCGCTGTCCCCATGGGTCCTGTAAGAGCAGCAAGAGCCTGACAAAAATCAAGCAGAGGATCTCCAGCAGGTTCTAAAATATTATTTTTTAAAATATTTATTATATTAAATTATGGATATTTTCCCTCACACACATCGCCTGTCAAATGGCAGGATTCAGTCAATACAGAGGAATTATAGTCCTGGAGGGAAAAAAATATTGAAAAAAAAAAAAAATAGGAGAGAGAGGGAAAAATTTTATTCCGAATTGGAGGGATTAATGGTCAAAAGAATGTTCTTCTGGGAGTAATCTAAGTGTTATATTTACATTTGGCTTGGAATTATTTGCAGTGAGGAATTTCAAATGCAAATATTTTAAAAGCATAACATGTAGAGAGAGACACTGTGGGCACTTCTGTTTTCTCTGAAAAAAAAAAATTAAAAAAAAAAAAAAGAAGAAGAAAAAAATGGTTTTCTTGACTATTTTTTATTGGAATCTTAATGAGACCATAATTACAGCAGGGAAAAAAAAAGGAAAAAATGTAGCTCTTAAAGGTTTGCTGTGAGTGTAGGTACGGGCCTTGGATTGCAAAGAGAAAAAAAACTCCATATTTTTTAAAACTATTTATTTTCCAAAGTGGTGCATGGGAGGGAAAAAAATGACTGAGCTAAGTAAGTCTTGTCCATTTATGTGCTTAGTCTGTATTTTCTTTTTCTAAAAAAATATCGAGGAATAAATGTTGAGAGTGGGCCCGTTGTGTTTGCCTTGGCTGCCGCCTTTATCTTGTTTTATTGTGTGACCCTTCCAAGGGGGCTGGAGGAGCTGCAGACTTTTCTGAGCTTCTTCTGCGTCCCCAGGGAAGGAGAAAAGGGTCCTTCAGTCATTTCCTGAAGGAAAATTAATTTTTTTTTTTTTTTAAGAAATTGAAGAAATTCTTCAATTTCTTTTTCATTGAATGGGTTGGGTGGGAAGGAGCTTAACAACTTTTTCATTCCGCACCTTCCACTGTCCCAGATTGATCCAAGCCCCATTCAGCCTGGTCATGGACACTTCCAGGGATGGGAACTCCACAAAATCTCTGGGAATCTGTGCCAGGAAGGAAAAGGAAAAGTTCATTCCCAAAATCTCATCCAAGGAGGCCCCACCTGAGCCCAGCATCAGGATCACCACAGGCACAAAGGTTCCATTTCACGTGGATCCTTTTTGAGGTCCCCTCCACTCTCCCTTTCCTCCTCTAAATCTCTCCTCACCAGCAGGGTTTGATCTCTGCACTCCTGCATGGCACATTTCAAGATCTCTTTTTATCTGTCCTCATTTTGCCTCTTGTATTCACTTTCATTAATCCTTCATTCGTTTTTTTGCCTTTAGTTTTGCTCAGGTTTTTCTCACATCTTTCTTTCACGTCCTTTCACCTCTGTTTCTCTTGCTCCCCTCTCACGGATGGAGCAAACTTGTTAAAATAAAGTGCCTTTTCTTTTCCCCAAGGAAGAAAGTGTCCATTTAATACCCCACAAGCCCTTCAGAGCCGGTGGAGAGGCAGAGCATGACAGGCACATTCTGTGATTCAAACCTTCTGGGTATTGGCAGGAGAATAAATCTTATGTCTGACATAAGAGGACATCGGGAAAAACCAACCTGAAGCTTTTGGAAAGGATCCACGGAGCTGTCAGTCAGGAGGAGATAAACTTTACATGAAATAGAACCTTCTGAAGTCATTAGCTCCCCACTCCTGCCAGAACTGCTGGAGGAGAGCGGCGAGAGGCGGCCAAAGAGAACAGAAAACAAACGTGAATGGCACCATGTCCCCGAAGGAAGTGCCCGGTACAAACGGGGGAATGCTCAGGAAAACAGCTCGGCAGGAATGGGATCGATGCACAGGAGAACTGCGCTGCCTGGGGGAGCCAAAGCCAGGATTGGATTGTGCACAGGCAGAGGATGAGCAACGCGAGGAGCACTCGCGCAAAAATCCATATAAGCAGCTCTGGGGAGATCTGCTGGGTGAGGACACTCCTCCGTGGGTCACACCCAGCAAAGGCCCCACTCTGCTGCTGCCACTGGCACAACATTTGACCCACATTTGAATCTTCCAGTGGAAATTTCTGCCAAACTGCAGAACATCCTGTGATGGAAGAGCCTGAGCAAACCCCCCCTCCCCGGCCCTGAAATGAGGGATTCACTGCGGATTGATGCCACAAATACCTGTGATTTCCTCTCACCCCTTTGGCTGCAATCTCCCCATCCAATTGCTGCCCTAACTGGTGAAGAGGCTGCAGGAAATGGCAAAGCCACGTCCTGAGGCTGCCCTGGTGAGTGGTGGTGTCACCAGGGGAAGCCCCACGGTCGGTTTAACACACCCCAGGTCTTCCAGAGGCGCCGCAGCTCTCACAGGTCCTGGCAGACAATCCCCTGGCAATGCAATCCCCAATTATCTCCAGAATCCAGCTCCAGCAGAGCTGGAAATCCTCCCCAACACAACAAAGGCCCTTCCCTCAGGCTTGCCCACTCCCTCGAGGCTCCCAAGGACCTTTGGAGCGTTGCTTGCTCCAGTTCATGTCTCTCAGTTGAACGGCACGGGGAACAGGGATAAACCTTGTCAAATCCAAAGAGAAGCCATGGGAAGGAGGGGAGTTTGTTGGAGATTCAGCATTTCCAACCGGCTGATGGGTTGGATTTTCCCTCTTGTTTCTCCTCCCCTTTGCCCTGCTCTTATCACAGCACAAACACTTCAGAGAGCTGTGCTGGGGACAGCTGTGGGCACACCTGTGCCCCGTGAACTTTTATCCTCCCTGCTCCCTTTCAACAGGTGTTTTATGCCTTCTTTTCAACAGACCCTGCCCTGAATTTGTTATTGCCCCGAGTAATTTCATTTTTAAGGGCTGCCTGACAGGCCAGGCTTTTCTTCTGATAGAAACACTCAGGAAAGCTCCTCGTGAAGAGGGAAAAAGGGAAGAACGATGGCAGAGGCTGTTCCAGGGTGTCTCCAGTGTGTCCTGTGTCTGTTCCTGGAGGGAAATAACTCAGGAGCTCCTGCAGGTGATGCTCAGCATCGTTCCCTGGTTTGCCAGCACCGTGTTGGGAAGGCCCATTCTGGCTGCCCCTGTAATTCCAAACACTCACCCAAAACCAAACAGCACCAGCAGGAAACTAAGGCAGAAATGCTGAAAATTCAAATCAGCTTTAATGATGGATCATGTTTTAGCATAGGGTAAAATTTCCAGGAAAACGCTGGGAGCGGTGCCATTCCCAACCCCAATCCCTCTCCCAGAAATGAGCAGAGACACACAAATATCCCCCTTCTGTCTCTGAGCCTTTCCATGGGATTTCATTTCCTGCATCTCTCCACGCTAAAAACTGCTTTGTGTCTGTGAGGATGCCCCAATGATCCCAGTGGAAAGAGGATGATGATGGATTGTTTGATTGACCCCCAGGGATCTGAGGAGGAGGAGTGAGGAGGGCCCTGCCTCGCTCTGCTCAGGCGGGGTTTGCTCTGTGATCCTCCCAACAGGCCCTCATGGTGTAATATCTCCCCCAGCCATAATATCTCTCTAATAATTCCATTTATTGCCCTGTTTATTTTCATTTCTGGTTTAACACACCAGCTGGCAATTAGGCCCTAATTATGCTGTTATGCAAAGTAGCTGTGTTTATTTTTATAACACGGGCTGCAGCATAAACTGGATTTGTTTTTAATTGTGAAAGCAGCCATGGCAACACCCCCTAATGATGATCCAATTGTCACAGCTGGGAACGGCTGGGAATGGCCAGGAATTCTGCTCAGCTTGGCCAAGGAAGGTACAAAAAAGCTGGAGAGGCCACAGCCCTCAGATTCCCACTCCACACCCAGAGTGCTCAGGATTCCCCCTGGATCCACATGGTCTTGCTGGGATTCCACTTTTCCACTTGCCTCCAGTCCTGATTCGCTCCTGAGGGGCAGGAAATGCTGGGACAGGACCCAGGGAATGGCTGGAGCTGTGTCAGGGGATTGGGATGGATTTTAGGGAAAGGTTTTTCCCTCAGAGGCTGCCAGCACTGCCCGGGGAATGGTGACAGTCACATTCCCCAGGGAATGGTGACAGTGCCAAGGCTCCCAGAGCTCCAGGAAGGTTTGGACAGCGCTCCCAGGGATGCCCAGGGTGGATTTGGGGTGTCTGAGCAGGGAGTTGGGCTGGATGACCCCCATGGGTCCCTTCCCACTCAGGATATTCTGTGGTTCCAGTCCCTCTCTCTCTGGAATCTTTCATTCTGCTCTTTTTTCCCCACATTCATGTGACTCAAAGGGGGAGGTTTGCCCTCATTTCCAGAAACCCGGGGTGACAATTCCCTCGGGGGGTGGCTGTTGCTCTCCAGCCCTGGCCAGAAGCGCCCTCACCCCACACGTGAGGGGACACAGCCGGGGCCCCGCGCTCCCCGGAGTTTCAGAGAGGGCGTGACCCTCCGTGGCTCCAAATGTCTCCATCTGCAAAACACCAATTGTAATAAATCACGAGATTGAGGGGGCTGCAAAGAGCCGGAGGAAGCACAACTGCCTCATTTCCCAGAGCTGTCCTCACCCACTGGGCTTTTCCCCAGAACCACGGCTTATCTTCGCAGGCCGGGAGCTGAGGGACGTGAGTTCAGCTTTTGGCACAGCCAGGGCCCTCCTGAGGGAGCTCAGAGCTCTTCCTGTGCCTGGAATCTGCTCCTGCTCAGCCAGGACGTGGCCTCTCCTTCCCCTTCCCCGTCCCATCTGCTGGAATTGTCCTCTCTGTGGGAAAACACCATGTCCCAGTGCTGGCAGTGTCTGCTTTTTTAGAAAACTGGGGTTTTGGGATTTTTTTAGGCAGTAGCTTCTCCTGCCCCAGAGTGATTAAATCAGGCCTAAATTGCTCCAAGTGCAGCCCCTGAGGCCTCTGTTGTCTCTTGCCCAGGCCCATGTGCCAAACAATCCCTCCAGGCCGGTTATTTTTATCTCATCCATTGGGAAAATGATACACCAAGGTTGTTGTTCCCTCCACGTGAGCAGCGATGGTAACTCAGGGTCCTGCCTCCTCCCCGCTGCTCTATCTGAACAAAAACCAGCAGGGCAAAAAAAAAGGAGCTCCCAGGAGCACAAAATCGAACGAAAATAACCAATATATGAAAAAATAAGTAATTTTTTTTTTTTTTCCAGAGAAGAAATCCAAAAGCCTTTGGTGCTGGTTGCTTGTCCTGGTGCTTTATTTGAGGCAGGCTGTCAATCCCTGCTGGCCCTGCCTGGAGCCGTGTGTGAACGAACACACACGCACACAAAAATGCAGACAGCAAGAAGAAGTCATTCCACAGTCTAGCCTTGTTAAAGAATACAGCCACTTTCCAGCAGCAAACCTTCCCCCCTCAGCCTCTCCAGCCAGAGGAATTTCTTTCACCTCCTCAGAAGCTGCTTATTAAAGCCGGGCTGGTGCTGGTTCCCAGGTATTAGAACAGCAGCAAGGCTTAACTAATCTCTGCTTTTACTGCCGTAATTAAACCATGCACTTGCCAGTAAAAAGGTAACACTTTAAATTAAGGCCCCGTTTCTAAATGCTGTATTAATATTTATGAAATGATTACTGCATGCAGCCACATTCTTGCAGGACTTATTAGAACGTGGGTTATAAAACTCGATTGTAATAAACCCTTAATGGCTCTGCTCTGGTGAGCTGTGAGGTTTGCAACTCTACCAGCGGCGTCTTCTCAAACCGAGAGGAAAATGCTCTTCCCTGCCCTAAACCCCCCAAAATTTTGTGTCTCTGTGGCTGTTTGTCCTTCTGCTCAAGCGTCTATCACATGAGGTGGGATTTCATCGTTGGGGTGTTTGTCCCGCTCTCCAGATGCTTTGGGGAGGTTTGGGAATCTGCTCTGAAACCTTTTAAATCCTCTCTGCCATCCCACACACACACCTGGGCTAGCACAGGGCTCTGGGAGCAGCCATTGCTGCTTAATTACCAACTACCATGATTAATTGGTAATTAAATCGTTGATGTTTTGGGAATTCCATCCTCAGCTGGGTGACAGAGCTCCTTCCCTGGTGCCACCTCATCCCTCTGCCAGGACATTTTGGCATCGCTTTGGAAACTCCTCCTGATCTGGAGCTTCTCTGGCTTTGCAGCTCCTGCAGAGGGGGAGGCCACTGCCCCAAAAATCAGATTTTCATCCCCACAATCGTGAATTAGATCCAGAGGAGAGCGATGGATGTTCAGTGAGCAACAGGAAAGGACTTCAACAGAGGATTTTCTTCATCAAGGAACATCTCACAGTGCCAAGGCTCTTGTTTTTAGGCTTTTTTTTGGTACTCTGGACNGCTGATGGGTTGGATTTTCCCTCTTGTTTCTCCTCCCCTTTGCCCTGCTCTTATCACAGCACAAACACTTCAGAGAGCTGTGCTGGGGACAGCTGTGGGCACACCTGTGCCCCGTGAACTTTTATCCTCCCTGCTCCCTTTCAACAGGTGTTTTATGCCTTCTTTTCAACAGACCCTGCCCTGAATTTGTTATTGCCCCGAGTAATTTCATTTTTAAGGGCTGCCTGACAGGCCAGGCTTTTCTTCTGATAGAAACACTCAGGAAAGCTCCTCGTGAAGAGGGAAAAAGGGAAGAACGATGGCAGAGGCTGTTCCAGGGTGTCTCCAGTGTGTCCTGTGTCTGTTCCTGGAGGGAAATAACTCAGGAGCTCCTGCAGGTGATGCTCAGCATCGTTCCCTGGTTTGCCAGCACCGTGTTGGGAAGGCCCATTCTGGCTGCCCCTGTAATTCCAAACACTCACCCAAAACCAAACAGCACCAGCAGGAAACTAAGGCAGAAATGCTGAAAATTCAAATCAGCTTTAATGATGGATCATGTTTTAGCATAGGGTAAAATTTCCAGGAAAACGCTGGGAGCGGTGCCATTCCCAACCCCAATCCCTCTCCCAGAAATGAGCAGAGACACACAAATATCCCCCTTCTGTCTCTGAGCCTTTCCATGGGATTTCATTTCCTGCATCTCTCCACGCTAAAAACTGCTTTGTGTCTGTGAGGATGCCCCGATGATCCCAGTGGAAAGAGGATGATGATGGATTGTTTGATTGACCCCCAGGGATCTGAGGAGGAGGAGTGAGGAGGGCCCTGCCTCGCTCTGCTCAGGCTGCGTTTGCTCTGTGATCCTCCCAACAGGCCCTCATGGTGTAATATCTCCCCCAGCCATAATATCTCTCTAATAATTCCATTTATTGCCCTGTTTATTTTCATTTCTGGTTTAACACACCAGCTGGCAATTAGGCCCTAATTATGCTGTTATGCAAAGTAGCTGTGTTTATTTTTATAACACGGGCTGCAGCATAAACTGGATTTGTTTTTAATTGTGAAAGCAGCCATGGCAACACCCCCTAATGATGATCCAATTGTCACAGCTGGGAACGGCTGGGAATGGCCAGGAATTCTGCTCAGCTTGGCCAAGGAAGGTACAAAAAAGCTGGAGAGGCCACAGCCCTCAGATTCCCACTCCACACCCAGAGTGCTCAGGATTCCCCCTGGATCCACATGGTCTTGCTGGGATTCCACTTTTCCACTTGCCTCCAGTCCTGATTCGCTCCTGAGGGGCAGGAAATGCTGGGACAGGACCCAGGGAATGGCTGGAGCTGTGTCAGGGGATTGGGATGGATTTTAGGGAAAGGTTTTTCCCTCAGAGGCTGCCAGCACTGCCCGGGGAATGGTGACAGTCACATTCCCCAGGGAATGGTGACAGTGCCAAGGCTCCCAGAGCTCCAGGAAGGTTTGGACAGCGCTCCCAGGGATGCCCAGGGTGGATTTGGGGTGTCTGAGCAGGGAGTTGGGCTGGATGACCCCCATGGGTCCCTTCCCACTCAGGATATTCTGTGGTTCCAGTCCCTCTCTCTCTGGAATCTTTCATTCTGCTCTTTTTTCCCCACATTCATGTGACTCAAAGGGGGAGGTTTGCCCTCATTTCCAGAAACCCGGGGTGACAATTCCCTCGGGGGGTGGCTGTTGCTCTCCAGCCCTGGCCAGAAGCGCCCTCACCCCACACGTGAGGGGACACGGCCGGGGCCCCGCGCTCCCCGGAGTTTCAGAGAGGGCGTGACCCTCCGTGGCTCCAAATGTCTCCATCTGCAAAACACCAATTGTAATAAATCACGAGATTGAGGGGGCTGCAAAGAGCCGGAGGAAGCACAACTGCCTCATTTCCCAGAGCTGTCCTCACCCACTGGGCTTTTCCCCAGAACCACGGCTTATCTTCGCAGGCCGGGAGCTGAGGGACGTGAGTTCAGCTTTTGGCACAGCCAGGGCCCTCCTGAGGGAGCTCAGAGCTCTTCCTGTGCCTGGAATCTGCTCCTGCTCAGCCAGGACGTGGCCTCTCCTTCCCCTTCCCCGTCCCATCTGCTGGAATTGTCCTCTCTGTGGGAAAACACCATGTCCCAGTGCTGGCAGTGTCTGCTTTTTTAGAAAACTGGGGTTTTGGGATTTTTTTAGGCAGTAGCTTCTCCTGCCCCAGAGTGATTAAATCAGGCCTAACTTGCTCCAAGTGCAGCCCCTGAGGCCTCTGTTGTCTCTTGCCCAGGCCCATGTGCCAAACAATCCCTCCAGGCCGGTTATTTTTATCTCATCCATTGGGAAAATGATACACCAAGGTTGTTGTTCCCTCCACGTGAGCAGCGATGGTAACTCAGGGTCCTGCCTCCTCCCCGCTGCTCTATCTGAACAAAAACCAGCAGGGCAAAAAAAAAGGAGCTCCCAGGAGCACAAAATCGAACAAAAATAACCAATATATGAAAAAATAAGTAAATATTTTTATTTTTTTTTTCCAGAGAAGAAATCCAAAAGCCTTTGGTGCTGGTTGCTTGTCCTGGTGCTTTATTTGAGGCAGGCTGTCAATCCCTGCTGGCCCTGCCTGGAGCCGTGTGTGAACGAACACACACGCACACAAAAATGCAGACAGCAAGAAGAAGTCATTCCACAGTCTAGCCTTGTTAAAGAATACAGCCACTTTCCAGCAGCAAACCTTCCCCCCTCAGCCTCTCCAGCCAGAGGAATTTCTTTCACCTCCTCAGAAGCTGCTTATTAAAGCCGGGCTGGTGCTGGTTCCCAGGTATTAGAACAGCAGCAAGGCTTAACTAATCTCTGCTTTTACTGCCGTAATTAAACCATGCACTTGCCAGTAAAAAGGTAACACTTTAAATTAAGGCCCCGTTTCTAAATGCTGTATTAATATTTATGAAATGATTACTGCATGCAGCCACATTCTTGCAGGACTTATTAGAACGTGGGTTATAAAACTCGATTGTAATAAACCCTTAATGGCTCTGCTCTGGTGAGCTGTGAGGTTTGCAACTCTACCAGCGGCGTCTTCTCAAACCGAGAGGAAAATGCTCTTCCCTGCCCTAAACCCCCCAAAATTTTGTGTCTCTGTGGCTGTTTGTCCTTCTGCTCAAGCATCCATCACATGAGGTGGGATTTCATCGTTGGGGTGTTTGTCCCGCTCTCCAGATGCTTTGGGGAGGTTTGGGATCTGCTCTGAAACCTTTTAAATCCTCTCTGCCATCCCACACACACACCTGGGCTAGCACAGGGCTCTGGGAGCAGCCATTGCTGCTTAATTACCAACTACCATGATTAATTGGTAATTAAATCGTTGATGTTTTGGGAATTCCATCCTCAGCTGGGTGACAGAGCTCCTTCCCTGGTGCCACCTCATCCCTCTGCCAGGACATTTTGGCATCGCTTTGGAAACTCCTCCTGATCTGGAGCTTCTCTGGCTTTGCAGCTCCTGCAGAGGGGGAGGCCACTGCCCCAAAAATCAGATTTTCATCCCCACAATCGTGAATTAGATCCAGAGGAGAGCGATGGATGTTCAGTGAGCAACAGGAAAGGACTTCAACAGAGGATTTTCTTCATCAAGGAACATCTCACAGTGCCAAGGCTCTTGTTTTTAGGCTTTTTTTTGGTACTCTGGACACCCAACCCTTCAACTCTTTCACCCTGAGCTGTCATTTTCAACTTGCAATGTTTAATATAAACATAATCTTAAAAATAATAAATAATATATTAAAAATTATATTAAATATATATTAATATATCAAAATATATTAAAATACATCTTAAACATAATATAGAAATAATATAAAAATAATCTAGAAATAATATAAAAATAATATAAAATAATATAAAAATAATATTTAAAATATATTAAAATAATCTTTGACTATTCCATCCCAAAGCATTTTGCTTGTTGCATTTTGCATTTTGCTTGGGTTATACCCAAGATGAGCATTTGCAGCAAAACTTTTGGGGGGTTTTAGCTCTTTTGGGGGGTTTTAGCTCTTTTTTTCCTTTATTCTCTGTAGTTTTAGCATGGTATTGCCACCTCCTGCCTTCCCTTTTGCTCCTGGAAGGGCACACGTGAGGTCCCAAACGTGCAAAACCTGAACGTCTATAAAATATTCTGCACCATGAATAGCTCAGTGTAAGCCAGTGGCACTTCTCCTGCAGGAAAATATTCCCATGCAGAAGTGTTTGACAGTTTAAGCATCGGTGATTAACCTCTTCTAATTAAAGCTTGGGGAAAAAAAAAAAAAAAGAAAAAAAAGTCCAGCACGGCTTGCAGTGAGCAGAAAAGTGGGATAAACTCGTGGAGGAAAAAAAAAAAGCATTTTCATGAAGCAGCCCCTGGAAACAAAAGGCAACCTCCACCCCAAGCGTGGAACATCCCCAAGGGCCAAAATGCAGCGAGGTTGTGCTCGAAGTGACCTCACCTAGAGCTGCTCCGGTCACGTAGCAACGATTGTTATGGCCAACAACAGAACCCAAAATGACACAATAAAAAAAGAATTATCTGCGATTAGAACGAAGCTCTTGAAACGTCTCCAGCTGGAGCCAAAATTTTTGGGAGGGAGGGGGGAGAGAGGAGTTTATTATTTCAGTAGCAGCGGTGCAAATCCCCTCTGGGTGCTCTGCAAACCACCCCGTGCTCTTTGAACCCAGCCCCCTCATTGACATGGTAATGGGCTTTGTTGAATTCAAAGACGATTACATCAGAAATGTGTGGCCTCTTGTGGCTTTTCCAAGGCTTATAAAGCACACAAATTATATGAAAATATTGGGTTGAAAAATTAGTAAGCCATAGGAGTTTGTGTTGTTTTAGCCACGCTTTACTGCAGGGAAGGAAAACTCTGGCTCCTCCAGACCTTTGCCCAGTCTTTCAAAGCTACTTTCTTTATTATTTTTCTTTTCTGGTGGGCTCGCTTCGGATGTACGGCCTGGATTTTTAAAGGACTTTCATACTGGAGCTTTTCAACAAGAAATGTGTAAAGAGCAGATAGCAGTCCTCTGAGCTGCTCCAGTTTTAACCAGGGAAAGTTTTAACCAGAAAGTTCTGCCCCACAACTTTTGGTGACATGAACCATCCGGAGGCATCACTGTCCTAATGGATCCTGGCATGTGCAAGTGGAAAATGTGGTTGGGAATGATTTTTTAAATTATCTGTTTTGTCAGGTTCATAGATTTGATAACACCACCTCAAGTGCAACAGGTCAGTGAAAAGCACAAGCTCCTTCCAGCACCTACTACAAATCAAAACTGAATCAAAACTAAATCACAGCTCACCCCAGTTATAAAATATTTTAATTTCCTATTCAAGTGGTAAAATCCAGGCTGGGAACAGCCCAGGACAGCAGGATGGGAATTGCTGAGCTCCTTGCACGGAGCCACCTCAGCCTCTGCCTCCTCCAGGCTGCTCAGGGCCCGGTGGCTGTCGAGGAAAACAGCAGTGCCACGAATCAGGAATTTGGAATTAGCTCTTCACATATGGTTTATTTCCCAACATTCCATGTTCCCCCACACCCACAGAGCCAGCAGGACCTGCCCTGGGCCTGCCTGGAAGGAGCAGGGATATAAGAGTGGGACAGTCTGCTCTGGCTGCCACTTTGGGGGTCTGAAGACAGGAGCAGGCACAGGGGATGATTTTTCCCTCCCCGGCACTGCTGGGGTGCCCACGCACTCAGGATGAATTGCTGCATCATTCCAGCAGCTCTTTTGGTTCTGGCCACTCACAACAATATTATTATGAGCTCCTGTTTTTCCACAGCCAATTATTGTAGGATTAGAACACAGCATCTGCCCCTGTGTGTGTGTAGATGCATAAATAAGGAACTGGGAATCAAATAAAAGAAATACATTGGATTTTTTTCTGTCCTTCCTTTTTTTTTTTGTCTCTGTCCCCTTCCAGCTTTTCACATTCAGATATAAAAGTCCTGGAAGGAAAAGGCTTGGAGAGAAGCAATGGGAGAAAAGTTTGCAAAGGGCAAAATCAGTGGGACCCTGCAGAACAAACATGTGTAAAGGCTTTGTTTCAAAGTGGATGAATGCAAAAGCCTGTTGGGGATAATTTTTAGGCTTTGCCTATTTTGAAAGGGTTGAGGATCAGGAGTAAAGTGAGAAAACAATTCTCTGTAGGAAGCTGTAGCAGACTAAATGGAGCTTGTTGTTGTTGGCAGGGGCCGTGATGCTGAGGGCAGCAGCATCGTTACTGAAGCTGGAGGCAGCAGAGGTTTAAATAAATAAGGAGAGATCCCTGAACCGAGATAAAAACGGGATCTCACTGTGCTGGGTCCTGCCGTGCTCCGGAGCAGGGAGGGCTGGCAGGGTGTGAGTAAAGCGAGATGGATGAGGGTGATCAGAGCCGGCTCGCAGCTCTTTCTCCTGGTCGGGCCGACAGGAATTAGGGACAGAATTCCCGAGGAATGGGGAGTTGATCTGTCCTTCTGCACGGAGGCACGGCCAGACACTGCCCCAGGGGGAACTGGGGAATGGCACAGCCCTGTGAGGGATTTGGGGAATGGCACAGCCAGGAATTGCCCATGAGGGAATCGGGGAATGACACAGCTCCAACAAGGGAATTGTGGAATGGCACAGCCAGGAATTGCCCCAGGAGAATTAGGGAATGGCACACACAGCCAGGAATTGTCCCGTGAGGGAATTAGGGAATGGCACAGTCCCATGAGGGAATTGGGGAATGGCACAACCAGGAATTGCCCATGAAGGAATTGGGGAATGGCACAGCCAGGAATTGCCCTGTGAGGGAATTAGGGAATGGCACAGTCCCATGAGGGAATTAGGGAATGGCACAACCAGGAATTGCCCATGAAGGAATTGGGGAATGGCACAGCAGGAAGCTCCTGGGCTCAGCTCAGAGCCCCACCCCACAGCCCCGGGATCTTTCCGTTTGGTTCCAGAGCAAACCAAAGGGAAGCGAAGTCCCTTTTCCACGGCCCTGCTGAGGAGCAAAGCCCCATAAAAGCGCTGGGATTGTTCCTGGCTGAGGCCAGCCCTAACCCAGGATCCTCCCCGAGCAGCTCAGCAGTATCAGGAACAATAAAAAACCCCTGAAATCCTGCAGGACATGCACCGAGCCCAGGAAGGATTTGAAAAATTCTTCAAACATTCCCTAAATCCAACCCTCAGCCAGCAGAGGTTGGGGATGTCAAGGACAGGTGATAAGAGCCTGGCCTGGGTTGGGAATCACTGGGTAGGGATCAAAATAGTTAGAAACATTTTTACACATTCTGTCTGCTGGATTGTCCTCCCACTCCCAGAAAAAACTCATGGGAAGGCTGCTCTGGACAAAATTCCCAGGATAAAGGGACAGCAAAGCAGGAAAGAGAGCGCAGGAACGACCTGCTCCTGCTCTGGGGTGAAAACAACAGCACAACATATCCAGGCAAAATATCCCTGTGATCCAAATTTTCCCTGTTCTGGAGGAAAATCCTGGCTCTTGATTAAGGATCTGGTTTGTAGAGGTGGAGGTTAAGCAGAAAAAAAAAAAAAGGGATTTGCATCCATGTTTAAGAAATTCAAAATATTCCTCTATATCTTCAGGTTGGAACATTTGCTAAATTCCCTTCTCCAGGAGTAAACTTTGAGGGGGAAAAAAAAAATCAAAATAGTTAAGGAAAGAATTCTTCTTATCCTGGTTTTCTCCTCCAGCCTTTGACACTGAGGATACATTTTGAAACACTAATAGTCGAGATAAAACAGCAAGGAATGGCAGTTCCCTGTGCTTTTTCTGTTCCCTTTTGGTGGCTCTTTTGTTTTCATTTAGTGGCAATATTTCAAATATATATGAAATTATATTTTTAGTGACAGCTTCTGCTCCACTTTTCCTGATGGTTCCCTTCCCCAGGAGTGCCAGCAGTGCCAGCATCTCCAGAGCCCAAATATTCCACTTATTCCATCTCCACTTAGGGTTACACCAACCCCTAAGGTCAATAACCTGGGGAGATGCATCCCAAAAATCTCATTTTCCTCCAGATCAGCTCAGTTCTGTGCCAGAATTCCAGCAGGAGCCGATCCATTTCCAGTGGATAATGTCCATTCCATTGGATATGGATGTTCCAGAGGATCCATTCCCAGTGTATAATGTCCATTCCATTGGACGTGGATATTCCAGTGGATAACGTCCATTCCAATGGATAATGTCCATTCCAATGGATAATGTCCATTCCAATGGATTCCAGCAGGAACAGATTTATTTCCAGTGGATAATGGTCCATTCCATTAAATGCCAGCAGGAGCAGATCCATTTCCAGTGGATAATGTCCATTCCACTGGACGTGGATATTCCAGAGGATCCATTTCCAGTGGATAATGTCCATTCTATTGGACACGGATATTCCAGTGGATCCATTTCCAGTGGATAATGGTCCATTCCAATGGATTCCAGCAGGAACAGATCCATTCCCAGTGGATAATGTCCATTCCATTGGATATGGATATTCCAGCAGGAACAGATTTATTTCCAGTGGATAATGTCCATTCCATTGATATGGATATTGCAATGGATCCATTTCCAGTGGATAATGGTCCATTCTATTTGACACGGATATTCCAGTGGATAATGTCCATTCCAATGGATAATGTCCATTCCATTGGATTCCAGCAGGAACAGATTTATTTCCAGTGGATAATGTCCATTCCATTGGATATGGATATTCCAGCAGGAATAGATCCATTTCCAGTGGATGATGTCCATTCTATTGGACACGGATATTCCAGAGGATCCATTTCCAGTGGATAATGTCCATTCCGTTGATATGGATATTCCAGAGAATCCATTTCCAGTGGATAATGTCCATTCCATTGGATATGGATATCCCAGCAGGGACAGATCCATTTCCAGTGGATAATGTCCATTCTATTAGACACGGATATTCCGGTGGATCCATTTCCAGTAGATAATGTCCATTCTATTGGACATGGATATTCCAGAGGATCCGTTTCCAGTGGATAATGGTCCATTCCAGTGGATATGGATATTCCAGAGGATCCATTCCCAGTGGATAACGTCCATTCCATTGATATGGATATTCCAGTGGATCCATTCCAGTGGATAAGGATATTCAAGAGGATCCATTTCCACTGTTAAAATAAGGCACCAATGCTTGGTGTCCTGGGAGCACTGGACAAGGAATTTTATTTTTCCCAAGTTTTTCCCAGATAAGCTCTGGCACTGTTCAAATCAGAGCTGCTGCCATAATCAGGAAGAATTTGGGTTGCACCGGGCGGGAATGTTGGGATGTTTTGTGCAGGACTCGATGATCCCTGAGCCCATCCAGCTCAGGATATTCCCTTCACAGGACAGTACAGAATGGTCCCCATAACCCCACTGCCACACACCTGATTCCTGGCACTGGGATCAGCTGGAATTCCTGGGATCAAAGCATCCCGAGCCTGTTTGTAATTCTGGGTAAACCAGAGCAGCACCGGGGCACTCGGGCTGGATAAAGACGCTTTGGTTCAGCAGGAAAATGGAATTATTTTTACAGAAGCCAGCGAGGGAGGCTGGAGCCACCGATTTGGGATGATTACAATGAACAAAAAAAAAGTCAAGCCTGGAAGTGTTTATTTTAATTTAGGGGGCATGGCGAGCTGCTGAGGTGGGAAGATATTATTTTTATGGATTTAATCAGATGGCCGGGGTTTGTGGGCATTGCTAATTGAAAGCTGTCTGCCTCACCTCCAGTTCTGTGGGGCTTTTCTCCCCGTGGCTGGGAGGCAGAAAAAATGCAATTATTTAGGTTGGGGAGAGGAAAACGAAATTGAGAGAGGTTTGGGGATAAAAAGGGAAAAGGGGTTTAGTTTTGGAGGGAAACTTCAGTCTGTGCTGCATGGAGCTGCCTCAGCTTGGGACCCATTTCCGTGCCCTGAGGTAAATTAGCATCTGCAAGGACCTGGGGAAGAAGCTGATCAGGATTTCCAGAAGGATGCTCAGGAGATCCCAGCACCTGGAAAAGCGTGTCCTGGGAGTTCCAGTAATTCCCAGATTTAACCTTTTCCCTTTGAACCCCTCTGAGGGCCCGGTGATGAATCCTGCAGCTCTCAGGACACCTCATTTTTCCCACTGCGAGGACATTGATGGTCCGAGGTGTCAGAAAAGACAACAGCAGTCCCCAAAACCGCCCAGCCGAGCTGCACCTCAGCAAGGTGGAAATTGATTGAAATTTGGCCACTCCAGGCAGCCCTGCAGATTTTCCCCAAGGATTTTCACCCCCCAAAAGAGAAACCAGGACAAATTTTTTTTCAAAAATTCCAACCAAAACCTGCCCATGGATGAGCTGAGGGGGTTCAGGGGGTTTCTTTATTCCATGGTTTGTTTTGTTTGTGGCAGAGGGAATTCCAACCAAACCAGGTGACGAAGAACAGCCCCAAAAATGCAACTTCTTGCCTGTGCCCCATGATGTCACCCCAAAGCCACCAGGCAGGGTGAAAATATCCCCCAGGCAGGGGGCAAACGTGTCAGGCTCACGTAGGAGCCGGCCCCGAGCAGCGCGGTCCAAAAAACACCATCTCCAAATATTTTCTATATCATAATTATACAAAATGAGTGGAAATTTCTGCCCCCCTTCCCCCCAGCCCCAAAAAACACGGCCCATTATGAGCCCTGCCAAGTCTGCAGGAACATAAATAACATTGCAGGCTCTTTGTGCCGCGCAGGAGCTGGGAAGTGGAAAAATGATTGAGGGACAAGTGGTTTTTAAGATCCCCCCGAGGCCTGTAAGTTACCTGTTTATTTCAAGAAGAGCTGCAACTGCCAAAAGGAAAGGAAAGGAGTTCCTGGAGTTGCTATCATGGTCTGGTTCCAGGGATTATTTCAAAATAAACACGGATTGAGTCTCTGCGTTGCTTTTCAGTCGGTGTTTGTGCACAGGGGGTACCTGAGCAGGGTGTGAGGGGCTCCAGGACGGGCTCACCTGAGCTCAGGGGGTGGGAATGAGCCTGGATCTGCCAGGTGGGATCTCCAGGTCCAGGAATCACCTGGGCAGTTCCCTTTGGCCTCAGGAGATGCTCAAAAATGAGGATATCTGGTGAGGAGACAAAAGGTGTGCAAAAATCCTGTTGGGAACCCCACAGATCGGCGTCCCCCAGGTAAAATAATCCTCTTTTTTTCTGTGTAAAACACCTCCCTTGAAAGGGAAACGCTCATAATTGACTTGTAAAAATGGAAGGGGAAAGTTGTGAAGGCATCAGGGAGAATATTTCAGATAAAAGTGAGATGGGAAAGGGAATTCTGTGAGGGAAGGGGAAGGAGAAGAAAAGTTCCCTTCATCCCAGAGTTCGCCTTTACAAGCTGCAAGGCTTTGTTTCAATTTTTTCATACCAAATCCATATTTCAGAGCAGATTCATTCGTAGCACTCTGGTGCCTGTCCCAGGAACATCTCTGGGAGCGTTTGAGCCAAGCTAAAATGACATTTTTCACCTCCAGCCCAGGTGACGCAATGCAAGTAATATGGGGAACGATGAGTGACGCTGTAATTGCAGAGGATCCCTGCTTGGGAAAGAGAGATTGGAGCAGGGATGAGATAAAAACAATACCAGGAAAATAAAACCAGAGAAACTTCTTCCTGAAACTGCAGAATAAAGTGTTCCTGACGAGCTGCCGTGAGGCTGAGGAAGAATATTGAGGCTGGCTGGGTGTTTGAGGTGTAAGCAGCTTTTCTCTTCGCCTTTCCCAAGCATCCCTGGCAGATCTCTGCTGGATCCAGGGAATTTCACCTGGCATGGAGGGAAGCTGTCAAACAAGTTCATGCACAGCTTGCTCAGCCCAGGTGTCTGCAATTCCCCTTTTCGGAGGCACCCCGAAGCCCAGGCAGCTCCAGCTGACTCGTCTCATTCCTGCCCAGATGGCAGCCCCGATACTCCCTCGTTATCTCCACATCTCTCTGCCAACTCAATTAAAGGCTCCCCAGATTCTCGTCTAATGAACGAAGCTAATGAGTGACAAAAGATCATTAAGAAACCGGAGGCACCGGGGAGGGGGATGCAGAGGCAGCTGAAGGGTTGGGAATTTGCTGCTCCAGGAACAAACCCGGCTTTTCCCAGCTGGGAAAATGAGAAGTGGGGCAAAAGAATCAGAGAGTTCAAAAAATGGGGAATCAGAGAGTTCAAAAAATGGGGACAGCAGTAATGTCCACAATGTTTCCTTCAACCCAACCCTTAGTGGGAGCTGTGTGGGCTCTCCAGGAATCCTGGATGGATTAAAACCTGCCTGAGTCTTGGGAAATTCTCTTCCCAAGAAAATTGAAAATTTCCTTTGAATTTTTCTTTTCTGAATCGAAAAAAAAAGAGAATTGCTCTGCTCATTGCCTGTCTTGTGTGTGCTGGGAGCTGCTGATGGAGCTTCACCTCCTTCCCATTCCTCATCTCCCCACATTGCAACTCCTCTTCATCTCAGCAGGGATTTGGGCTTTTTTGGAGCACAGGAGGTGTAGGATGAGTGGATAACACAGTGGATTACTCCAGTTGTGTTTTAATTACCCCCAGCCTCGTCAGCAGCAGAAGTGGCAGAGCATCGGTGCTCTCACAGGAGATTTACAAGGACTCGGGGCTGTTCCCTCCCTGCTGGAGTCCAACACACAGAAGGACCAAGCACCCGCTGGAAATAAAGCAGGGACTGCTCCAAAGTGTTTGAAGTCAACCTTGAAGGGCTGGAGAGAATTTTTATTTCCAGAGAAGGCTGAGTGTGGATAAAAAGAACTGCAAGATTCTCATGATTAAACTCAGATCTCTCATGGCTGGTTTGGAATTCCTTGGTGGGCGAGATCACTGATCCTGCTGAAAATTCCTCTGCATTTCGCTGTTGGGTTCTGGTTCCTTTGGGGATTCACGGAATTATTTTTTTTTTAGTTGATTATCAATCCCTACCCCTTTGTTGTGGACAGAGAGCTGCTGATCCTCAGGCTCCAGGCAGAGCCTCCTCCTGCACAGGAAAACCTGCACTTCCCTCACCTTTGGTCATAAAAATCCCAGGGAATTTTGACTCCTCTCGGAGTGGCCGAGAGGAGACAAGAACCAAAGCCTGGTGAGCTCCAACCTCCCACCTGCACCCAAAAAAGAAGCCTGCCGCCTCTTTTTTCACAGACAAAAATCAGATTTCAGCCTGCAGCCTTTTTTCAGAAGCACATCCCTGTGTGGGGTTGCCCTGGCCGTGCCACTGACCTGCAGCCCGCATTCCTGCTCAGCGTGGCTCCGTGTTTTCCAAAGGCAGTGGAAATTTTGTTTTGGAAACACCGCCGAGAGGGCAAACAGGAAGCAGGAAGGGCTTTTTCAGAAAGGCAAGAATCTTGAAGGCAGTGCAGTTTCCATTTTTTTTTTTTTTTTTTTTTTTTTTTTTTTTTTTTTTTTTTTTTTTTTTTTTTTTTTTTTTTTTGGGCTCCAGCCCACGAACGGATTTTGCAACAGCAGCAAGATACGAGCGGTGAGGTCAAGAGCAAAGCAAACACGGAGCAGCCACAGAGAGCCACGTTCAGAATCACCCAGTGGAGCTCTGAGTGTGCTCCACGCAGCCAGGACGCCTGGAAAAATAAAGAGAGATGCTGAGCAGTCCCTGCAGTGCAGCTGTGTTATTGACAGACGGGATTAAGTGGTGGGAGGCGCTCCGAGCGGGATATTTTCTGTACAAGCACATCGCCTTTGTTTATTGTAATTTTGATTTTTTTAGTTATTTCTGCCCAGGCATTCGGGGACCTCTTCCCCCCGGAGAGCACAACCGGCTGTTTGTTCTGTTCCTGTTCTTGCTGCTGTTTGATTTGGGCTCGCTGCAGGGGTTCAGCAGGGCCCTGGGGAAGTGCTGCGGCCCAGCCTGGGCTCACAAGCAGCAAAATGAGATTTTTATTTTCCTTTTGCAAGGCAAGGAGTTTGAGGAAGGAGTAGAACCATCAAGGCCTTGCTCCTGAGTCCAGCTCAGCACATCCAAGGGCTGCTAAGCAGCAAAAAAAGGGGGACTTTTGTCCATTTACAGGCCAGGAAATTTGAGGAAAGAGAAAAACCATCAAGGCCCTGCTCCTGAGCCCAGTTCAGCACATCGCAGGGCTCACAAGGAGCAAAATGAGATTTATTTTCCTTTTGCAAGGCAAGAAGTTTGAGGAAGGAGTGGAACCATCAAGGCCTTGCTCCTGAGCTCAGCTCAGCAGAACCCAGGGTTGGGAAGAAACAAAAAAGGAAGATTTTTGTTCTTTTCCGAGATGTTTGAGGAAGGAGCAGCACCATCAAGGCCCTGCTCCTGAGCCCAGCACAGCACATCCCAGGGCTCACAAGCAGCAAAAAGGGAGGATTTTTGTTCTTTTCCAAGAGTTTTGAGGTTTGAGGAAGGAGGGCAACCATCAAGGCCTTGTTCCTGAGCCCAGCCCAGCACATCCAAGGGCTTGGAAGCAGCAAAAAATTAGGATTTTTGTCCCTTTACAAGGCAGGAAATTTGAGGAAAGAGCAAAACCATCAAGGCCCTGCTCCCGAGCCCAGCCCAGCAGAACCCAGGGTTGGGAAGCAGCAAAAAGGGAGGATTTTTGTCCTTTTCCAAGGCAAGAAGTTTGAGGAAGGAGCAGCACCATCAAGGCCCTGCTCCTGAGTCCAGCTCAGCAGAACCCAGGGTTGGGAAGCAGCAAAAAGGGAGGATTTTTGTTCTTTTCCAAGAGTTTTGAGGTTTGAGGAAGGAGGGCAACCATCAAGGCCTTGTTCCTGAGCCCAGCCCAGCACATCCGAGGGCTTGGAAGCAGCAAAAAATTAGGATTTTTGTCCCTTTACAAGGCACGAAATTTGAGGAAAGAGCAAAACCATCAAGGCCCTGCTCCTGAGTCCAGCTCAGCAGAACCCAGGGTTGGGAAGCAGCAAAAAGGGAGGATTTTTGTCCTTTTCCAAGGCAAGAAGTTTGAGGAAGGAGCAGCACCATCAAGGCCCTGCTCCTGAGCCCAGCCCAGCACATCCAAGGACTGCTAAGCAGCAAAAAAAATGAGGATTTTTGTCCCTTTACAGAGCAGGAAATTTGAATGAACTCATTGAATTTCAGACTATTTTCCCAGCTCTGCAGCTTTCCCAAGGCTCCTGGAAAGGTGCAGTGATGTTTTTTTCCCCTGCTCATAGCACAGCTGGAGATGGGCTCATTTTTGAATCCTGACAGGGCTGCTCTGCAGAATTCCCAGCCTCCATTTCCTTTGGGGTCGGCCAAACCTTTCCTCATTTCCAAAATGAGGATTTGAGGCTGGACAGGACAGGACTGAGGGGTTATTCCTTTAAAAGACCCATCTTTATCAAAATCCTCTTTTTTTTCACCTTCCAGTGGGATGTTGGGCACGAAGAGTTTTATTTACCTGCCCGATACTCCACGACAAGCAGCAAGACATAAATCCGTTCTTTTCCAGCCTGGAAAAGGATAAATTCTGCTTTTTCTGAGTGGCCAGCACTGCACCCTGCACTGCTGGGTGCTCCCCAGCATCCCCAGCTCTGCTCCCTCCCTGAGCCGTGTCCTGCTGCAGCAGCACAGGAGTTTCTTGAACATTTCCAGTTCGTTTCCAACTGTTCTTGGCTCCTGCCCGCTCTCCGAGGCCCAAACAAAATGTTTCTCCATGGTAGGCTGTCGGTGGAGTTCAGGGAAGCAGGGAGAGCAGCTCTGATTTCATATCTAATTTGCTGTAAAATGAGAGGCGGTGAAGAGAGGAGTCCTTTTTAATTAAAAAAATAAGAAAAAAAAAAAATCAGGAAAAAAAAAATGAGACACTTTATCCAGCACAGAGTAGGAGCTTCCATGCGTGCAGCCCAGCCCTCACTGCTGCAGAGGCTGAAATTTGATCAATATTGCTCTGCCTTTATTCCCATTTCTTTTCCGAGTGCTTTGGATCAGCTCCATCCTCCCCAGCTCCTGACAAGTGAGAGGGACACAGGGACTCCGTTCCCTCCAGAATCATTTTGCCAGCGTGTTCCCATGTTGTCCAAGCTTTTAATGGGATTCCTTCTCCCCAAAAAGCTTGGGATGCAGTCAGCCTCCTGCAAAAACTTGGATGGCTCAGACCAGGGTATTTCTGAACGTGGAAAGGGCAAATTAAATATTAAAACGTAAAAATTGAAGCTTGAGAATAAGACTTAAAATTTAAAACTTAAAATTTAAAAACTTAAAACTTAAAACTTAAAATTTAAAACTTAAAATTTAAAAACTTAAAATTTAAAACTTAAAATTTAAAATTAAAACTTAAAATTTAAA
>VXBU01011584.1:1971-19225 GCA_013400315.1 Bombycilla garrulus
TTTTTATTTTTCTACCAATTCCTAATTATTATTCAGTCACGTAACATCTGCATTGTGACTTTGTCTGACCAATCATTGTGCCACCAACACTGCAGAAAATGGAGCAGATGAAGAAGAAGGAAGAAACTGAGTCAACACCCAAAATCCTCCATCTTGTTCCAACTACTACCATGCTAAAAACCCAAAATCTACTTTTCTATCGTGATAAACTATAGTATTATCTACTATATACATTAACAAAATCTCAACTCCTCACAAAGTCCTGGAAGCTTTTTGCATGGCCAAAGACTAAAAGCTGTGCTCTCCTGAGAAACAAGACCTCACAGGACAGACACAGGAGATATTCCTGTGCCCTGGATTCCCACAGACATGGATTCCCTCTGGACACAGATTTCCTTTGGACACAGATTTCCTTTGGACACGGATTTCCTTGGACATGGATTCCTCCGTACACACCTCACCAAGGCAGCCGCTTCATGCCCTGTCTATGCCACATTTTTAAAGAAGGAATTTGGAAATCATCAGCGAATCTCTCCAGGGTGGTCTGAGCTGTTGGAAATCTGTTGTGTAACGGGAGCGGGGGATGGGAAAGGCTTTCCTCACTGATAAATCCGAGATAATGTTGATACCTGACCTGGCTGAGCTCAGAAGGGGCTCAGAGAGCCCAAAGTCACAGGAGAATGTCAGGGGCCAGCTGAGGGCAGCTCAGTGATAACACGCAGAGTTTAAACCCCCAACAGCCTCCTCTGGGACATGGAGGAGTCTCCATCCCTCAAGGCTGTTCCTTCCCTGGCACATCCTGCTGCAGGATCTGCTGTGACCCAGCAGAATCCCTGGGCTTGGGCGGGGTGAAGTTCTTCCACCTGGTCCGAAAATCAAACCACATCATCCCTGCAGCTTTTTTTTTTGGGAAGAAGGGAGGAGGAAAGCTGTTTTTCCAAACTCGAGGCACCTGGGGCAGGAGAGGTCCCTTCCCTGCCCAGCTTCCCAGCAGCCTGAAATGGGAAGCACAAGGAAAAGCAAGCACAGGTGCCACCTCTGGTTCCTTCCCTGTCCCCATGGCCATGCCAGCCAAATCCCTGGCATGTCACCCTCCTTCTTGCAGGAGTGACCCACAGCTCTGTGCCCAGCACAGCCCCAAACAGGCTGTGGCCATGGCTCAGGGTGGAGCCAGCAGGAATTTCCCCATGGAAAGGGAGGCCAGGCCTTGTCGGGAGATGCCCAGGGAGGTCTGGAGTGATCATCCTTGGAGGTGCCCAAGGAATTCCTGCGTGTGGCACTGAGTGCTCTGGGCTGGGGACAAGGTGGGGATGGGTCACAGGGTGGATTTGATGTTCTGGGAGGGCTTTTTCAGCCTAAAAGATTCTGGGATGGGCTCAGGGCCCTGCTCTGCCTGTCTGGGTGCCCTCTGATCGCCCACCTTGTGACCCTCTGGGGTGGCACAGGCTGAGAGACCGGGAAAGCACCAAGGGAAATAAAAGTGGGAGAGAACACCTTGAGGGTGACAGCTTGGTCCTGGCCTCTGCTCCTGCCTGTGCCTGATGTGCTCCGCTGTTCTCAGCGAGGCAGTTTGGGTCAGCTCCATGCCCTTCTGCTGGAAATGTTCCTCCTTTATTCCCCTCACCCTGGTTTCTCCTTCTGGGTCGTGGTTTTTCAGGGGGAAGCCCTCTGTCCTTGGGCTCCTGGCTGTGGCCACAGAGGAGTTATGCTGGTGCTGGCACCACCAGGAGTCTGTGTTGGTGCCACCAGGGATCTGTGCTGGCTGTGGCACTGGCACAGGATGAAATTCCAGCCGTGGCACTGGCACAGGATGAAATTCCAGCCGTGTCCGAGGTGCCTGGAGCGGGACACAGCAGGACACAGCACATGTGCTCCTCCCTGCACTGCCCCGCCCTTGCATAAACTCTGCAGAAATCCACATTCTCCGGGCTCTGAGGGCAGGGTTTGAGCCCTCAGGTGGGGATTGTGGTGACCCAGCAGCCCCTGTGCAAGGAGAAGCACCAGGCACAGTTTCCTCTGCCCTCCCTCGGCTCCAGCTCCCTCCTCTGTCAGCCCCAGGGTTATCAGGAGCTCTCCTGGGACCATGGTCCATGCAGCAGCACCCTGGGGAGTCTGGGGGGAACAAGTTCAGGCAGAGAGCTGGGCTGAGGGGCAGCTCCGTGTCTGGACAGGCTGTCAGAGCCTCGGGGATTTGCACAGAGCCGGAGCTCAGACTCCTGGGCTGCTCTCAGGTGGGGAGAGAGGTTCAGCTGTCGCTGTAGAGTTCACTCAGTGGCAATAAAAGACTCCATAGATCAGAAGGCAAAGAAGCTAAAAACCCTTATTAAGAAAAGAACCCGACTTTTATAGATGAGTTCGTTAGGTGGATTTGCATTGGCTAACAGGTTAGCAAGCAAAGACACCCTCAGCCCATTGGTGAAAGGAGAACAACAACCTCTCGAAAAACATCCCAAGACAAACAACATGAATCCCACCTACAAACACCAGGTGCAGATATTGTTTATAATTCTCTTCTCTGCACTCCTTCACAACCTCCCAGCGCTGCCTGAGGAAGTTGCTGATTTCTCTCTCTGACCAGGCTGTCAGCACCCACATTCAACCAGAGAATTTTATATCCCACCAAGGGATACAGAAATAGAAAGACAGAAATTTCTATCCCATGAAGGAGAATGTGGAGGTTTGGTCCCACCCCCTCCTGAAGCTGACCTGGGTTCGTTGTGCTGAAGGCCACCACAGATGGGTCATTAATAATAATTTTCTTTTTATGCAGTAACATCTTCAGCGGGAGATGCTGATTTATTTTGGGAGCAAAACAAGGGTCAGTTGTGAGGGGCTGCAGGAAGACTTGGTGATAGGAAGGGATTGGTGACAAAATGGCAGATAAAATTCAGAGGGGATAAATGAAAACGGAGGTACACGGGAAAATACAGCTCCTAACTTTATGAATTAAATAAAGCCCCATGAGCTGCCTGTCAGTGCTAAAGAACAAGGTCTCAGAGTTACAACAGAGGCAGCTTTGAAAATGTCAGCTCTGTGCTCAGCAGTGGCTCGAAAAAGCAAATCAAGACTTAGGAATTATCATGAAGGGAATAAAGACCAGGAATGTAAAGCCCAGCTGTCAGTCTGGAAATTTCCCCCAGTGGAAACCCCTGGGGGCTCTGCCACCAAGGCTGAGGATCTCCTGAGGGATGGGTGGCAGGAAAATCAGGTGTGGCTGCTGTGGGATCCTCTCTCTCTCCACCAGGACCGTCCCAGAGAGCTGGTGGGTCCATGGTCAGCAAGAGGTGACACCTCACATGGCCCATGGTGGAAATGTCCAACCCCACAGCAATGCTCACAAGAGGAAAATTCACCAAGGGATGTTGGATTCCAAGGAAAATTCAGCAAGGGATGTTGGATTCCAAGGCACCTCTGGGTCAGGAATTGTGGGATGTCAGGAGAGGATCACGGTGTGCTGATGGTGTGCTGTCACCTGACAGGGTGTGCTGTCCCTGCTCTGACACACAGCCTGTCCCTGCTCTGGGCGGTGCTGGGCTCAGGGGTTTGGCATTCACAATCCATGGGAATGCTTGGAGGCTCCGAGGTGCAATGAAACAAAAAGGAAAATTCCAGCCAGTGCCCTCACAAAGTGAAAAATGGAATCTTGGAATCCCAGGATGGTTTAGCTTGGAAGGGACCTCAGAGCTCATCCAGTGTCACCCCAGGAACACCTCCCCCTGTCCCAGGGACACCTCCCCATGTCCCAGCTGCTCCCAGCCCCAATGTCCAGCCTGGCCTTGGGCACTGCCAGGGATCCAGGGGCAGCCACAGCTGCTCTGGCAATTCCAGCCCAGCCCCTGCCCACCCTGCCAGGGAACAATTCCTGCCCAAGATCCCATCCAGCCCTGCCCTCTGGCACTGGGAAGCCATTCCCTGGCTCCTGGCCCTGCAGGCCTTGTCCCCAGTCCCTCTGCAGCTCTCCTGGAGCCCCTTCAGGCCCTGCCAGGGGCTCTGAGCTCTGCCTGCAGCTTCTCCTCTCCAGGCTGTGGCAGAGGGTCCCAAGCAGAGGATCTGATGCCACTGAATCCCCACCCAGGAGTCCAGTGAGGGCTGCCCACCCCTCAGGAAGCTTTGATGGCTTCTACCTCTCCATGAATCCTCACAAGAGCAGAGGCCATGGCTCCACTGCCACAGGAAAACTTATTTCCAGCAAAATGGGAAAAAACTGGTGAGCATGGGGAGGGAGAGAAGAGCAGGGGAGGGGGAAGAGCAGGAGGGGTGGAGGCTGTAGGGCCGTGTTCAGGGAGGAAGGCACCGGGGTCCCCCCACAAGCTCTGGGGGCTCCAGTGCCCCTGACCCACCCCTGGCTCCCACTTTGATCCTTTCCCACCTCCTGCTGCCCCTCTGTCTGCTCTGAGTGCTGCATTTTACCCTGGGATGGAGGAGCTGACACAAATAAACACCTCAGGGGTTACTGTGAGCATGCACCAGCCCAGCACCAGCCCTGGCCCAGGCTGGTGAGTTCAGGGTGTCACAATCCCAGTGCCCTGAGCAGTCCTGTGGGACTCCAGAGCATCCTGAAGAGTTAATCCTGAATTCTGGTGTTTTCTTCTTCCCCTTTCTGGGCAGATTTGTGGTGAGTTTGGCTGTGAGGCTGGAAGTGTGCGGGGATCTCCTTTACCCCAGGAGACCCCACAATATGTAGAAAAGTCCAGGTTTCCGGCCCGTGCTGCTGAAGACGTCTGGAGTCGTTTGTTGGTGTTCTCAAGGCAGTTTATCAGTTCCTTATCAAAAGTAGATTTCTCTGCCCTGCCAGGGTTGACACAGAACGCGTCCAGAGACACACTGTGCCCACCCCGGGTGAGCTCTGATCTTTTATACTAAAAACTACGTATCCAATGTTTACCATTAATTTCCAATCCGTGACCCTTACATTACATTGTCCAGCTCTGTGACAAACCAATCCAAAAGTGCCAACATCACCAAGAAGATGGAGGTTAGGAAGAAGAACATAAGATAACATGCCACATGTAAGAATTCTCCATCTTGTGCCTCAGACCCCCCTGTGCAGAATCTCAAACCCCCCTGGACATGGATCCAAATCTTTCCCTTTTCATCTATAATTACTGCTATTCTACTCCTCAAACTCTGGTGACTTGCAATTCTTCTTATAAATTGGTAATTTGTCTCATGGATTAAAATCAAAACCACAGGCACTCCCAGTATCAATCCAGGTTCTCTGACACCTCTGGCAAGGCTGAAAAGCCTCCTGAGCAGGGTTTGGATCATTCTGAGATGCCACAGGAACCCCCTGGGTTCCAACAGAAGTGCTGCTGTGCTTCCCCCTCTGCCACCAGTGCTGCTCCCAGGACATTCCCAGGGCATCCTTCATCCATTCCCAGGGAATTCTGCTCTCCTGGGGGCTCTGGGGCCTTCAGGGCACCCAGGAACCCCTCACTGCTGCACACCTTCCTCTGTCCATGGTGCCCCTCTCAGCCACAAGTCTGCACCCAGGAGGGATTTCAAGTGCAAGAAACCTCTTTAGATGTTTGGAGTTTTGTTGGGCTTTTTTTAAAGGTTTTCTTTATTCTGAAGTACTTAAACACCCCCCTTGTGAAATCCTTATTATCCTGACTCAGAGCCTCAGCTTTAAGTAGTGCTTTGAATTAAGGGTCTCAAATATGCATTCAGTTTCAGCTTAAAAGGGGTAGTTAATGTATGGTACATAAATAGCTATTATTAAATACATTCACTGGAGATTAACAACTGCTGTGTGTAATGGATACGTGTCTAACTACTATGATATATACTGAATTTCCCCATTATGGAGCTGCTGGATGTGTGTCTGCTAGAACAGAGCACCAATTCCCGGTGAATAATTCAGGAGATGAATTTAGCCTCTCTTTCTGTCTGTGAAACTGCACAATGAATTCATCACTCCGCTCTGATCCTGCAGGGGCTCGCAGGAGGCTGCGGGTGGCTCCTGCGGGTATTGCCAGGGGTGGTGGAGGATCCACTGCCTGCACCCAGCTCCGAGGTGCTGTGCCTGGTGCTGGGTGAGCAGCACAAGCCCTGCCCCGGGCTCGGCATCGCTGAGCATCCCTGAGCACCCTCAGCCCTGTGCCAGGGCAGGGGAAGCTGCTGCAATCATCGAGTCACTAAGGTAGGAAAAGACCTCTCAGATTATGAAACCCAACCAAAAATTATTTTATTTATCTGATCCTGCTCCTGGAGCTGGGCAGCCAGAGGATGCTGGGCCTATCAGGGGCTCTTCTGGCTCTTAAAGAGGATTTCCTGTTGGTGCTGGGGTCTTTTTTTTTTTCTATTTCTGTGCCCAAAGATGTTTGGCAGGACGTTGGCTGGGGCAGAGAAGAGCATCAGTGGAGGAAGACCAAGACCATGGCTGTAAGCACAGGAATTGTTCCTCCAAGCCTGTCTGCATGGGAAAGCTGGTGAATGTGATCTTGTCTGAAGTTTACTGGAATGTTTTATAGAATCCCAGACTGGTTTGGGTTGGGGAGGGACCTTAAAGCTCATCTTGTTCCAGCCCTGCCATGAGCAGGGACACCTTCCACTGAGAAATGAGAAATCAGAGAAATTGAAGAAAGCAGAGAAATTGGGGAAAGCAGCTCCTTGCCTTGCTCACATTATTGCTCCCTCCTGATGCTCCGCAGGTTTGCAGGTTTGCAGGTTTCCCTTCCCTTCCCTTCCCTTCCCTTCCCTTCCCTTCCCTTCTTTTCCCATGGGCTCAGTCTCTCCCAAAGCTCATCCTGAGGGTGGCAGGGGCACAGGAGGTTGGGAGGTTGTCTGGTGTTCCCTAAAGCCTCTCACAGAGATGCCACAGCTCCCTGCTGAGAACACAACGTGCCCACCAGGCCGGGGCGGTCTCTTCCACGAGATGCAGGGAAAGCGAAGTCCCCTTCCCCAGCCCAGCTCCCAAAATAAAACGGGAGCAACGACAACAACAACAACAACAAAAAAAGGATTTGGGATGAAAATAGCTAAGGCATGTCCTCTGTGCTGGGAAGATCAAGTGCTAATGATGGCTCTGGCACACTGGTGACAGTTTCGTCTGGTGCCTGTGTATATATTTTAGCTGTTAGACCACATGGGAGGCTCTTTATGCAGCCCAAGTGCCTCTGACAGCCGCTGAGAACACATTGGCTCCTCTCTGCTGGCAAAAGCCTCATCCCATTAAAGGCTGTCGATAAAGGGAAGGGAAATGACAAGGGTGCTCGGGAGGGAGTGCGGCAGCGGGAGGGGACGGAGCTGCCACCGCCAATGTCATTACCGAGAGTGAGAAGGAGCTTTTGCATAAACGCACCACGTGTTTGCATCAGCGCTGGGGAACGCGCTGCTCCGGGCGAGGTTCGTGCAGCCGAGGGGACAACGGAGCCGCTGCCAGCGTCACAGAGCCCCCGGCACCATGATCCGTGCGGGCACCACCGGCACTGCCACCGGCACCGCGATCCGTGCGGGCATCACCGGCACTGCCACCGGCACCGCGATCCGTGCGGGCATCACCAGCACTGTCCTCGGCCCGGCAGCCCGAGCGATGCGGGACAGAGACTCTGGAGCCTGGCAGCGATGGGGTGCCCAGCCGAGTGTCCCTGGGAGTGCAGGGGTGATGGGAATGTGTGTCCCCATCTGGGTGTCCCTGGGAGTGCAGGTGACAGCAGTGGTGTCCCCAGGGTGTCACCATGGTATCCCTGTGCATGTGGGTGTGACAGCAGTGCTGTGTTCCCATCCAGGACAGGGTATCCCTGGGAGTGCAGGGGCGTCCCCAGGGTGTCCTTGGGAGTGCAGAGCTGACACAGGAATGTCTGC
This sequence comes from Bombycilla garrulus, assembly GCA_013400315.1. Lineage (NCBI taxonomy): Eukaryota > Metazoa > Chordata > Aves > Passeriformes > Bombycillidae > Bombycilla > Bombycilla garrulus. The sequence goes on from VXBU01011584.1 coordinate 9,778, forward strand.
GCCCAGACGGGTGTCCCTGGGAGTGCAGGGGTTTCCCCAGTGTGTCCCCGGGAGTGCAGAGGTGACAGGAGTGAGTGTCCCCAGGGCATGCTGGGAGTGCAGGGGTGCCCCCAGGGTGTCCCTGGGAGTGCAGAGCTGACACAGGAATGTCTGCACCCAGCCGGGTGTCCCTGGGTGTGCAGGGGTGTCCCCAGGATGTCCCTGGGAGTGCAAGGGTGTCAGGAGTGTGTGTTCCCAACCAGGGTGTCCCTGTGAGTGCAGGTGACAGCAGTGGTGTATCCCCAGCGTGTCCCTGTGAGTACAGGTGTGATAGCAGTGCTGTGTCCCCATCCAGGACAGCGTGTCCCTGGGAGTGCAGGTGTGACAGGAGTGAGCATCCCCAGCATGTCTCTGTGAGTGCAGGGCTGTCCCCAGCATGACCCTGTGAGTGCAGGGGTGACAGGAGTGAGTGTCCCCAGGGCATGCTGGGAGTGCAGGGGTGCCCCCAGGGTGTCCCTGGGAGTGCAGGGGTGTCCCCAGTGTGTCCCCGGGAGTGCAGAGGTGACAGGAGTGAGTGTCCCCAGGGTGTGCTGTGAGGACTCTGCAGGCTCTCTGGAGCTCCTGGGTACTCCCTGGGCTGTGAGGGGACAGGTCGGTGGCAGTGTCCCTGTGCAGTGCCACCTGCTCAGGTGCTGCTCCCTTATCTCTTCTGGGACACCTCTTGAAACAATCACAGGACCTCGGAGCAGTTTGGGTTGGAGGGGACCTTAAAGATGATCCAGTGCCACCCTGTGCCACAGCCAGGGACACCTTCCACTGTCCCAGGATGCTCCAAGCCTCATCCAACATGATGTCTTGTCCAGGCCAGTTTCCAGCTGCTTTATGTTGCTGTGACTGTGACAATACAAAATCATATTTAAGCATTTGAAGATCATTGTGTCTGACAGAAGATGTTCATTGTGCTCAGGTGAGATTCAGATTGCTCCAGCCTGGCCTGGCTGGGTGCTGCTGTGAGGTGAGAGGCTTCTCCTGGGTAAAAAATGCAGCAAGAGCCCCTGAGCCCCCCTGCCCGGGGACAGAGGGGGTGTGAGCGGCCAGGACCTTCCTGGGTCACAGCCCCACACCCTGCAGGAAAATTCGGTAGCCTGGGGCATGACAAGAGACAGCCAGGCAGGAGCAGATCCATCTGTGCAGGAGGGTGACTGGGGAGGACACAGCTGTGGGGAGGCAGCAGGAGCGGGACTGTCACTGTCCCCAGGGGCGCTTGCAGAGTTCACACACACGGGGAGTTTTGGCTTATCTCTGGCTTTCTGTGTGCCTTAAAGGACTTTCCTCATCCTTTGTCCTTGCCCACACTGTGGCTGTGCTCTGACCCTGGGGTGAATGGGAGTTTTAGGGCACTGCTGGTGTATTTGGGTAATTTTGGGCTTGAAGCCTTTGGTTTATTTCATCGTGCAGCTAAAAAGTTGCATTATTCATATGGGAAAAGCCTGGTGGCTGCATTGAACAACAGATCACCCTCAGGTCAGCCCTGCCAGAGGGATCCCGAGCTGCTGCTCCCCACCAGCCACTCTGGAATCTCCTGCTCTGTTTTGCATTTCCCCAAACCTTGTGACAACACGGGGCAAGGGCTTGTGTCCATGAAAATTCCAGGACTGAGAGGGCAGAGCAGGGTGAGTGAGTGGTGCTGGGGGGAGAAGAGACAGCTCTGGAGTGACCTCAGAGGAACTTTGGGTACCTGAGGGGAGCTGGCAGGAGAGCTGGAGAGGAGCTGCCGACAAGAGGATGTAGAAACAGGACAATGGAGAACGGATTCAAACTGAGAGTAGGTTTACTTTGGATATTGGGGATAAATTCTCCCCTGGGAGGGTGCCCAGAGCAGCTGAGGCTGCCCCTGGATCCCTGGTGGCAGTGCCCAAGGCCAGGCTGGACAGGGTTTAGAACAGCCTGGGACAGGGGGAAGTGTCCCTGCCATGGCAGGGTGGCACTGGATGGGGTTTAAGGTCCCTTCCAAACCACTCTAGGATTCTGTGGTTGCTGAGGAGCCAGATGGGAGGTTGGGATCCAACATTTCACCCTGCCCAGCCATTTCCAAACCATGGGCTGTGCCAGCTGCCAGGAGGGTCCCAAGGGGAGTGTCCTGGCACTCACAAGGGCAGGGCCTTTCTCAGGGGTGCAGTGATGTGAGCACAGCTCTCACCCAGCGCTGCATCCCTGAGCCTGCAGGGATCTCTGAGCCCTGACCCCAGCCCAGGCTAGAACAGACCGGGACACGAACCCCTCCCCATCTCTTCATGTCCCAAGGCTCAAGGAGGCCACATTTACAGAAATATCCCATCTGGGAGGTTCTCCAGACCTTTGTGTGGAGCCTGGAAGCTCCTGTGGTGGTGGTGGGTGGCACGAGGTCAGTGCAGGCAGCTGAACCCCAGCACAAACCCAGCCCCACAAGCAGGAACTTCACAGCAGCACTCAGCACATTCTCTGCTCTCCCAAGGCTTCCCCAGAGCAGGGATTACTCCCAGTTATCCACACTTTGGAGCTGGTCCCACCCCGCCTGATGCTTTTTCCTGTTGAGTAAGTCTGAGCATGAGTGAGAGTCTGATCACAGCTTGCTGCTGGTGGAAACTCTGAGTTTCCTGCAGTGTAGGAGGTGGCTCCTCAGTGTTTTGCTGTGACTGCTCCTCCAAGAGCATAAACCTGATGTGTGGGGTCCCTGAATATCCCAAAGGCCATCAGGGAGCAGGAATATTTATATATGAGATATCCTAATGGCTTGTACTGCACTGAACGACACCATCACAGGAGCCCACAGAGCAGGAGTGATTTATTTGGCAGCACAAAGCAGGTCCAAGCCAGGGCTGTGTGAAGAATTCCACCACCTGGACCTCTGGACATGGTCCTGAGACATCCCATCATGTCACCAGTCACTGATGGAATGAATCAATCATGAGATATTCCTGGTGCCCACTGCCCATTTCACCCTTCAGAGGATCCCTGCAGGCAGACTGGCACCCAGGGATCGTGGAAACTCTGGCAGGAGTGATGTGACCACCACCACACCTCCTGCTTTGTGGCTCACCTGCCCCACAAATCCACTGGGGCAGGATCAGGACTCTGGGAATGTGGGTGGGATCCTATTGCAGCCCTGCAGCAGCCCCAGACCCCGAGTGCCATGGTGACAGGGCTGATGGGTCAAGGGGGGGACACCCCTGCCCCACACACAGCCCCCAAACCCCACTGACCCTTGTCCAAAGGCAGAGTGTAAGCAAGAAACTCGGCCCCCAGTTTGAGGGATCGCAGAGCCCCCCGAGGGGCACAAAGAAATACCCCAGAGTTCCCTGAGGAGCTCAAAAACCCCAGAGCCCAGTGAGGAGCAAAAAGAAATACCCCAAAACTCAGTGAGGAGCCAGTGTGGGGCAGGTGCTGCAAACACAGATCCCTCACAACACATTGAGGGACCAAAAACCCCAAAAACATGGAAGAGCAGAAATCCCTCCCAGCCCACTGAGGAGCAGAAATTCCCCAAAACACATGGAAGAGCAGAAATCCCTCCCAGCCCGTTGAGGAGCAGAAACTCCCCAAAAACGTGGAACAGCATAAATTCCTCAAAACCCATCGAGAGACAGAAAACCCCAAAACCCAGGAAGAGCAGAAAACCCCAAAGCCCATCCCTTGCCCAAGGGGCTCGTGCAGCTCTGCACAGGGAGCAGAAATCCCCCAATTTCCCTGGGCTTCCCAGCGTCTGCGCTTCTGCTGCCTGTGACCTTCCTGGAGCTGGAAGAAGCACATTTTAGGCTCAACATCTCTATTTTTTACATTTTTGTTTTCATTTTGCCCATGAAAAAAACCCAAACAGCCCAATTCCCTCTGCCATCTCTTGCCCTCAGCAGCGTTTTCCCCTCTGCACGCCTGGCTCTGGGTTCCCCCTCCCGGAGGCAGAGGCAGGGAAGTCTCCGGGACTCCGGAGCCGGATTTCCCGGGGAGCAGGAGCAGCAGGGCTCGGTAGTGTCACCAGTTTGCATCTCCCGCCGATGTGGCTCCCGAATTTCGGGGAGACCCTGGAAACTGCGAGCTGCCTCCTCCAAAGCTGCCCCTCCTCCGCCGTGATCAGCTGCGATTCCTGATGCCAGCTGATTAGAGAAGGCAAATGAATTCTTTCATTAGCAGGAGCATTGTTATAATTAGGGTAGAAATTTGGTGCTGATGTGTTTTCTAAAAGGAGAAGGTAGAAAACCCACCCTGTTTGATACTGCTTTACGGCCTCGTTACTTAAAAAAAGAAAAAAAACCAAACCAACCAACCAAACAACAAAAAAAAACAACCCCAAACCAAACAAAAAGAAACCCCCCCAAAAAACCCAAAAAATCCCCACAAAAAACAGAAGTAGTATATGTATATTTGGTGGGATTTTATACATAGATAGATATAGATATAGATATAGATATAGATATAGATATAGATATAGATATGGATATGGATATGGATATATATATTAGATATAGATATAGATATAGATATAGATATAGATATAGATATAGATATAGATATAGATATGTTTGCTGGCCCTGTTGAGTTAGTGCAGTTTGTTAATATAAGTAAAAATCATCATTATCCTAATTCATAGCAAAAAAAAAACCCAACAAACTGAGAGGTCACAGAGATATTTTGGGAGATGCTGTTGAATCAAAACAAATTGCATTTCCAGCAGCTGGCATTTCCAGGTCCTGCTCGGTCCCGGGCGAGAGGGTGGAGGAAGAAATAAATAGAGAGGCAGCAAGATAAATCGAGAGCAGCAGATAGCCGGGTTTCTGTAGCATTTTCATGTCTCATTGTTGGGTGACACGGTGTGAGTTATCTCTGTAATTACAGCCCTCCTGCTCCCGCTGGTTGCTGCCAGGACCCGCGGAGATCCCGGCCTGGAAGGCAGCGGGAGCAGCTCCGTGCGAGCCCGGCTCCTTGCACGGCAGCGGCCAGGAGGGCTCCTCCGTGGGCTTTGGGGTTTTCTTCTCTTCCATGGGTTTGGGGTTTTCTGTCCCTCGATGGGTTTTGAGGGATTTATGCTCTTCCATGTCGTTGGGGTGTTCCTTCTCCTTGATGAGCTGTGAGGGATTTCTGCTCTTCCATGTTTTTGGGGAGTTTCTGCTCCTCGATAGGTTTTGAGGGATTTATGCTCCTCCATGTTGTTGGGGGTGTTCCCTCTCCTCGATGGGCTGTGAGGGAATTATGCTGTTCCAGGCTTTTGGGGTATTTCTGCTCCTCGGTGGGTTTTGAGGGGTTGATGCTCTTCCATGTTTTTGGGGTGTTTGTGCTCCTTGAAGAGCTGGGAGGGATTGATGTTCTTCCATGGGTTTTGAGGTTTTCTGCTCCTCGATGGGCTGTGAGGGATTTCTGCTCTTCCATGTGTTTGGGGTTTTCTGTTGCTCGATGGGTTTTGAGTGATTCATGCTGTTCCATGTTATTGTGTTGATTCTGTCCCTCAATGGGCTTTGGGGTTTTATGCTCTTCCATGTTTTTGGGGAGTTTCTGCTTCTCTATGGGCTGGGAGGGATTTCTGCCCTTCCATGTGTTTTAGGGTGTTTCTTTCAGCATCTTACTGTGTTTTGAGGGATTTATGCTCTTCCATGTTTTTGGGGAGTTTCTGCTTCTCTATGGGCTGGGAGGGATTTCTGCCCTTCCATGTGTTTTAGGGTGTTTCTTTCAGCATCTTACTGTGTTTTGAGGGATTTATGCTCTTCCATGTTTTTGGGGTGTTTGTGCTCCTTGAAGAGCTGGGAGGGATTGATGTTCTTCCATGGGTTTTGAGGTTTTCTGCTCCTCAATGGACTTTGAGGGATTTCTGCTCTTCCATGCGTTGGGGTTTTCTGTTGCTCGATGGGTTTTGAGTGATTCATGCTATTCCGTGTTATTGTGTTGATTCTGTCCCTCAATGGGCTTTGGGGTTTTATGCTCTTCCATGTTTTTGGGGAGTTTCTGCTTCTCTATGGGCTGGGAGGGATTTCTGCCCTTCCATGTGTTTTAGGGTGTTTCTTTCAGCATCTTACTGTGTTTTGAGGGATTTATGCTCTTCCATGTTTTTGGGGTGTTTCTGTCCCTCAATGGGTTTTGAGGGATTTATGTTCTTCCATGGGTTTTTGGGGTTTTCTGTCGCTTGGGCTGGAAGGGATTTCTGCTCTTCCATGGGTTTTGGGTGTTCCTGCTCCTCAATGGGCTGTGAGGGATCCCCCTCCCTGCAGAGCTGCCAGGGGGCTCCAGGGGTGCCCTTGGGACCCTGAGGGGTGCACCCAGCACATCTTGGGGGCATTGAAGAGTTGGGATGGGAAGGGACCTGAAATCCATCCAGTGCCACCCCCAGGGACACCTCCCCCTGTCCCAGGGACCCCTCCCCCTGTCCCAGCTGCTCCCAGCCCCAATGTCCAGCCTGGCCTTGGGCACTGCCAGGCATCCAGGGGCAGCCACAGCTGCTCTGGCAATTCCAGCCCAGCCCCTGCCCCCCCTGCCAGGGAACAATTCCTGCCCGAGATGCCATCTAGCCCTGCCCTCTGGCACTGGGAAGCCATTCCCTGGCTCCTGGCCCTGCAGGCCTTGTCCCCAGTCCCTCTGCAGCTCTCCTGGAGCCCCTTCAGGCCCTGCCAGGGGCTCTGAGCTCTGCCTGCAGCTTCTCCTCTCCGGGGGAGCACCCCCAGCTCTCCCAGCCTGGCTCCAGAGCGGCTCCCACAGCCCCACTCCCCTCCTGTCCCGGGGCAGTGAGGAGGATCTGTAGTGCAGAGGTGTGGGAAGTGTCTGGATCTGAGCATTTCACTGAGAACGTCAGCTGCTCACTCCGAGGCTGCACAGATTGAGGTTCCTCTCCTCCAAGTGACAGCCAGGAACCCTCCCAGTGCTGGGAATGTCCCTGTGCAGCAGATCTGGGCACAGCCTGGCCTGGCTGTGTCACAGAGATGTCCCACGCTCTCCCCTGGCCGGGAGCAGCAGGATTTGTGGGAGCTGCCACCTTCCCTGCTCCCCCCAGCCCCGAGAGCCCCCACGGCCCCCAGCTCCACCATCCCCAGCCCCAAAGCTCTCCTCAAACTGCACGTGCACTCGTGGGAGGGATCCTGCTTTCCTGGAAGGATTTGTCCCTCTGGCTCCTCCTCTGAGCTGGGGGCTTGGCAGAGCCACAGCCGGAGCTGGGAACAATCCTTGGACGCAGCTGTGGAGGCTCCTGGCTTGAGCAGGGTCAGATGGGCAGGGCAGCGCTCCAGGAGGAGGTGTTTGACCCCAAAAGGAGGCACACAGGCACAGGAGGAAGTGTTTCACCACAAAAGGAACCCCACAGGCACAGGAGTTCATAAATATTCTGTCCAAGTAGAGCTAAGGCCTTGCCACAGCCTCAGCTCTAACTAGAAGAGAATTTTTTTACACATTTTTTAAAGTAAAATTTAAATAAAAATCCTTAAAAATAAGACCAAAATTTCACCCCAAAAGGATGCACACAGGCACGGGAGGAGGTGATTCACCCCAAAAGGCACAGGAAGGACCTGGTGCAGATATTCTGCCTCTCCAGCCCAGGACAAACCCCAGCCAGGATGGAGAATGTGACACCAAATCACATCTGGATTTCTGCAGCACTGGAGCCATGGGACCAGCCAAGGGTCAGGGTTTGTAAGTTTTCTCAGGTCTGGGAAGGCTCCTGGGAAGGGAGAGCTGCTGAGCTGTGGGACACTCACTGCTGAAGAGCTGGAACCTCCTCAGGCCTGTCCCCCTCCAGCCCCACTGAAATCCCGGGAATGCTGTGGCACTCCAGAGAGCAAAATCATCCATGGAGCAAAACCAAAACCATGGAGGTGCTCCCCTGGAGAGGAGAAGCTGCAGGCAGAGCTCAGAGCCCCTGGCAGGGCCTGAAGGGGCTCCAGGAGAGCTGCAGAGGGACTGGGGACAAGGCCTGCCGGGCCAGGAGCCAGGGAATGGCTTCCCAGTGCCAGAGGGCAGGGCTGGATGGGATCTTGGGCAGGAATTGTTCCCTGGCAGGGTGGGCAGGGGCTGGGCTGCAATTGCCAGAGCAGCTGTGGCTGCCCCTGGATCCCTGACAGTGCCCAAGGCCAGGCTGGACATTGGGGCTGGGAGCAGCTGGGACAGGGGGAGGTGTCCCTGGAACTGGGGGAGGTGTCCCTGGGACAGGGGGAGGGGTCCCAAGGCCATGGCAGGAACAAGATGGGCTCCACAATTCAACCAAAATCCAACCTTCTGGAATTCTATGATAATATGTTGGGATTTTGTGTTTCAAATAATTTTTATGTGTGATCTCCTTTTTTGGAGGCTTCACCTCTCCAAGTCCAATGGGATGGGGAAGGATCTCCTTCCCTTCTGCTGAGCAAGGATGGGCACGGCAGGATCCCTGAAAAGCCAATTTTTGGGAACTCTTTGCCACGTGTGCCATCAGAGCTGCTTGCTGTGAGCTGGACTCACCATGGCACACCCTGGCCTGCCCACATCATCCCTGTGCTCCCTCTGTGGAAGCTGGGAGGAGGAAAAGCTCCGGCACTGTGGGCTGAGCTCCAGCTGAGCCCCCTGTGACACCCCGAGCCCAGCTGAGGAGAATTTCTGATCCGTCAGCCTGCTCAAAGGGCTCCTCCACAGCCTGTCCTGGGAAATCAGCACCTTCAGGAGCTGAGCCTCCCTCACAGGGCTCATTTCAAAGTATTCATCTCTCTCTGGAATGTTTAATTATAATTACGTTAAATTTTAAAACAAGAGGTCATCTGAACTGGAAAATAGATTGGGGTTTTTTGTCCTTTGAGAATGTCAAAACACTTCATTTTGACAAACTCAGAACCCATTCCAAATTTTTTTCTGACTCAATAAATTAATCAAAACTGATTTCCTCTTAGAAGAAGTGTCAGTTTTGGAAAAATCAGCATTTTTCAGTGGAAAAACCACAATTCAACCAAAAATTACAATGATTTCTTGTCTCTGTGTGTCTCCTGTGCTGCGTTCTGAGTAACTGTGATCCTGCTGGATTAATTACACTGGGCAAGGAGACAAAATCAGGAACAGCACCTGAATGGGAAACTTTTCTTTTTCAGATTCAGATATAAGTTTATAACATTTCTCTTTCTGTTTACTTCTACAAGTCTGAGGCTGAGTAGACTCCAAGATGGGGTGACCCATGGGGAGTTTCTCTGCTGCAACCTGTGACCCTTGAAATTCCCACCTTGCCACCCAGCCTGTGCTCCCTGCTCATTCCCATTTCCCCTGAAAACAGGCGTCAGTGACCCTGCCTTTAAATATGGATTTATGGATTTACTGGATTTATTTAATCCAGGAGGTGCCTTAAAAACATCCCTCACCTCGTTGAGGGATTCAGCTGGGACCAGACCTTGCTCCAAGCTGCACAAATGAGTCTGGAATAACTTCACCAACTCAATTCCAGTGGGAATGTGATGAGGGAGTAAAAGTGGAGTTTATAGGAAAACTCTGGTTTCAGAGAATC
>VXBU01011599.1:0-38441 GCA_013400315.1 Bombycilla garrulus
AAAAGCAATTAAAAAAAAAATCCCATTTGGAAAAAAACATATGTACAAATAATTTCACAGAGGACTGGCTGGAGGATAATTCCACTCTAGACCACATCTAACATTTCTTTCTAACTGATAAGAAAGAACACAAGTGGCCAGAATTCATAAACTTAATTTTTGAAGCCTTTTTTCTTAATTTAGTCCAGAGTTTTTTGCTGCATTGCCTCACCTAGATTAAAAGCAGCATGGCTTCTACATTATAGACTTTAAACCCAACCTTCCAAAATAAACTTATTATCTCAGATAAGTTTTCAGAGATTTCATATTACAAAACATTTCAGCTTCTCTGCTAAAAATTTAATGTGCAAAATTGAATAGTTCCTTTGCAAAGACCACACTATAAAAATACAGGCCCTTATAAATCAAAAAGCTGAAATTACTTCAGTTAACAGTCTTAGGAAGACTTTCAAATGATGAAGGGGTTTTAGGTGACCTGGAACATACCTTCACATCTGGGAAGAGGATGATTCCAGTTGCGGCTGATGCCATGAAGACAAGTCAGAGCTGAATTTCCAATCAATGTGTAGCCAGGAAAACACTCAAATGAAATAGTTTGTCCCACAGTAAAGTCATTTCCAATAACAAAACCATTACGAAATGGTCGAGGATCAGGACAGCTTTGTAGCTGATATGCTGAAATAAATAATAATGGTGAAAAAAAATCAGTAAAATAAAAATTCTGTTTATCTCAAAAATAAGACCTTTTAATTAGAATAAAATTAAAAGTCATGGACAGCCCATATGTTGGTAACCAAAGTTCCATGATGATGATGATCAAATTACTCTTTCTACACCTGGAGAGGGATTGTGACACTAAATAACATTTCTTTTTGCTGTTTGAAGATACTATACTGAGATAGATGAAGTGTTTTTCTGATCCAATAGGAGTTGCCAGGTTTTACTTTCTTATGTTTAAGACAAATGAGAAATAAACGTCTATACTTTTGTTTTCCCAGAAGAATTAAAAGGCTCTATAATGGACTGGAATATCAAAGACTTTATAGTGAACAAGAAAAATTTGTAAACAAGCGTTTCTCACACATCTTGATGATTTTTTCCAAGAAGATTTGAAGCATTTTCTTAATTTTTTACCAATGTGGGAACAAATAAACTGTGTGCACTCTGAAGTACAATATCATGTTATATATATTTGAAATAATCAGTTCTGTTGTATGTGGTTAAAACACATACAAAAAGAACTTTCTAGTGTTTTGTTGAATGACAGCATTGCCAAAATTATTGCTGTTACTATTAATAGTATATGGTCTTATGTTTTTACCGTCCTTAGCAGTTTAGGCCACAAATTGACTTTTTCTTTAAAAGCTAATTCTTTTTATGGTGGCTCACTTCCAGAATGTTACACAGAGTTCAAATCAATTTGGACTTGTTACTATTAAAAGAGTATATAGGAGACTGCTCTAAAGTAAAAACTCTTTAAATCACTCTTAGGTGTTATTCGTATAATGAAAACAGGTCTACTTTAAAATACACATTTGACCTTTTTTCATGAACAGTGCTGATCTAATCCCTTTTAAATGAAAATGCAATTCTATAAATAGAACTATGATCTTGTGATCTTCACCAGCTCAGCATGACCTACTTGGGTACAAAAGAGCAAGAACCTTCAGGGAAATGGTGAGCTAGGAAATAAAATGGATTTAGAGATTTTTGGGTTGGCATTAATTTGCACAAGCCAGTAATACAAAACAGCATTTAGATATATACCTTCCAGAACCCATTACACAAAATTAAAATTCCAGTGTGCTTCCAAACATTGACTAGAGATGTTTCTTTTGTAAAGTTGTGCAATGCAAATTAATATGCCAATCAGATTCAGATATTGGCAATTACCTGTTGCCTAACATTTGACCTGATTTTAAAATAAAATATGAAATTAATTCACTTTTTTCATCTTAACTTTCTTCATTCTTCTCTTTTATCTCAATGTTTACAGCTTCGGACTGAAACACACACAGTCTTTCACATTTATTCTTCGGAAACCCCAAAATCCCATAAAATCTTTAATAGCCACCTTGTTGTCTCATACGAATGTCCAAATCTCACCTTGATATACAATATGAAATCCTTGTTTGTTCTGTGAGTAATCACTGTGAAAGTATAAGCTGGTTTCATGAGTTGTGCTGAACAGAGAGGCTGGTAGCTGGGGGCCACTTAGTCTCCCAATAACAGTGCTAGTTTCTGTAGATCCACTCCTAACTTCCAAGTAATCGTGTATGGTCTCCGTTGAGAAATTCAAAAATTGCAAATGAACACCTGAAAAACATTGTCAATGAATAAACAACACCAGTACCAAAGCCAGGATGGAAAATAAGTTGTGTACACCTTACACTGATAGTCACAGAAAATAACCAGGTGGAAATCCATGTGCTAACTGGCAAGTGTCTGTATATTTCCCTGTCCTGATGTGTGCGGGGCTGCACATATCTATCATCTGCCAGCAAACTTTAAATTGGACTAGTTGGTGAGCAGAAAGGCCTTGGGTCCAGATCAGGGTATCAGGCAGACAGAGCCTCTGCTGGTACCCCAGGGACATATGAAAGCAGAGTACATGGGGAATACATGTGAGTGCTCTGCACCCACACTGTGGGATATGATGGTTTTGGTGCCAGAAATTTCTGACTATTTGATTCAGTAAGGAATAGAAAGGTAGCTTACTATCCATTAACAAGTTATCTGTCCTAACCAGGTGATCTATTACAAAAATTATGTGGCACGAGAAGAAACTTTTATGCACTAAATAGTTATAGGGCTCTTAAACATTTTCCTGTTTATAACATATTTCTATAGAAGTTACAACAAAGAAAAATTTGTATTTTGTCTGGATCTATTGCAATAATGTCATGATAATGCAGTAGTTTCATTAGAAAGATGATTGAGTCCTACTGGTGTTTCTGGCAAAGACAATCAACACAATTTCATATAAAACTGAAAGTGAAAGATATAATGTCACATAAATTTTTGAAACTATTCATTATATGAATCATTTTATAACCCCTGAACTGCAATACCTAAATATAGTTTCTCACCCTATTTTAGAACTTTCCCCTCAGATAAAATGTAAAGTTCATGAATGATTTTCTGAAGCATGAAACATTTTATATGCAAGTTAGGTGCATAATTAAATCAGTTACCCTGATAATTTCTGTCTTGCTTTATCTGAAGACAGTCTATAAGCGGTAAGAAAGCTTTTTCTTTTAAGTGTCATTCTTTGACTTTGTCAGCCTTCCAAATATTTCCTACACAGAGAATCAAGCTATATTCAATCTTTGCTCTTTCTCTATCATGATAGTTTGGCCTTTCATTTGATCCTGTGAACCATACACTTGTCCAAAATTTAAGCTGTTATTAATAACTGCCAGCTCATGTGACCTTGCTGTCAGTTTTTTCCTCTCTCACCAACTTTCTTTGATACAAAAGTAGAAATGTATTTCTGCAAATCATCCTGCTCTCTGTACTGCACTTTCTCTTCAGGTTTCTGAACCGTATCAATCTTCAAAACTATTCATCCCTTGCTCTGCCAGTAGCTCCTGCCTCTATTTGTCTGAGACTTTGGCTTGTTAGACTGATTTTTTTCTATCCCTTTTTGCAGTCTGGATACCCTGCTTGAAAGAGTAGTTAATATATTTATATATGCAAATAAACACAGAGTCATTGTTAAAAACATTACACCATTAGCTAATATAAAATAGAGAAGCTTATGATCTGTAACTTATAATTGGGAGAAAGTCTTCCTAAAAAGTTCAACAAGTGAAAGTATATAGGAGGTTCCCATGATAGTGTTTTTGAGTTTTTCTATTTACTACACAGAAGAATTGGACATAAATGCCTCCACTAGATCAGAGTCACAGCATCACTAAAACCAGTTTGAGCCATAACTTCTTCAAATGTCATATTTTTCTTTTTTCATAGTGAAATTTTATTTCATGATTCAATTTAGTTTCAAACATATCTCACTTAGAATGGTAAAAATTGTCAAGCATGTTTCAATCTGTGCAGCTTTAGTTTTCTTCTAGAAAATGAAGCACCTAATTTTCCTATACGTGAACTGGAAAACAGTTCATAAATCCAGTGAATAAACTTCAGTTAACACAAAGCAGTTCAGAACTATTGATTTTGGTGGTTAAACTTTCTTACCCAAGAAACTGTTTCCAAAACTTCAGTAGCTGACTCTCACGCCTAATGGAAGTCAAACTAAATAGTATGCTAATAATGTAAAATGTAAATAGTGGTCTGAAGAGTTAAGTTAGAATTATTGGACACATAAGCCTGGCAGAATGCAAGCAAAGAAAACCAAGTAAGGAGTCAGTACAGGAAGAGAGAGCAGTAAAGTGAGGGAAGAGGCAGATGGCAATTTATTTGTGATTAAAAGACAGCAAGTCCTGGATGCAGTTAAACATACCATTTTATTAAGTTTGAAATTTAACCAATATTCCAGATTTCTATTATCTCTTCTCTATTAGAAAATGTCTTTGGAGTCATCAGTCAAAATATCCTGTTTCCTTATACCTCTGAATATCCTTTTCTCCTGTGGATTTGATCCAGGAGTAATGCACCTACAACTGCTTTTTTTTTTTTTTTTTTTATAACTTAACAAGCAGAAATCTATTAGGGATTCTAGACAGCACTATGACTCATAATGAAAGACAGCAAATTGTCCCATCAGGCTATCTAAAATTTCAGGTAGTGGCAGAGTTAAAATGTCAATGTTATTTCTTTAAAATGCTAAGAAAAAAAAAAAAAATCAATTATTGACTGTAATCTTGTGTGTTTTGAACAAAAATGCAAACAAATTTGGTTCTATATAGAAATCCCAATTCTAATATAACATATTTCCCCTAGATACATTTGGTTAAGTCAATATTAAATATTTTTCAATATAAACAACCCATGCAGAACAATTTGCTTTCATTTAAATCATAAGTGAACTAGACTCATGGAATTTCTAATAAAAAATAGCACAGAATTGATTTTTAAAAGAGGAGGGAAAGAATCTGAACATATGCAAGAGATCACTATTTGGGATGTCACACTCACTCTGGAAGACCCAGAAATTCTGTACCATCAAGTAAAGAATATGGCAGAAGATGGCAAGTATAAAATAGAAAACAACAAGGTCTGTCTAAGAAAACCAGCAGACCATTCAATTAGCATATAAAGAAATAAAAAATCCAAGTGTACATGCTCCTTAAAAAGTGCCACGTGTTAAAAAATTAGATAGGACAACTCTGTTGGCTAGCTTCAAATAAAGATTTCACAATAAAGCATGCATAGGATCCACCCAAAGTTGCTCAAGAGGTTAGCCAATGTAATTAAAATACTGATAATACCTGTACAAAATCATGGTAAAATAAGAGAAGTTCTATTGACTTGAAAAAGTCTGAAAATGTATTCACCTTTAAAACCACAAAAAAGACCTGAGGAATGGCAATTATGGGTTCACGGCAGTCCTTGGAAAAATTATGGAACTTGTTTATTTGGAGGGAATTTCCAAACATATAAAAGACAAAAAAGACACTTAAGAGCAGTCAAAATGGCTTTTCTAACAGAAGCCAACAGTTAATCAACCATTATATCCTTCTATTATTAAACTGACAAAGGGAGAAAAGTGTATATAATATACTTTGACTCCGTTATGGCTTTTGACTGGGTCTGTAACATTCTCATCTGAAAGATGAACATACATGAGCTTGATGAATGGAAAGGAAGTCAGTAAAAAATTAACATAACTTTGAGCCTCCAAGGGTGGTAATCAGCCATTCAATGATTGGCAGCCAGTAACAAGCACAATATTCTGTGGGTTGCTATGGAAGCTTACACTGGTTTATGCCTTCAGAAGAGACTTGGAAAATGAGAATGCATCCTCAAGAAATGTGTGGAGAATAATAAACTAGGGCTTATGGATGTTATATTAAATGGCACAATTTTTGTCCGAAGAACACTAGAAAACTTAAGCACTTAGTAAGTAAATGCTTCTTAAGGGTTTGCACAAGGAGAGGTGCAAAATTCTACATCTGGAGTACAACATCCTTATCTGTTACAGGTTGGGGATTCAGTAGGTGAGTAGCAGCCCCAGTGAGACGCTTCCACCAGTCGTGGGCTTGATCCAGGGCTCCTTACAATTCTACTTTGAGTGGGAAGTTTGACAGCTTAAGTGGGAGGCTTCTACATGTCCTTTAGTAGAACATTTCTATGCTCCTGTGAGTTTCACTGATATGCAAAGAAGCTTAATGATAAAATAATTAATTAAAATGTAGCTTTAACTTCTAAGTTGACTTGGTGTAAAGTATTCATGATAGCTATTTTTATTTTGTTGGGTTTATGACTTCATAAAAAGAGAAATCAATTCTGTAAAGTGAGAAAATTATGCTGAATTCTAATTAAACAATTTGGTCTTTATAAGAAAATTTTGGCATATTTTAAATGAAAAACCAAGAACCTTGTTGTTTTTCTATTTTAAATCTTTATTTAAGGATTTTTAAACTTCAAATTAATTATATTTACTTTTGGTTTTTTGCTAGGATAAAGATTAACAGTATTTTAAAATTTATGTTCAGTGTTTTGCACTCATAAAAAAGCAATTTTAAATCCATAAAAGAACACATACCAAACCCAATAGGCAGTTTTATTGTCCATGTGCAATCCAAACTACTAGGATAGTTGCCAGGAAACCCTGGACTAAGAATCACTCCACTGAAGTCTGACATGCCACCACCACATTGTGCTAAAAAACAAACAAACAAACAAAAAGTTTTAGAGGAGTGAAATGAGCTAAAAAATAATCCATAACATTGAAGATCCTTAGGGCATTATACTATACTAATACCTAGGGTTATATTTAAACAAATACACAAACATCTTTACCACTAAATATCTGTAAGAAAGTAATTTGGAAGTAGGTACACTGCAAACTTTTATCAACTCTGAATTGAGTAGATTTTAACTTGGGAGATACATGCAACCAAAATAGAACAGATTACAGAACTACAGAATCATTTAAGCTGGAAAAGACCTCCAATGTTATTGAGTCCAACCTCTGACTGATTATGACCTTGCCAACTAGGCTATGACACTAAATTCCACATCCAGCCACTTCCTGAACACCCGCAGGGATGGTGACTCCACCACATCCCTGGGCAGCCCATTCTGTGAAGAAATTATCAGAAATTCTGGACCACCCTTTTCATAAAAAGATTCTTCCTGATGGCCAACGTGAACCTCCCCAGGTGCATTGTGAGACTCTGCCCTCTCATCCTGTTCCTGGTTGCCTGGGAGAAGAGACCAACCCCACCTGGCTGCAGCTTCCTTTCAGGCAGCTGTAGAGAGTGACAATGTCTTCCTGAACCTCCTTTTCTCCAGGCTAAACACCTCCAGCTCCCTCAGCTGCTTCTCATTAGACTTGCGCTCCCACCAGCATCACTGACTTAATGTTTACTCTGCAATCTGTCTACAAGGACTGTCTTTGTCACAGGCAAGCAGCACACATCAGCTTGTAGCAGCACTGAGGCAGTTGTGCACATTTGTAGAGTATCTAAATAATATAAGGTAATGCATTATAAAAAGACTCTGGACTCTGTTCTAAAAGTGTTTCAAGAGGCCTTTTAAAAGCTGCATTTGTATCCCGTTGTTCTAAAAATGAGATAAAATTAAACAAACTTAGAAAAGTACATGTCATATACTTCCAGAAATTAAGCTAAATTCATATCTTAATTTTATTTTTGTTTTCAGGCATGATATCAGTAAATAAAATTACTTAGACCTCCATATTACATTTAAAGATGGTAATTATGATAAGTAGAATTTTATTTAGCAGTTTTGTCCAAGTAAAATTTGCTGCAACATTTGAAACACAAGTAAAAATTATTACTTGCAAAAAAAAAAAAAAGGAAAAATATAAGGGAAAAAACCCTCTAAAATTCAGCACAGCATCTTTATCTTCAAAATTTACCAAGAGCAGTGCAATTATAAGACTTCTTAACCATATGCTAATGCATAATGACAAAAACTGAAGACTAACTCCTGAAAAAATTCTTTCAAACATCTCAATCTTGTTGAATATTTATAAATTCTAAGCTGAGGGAGCTCAGTACCTCATAGGAGGTTTTTAACACCCCACAGGATTAAGAACAGGATTATCTAAGGCAGCTCAAGAGGATATATATTAACTGTCTTGAAGTAAAGCAAAGCAAAAAAAATCTTTAATGAGATCTGCAGTATCCTGCTATCCATGCATTCAAGATTACAAATCCTGATAAGTTTTAGTGTTAGAGAAACCAAATAAAAAGGCATTTCTATGTACTGAAAAAGATTACAACTAGAAGGAGTTTTACATTCCTCAAATTTTTTCATCATATAAAGAGTATATTTAAATGCACTTCAGAGGTTTCATTTTGCTTTCTGACAGGTTTCACTGCTTTTTCCAATAATATTATGGACATGTGTATAATTTAACTTGAAAAATAATGTATCCTATGAAATTTGGTAGACATGGTTATGTTGAACTCATTAGAGAGATGAAAATGTAATATTACTTCTATTTCAGTATTTTACACAATTGCCATTACTCTTCTGGGGAAATGAGTCCCAAATAAAATAGCTGTGTTGCAAGGGTCTCTGGAGGTGTCATTCCTGATAATGAATTGATGATATATCTGACTAGAACACATAGAATCATATCATAGAACAGTTTGGGTTGAAAGGGACAACGTGTATTTCTTTTACTGCTTGGACATTTCAGAAAAGATTTGCCAATATATGTGTGCAAGAGCCTTTGAAAATGTCTAATTTAATTTGACCAGTTTCACATTTAATTGAGTTCCTCCAGTTCTCCCAATTCATTCTACTATGTGTGTCTATTATTTTTGAGTTTTCTGCTTTTCTCATTCTGGCATATTTAAGAAAAAATATGTATGCCGAACATACCTAAACATATTGGAATGGGATAATTCCATCTTCTTACTGGTCCAGGCATACAAGTGATATGTGAATGTCCCTAAAATGACACAATATTTTCTAATTAATATAAAAAATATACGGTATACAGCACATTAGTATTTCAACAAAATGAATATATAATTTAAAACATAATCAAAATACATGAAAACAAAAAGGTATAGTAATTACATTGTGCACTGCGAATTGTACCATACCTCAATACAGCAGAGAAGACTGTGGCTGTTAGCTCATCATTATACATTATAGCATCTATGCCATTAATATTATTTCCTATAGGATAACAGAATCAAGCTGATTCTATGCATGTTTCAGTATAAACCAAGGATCTGGAAACTACAGGTCTAACTGAAGCAATGTTTGCATAGTATGGATTTACATCATTTGTTGAACATGATAAACCTATACATGCTATATAAATTATGTAAGTGCTGACTTTGCATCTTAAATTCATCATAAACACACCCTCTGTTTGTTCATCGGCCTCAGGTAATTCTAAATGTCTTCCAGAGAAAACAAACAAAACTGGAAAATCTTAAGAGAAAACTGTAATTGGGATCTTTTCCAAAACCATCTAGTCAGACTGCATAAGTCAGAAGAAAAATATATGGAGGGAAGAAACTTTACATGTGTGTTCTCAAAGTCTATGGTCCTAAATTCTTTACATTCTATATTTTATACTTTCTTTATTTTATTTCTTTATTTGTCATTTACTGTGGCTAATTGGTTCACACATGCTTGTATTTAAGGTGGGAATTAAAGTAAAGATGCAATAAATATTTCTCAGGCTGTTTCCAAGAGTAGTCAGTTGGACCAGTCAATATAGGAAGAAAACTTCAATAGTCATTCTCAGAGCTGCAATCACAGAACATGTATTTCATCTATTCTCGAAATGCTAGAAATCTGCAGGCATGACTAGGAATTCTATCTTGAAGGGGAAAGTAAGACACAGATCCCAAATACAAACAATCAGTTTAAATATGGAAGCAGAGAAGATTATTTTGTTTCTATCACTATACATAAATAAGGCTTTTTTTTGGGGTTTTTTTTTGTCAAAGAATATAATTTAATTTCTATTTTTGATGCAACACATATAAACCCAGTATCAAGGTTTTCACAGGATTAAGTAAAATAAGTATTTGAAATTATTAATATTTTAAAAACTTCATTTAGTTGGTCTGACATCAACACGTTATAGGTGAGACTGATATTAATGGCATTTTGCTCATTCTGGCATATTTTGCTATTTTGCTCCAAAATAGCAAAACCACTAGCAGTTAATCATGTGCTGTTATATAGAAATTATTTTCTTCCTTTAAGACTTTTCTTTTTGCAGTGCTTGGGTAATAGGATCATTTTCTGTTCTTTTGGCTCTCAAAGATCTAGATAAATGGAAGACTAGAATCTGCAGACTCTTTTTGAGGAGTCTCAAGTAAAAAAAAATCTCAGTTTTGGATTTGATTTGATGGCATAAGTGTACAAGTTTTTGAAAATATTTTCCATTTCTTTCTTATGGGCAGACAGGTTTCTACTGGTGATTTACAATCACTGCATTTCCCCTGGGTATACCTTTTGCTAGTGCAAGGACATTGCAAATTTACTTGGCAAAAATACATCCCTACTCAATAAACATTTTGGAGAAAAAAGCCCAAGAAATTGCTGAAAGAAAACAACTGACACTATCTGATTTACTAAGAAAAGCAATTATTTCTTTCCCTTTGTTTCTTCTTATTCCCTCTCTTTACTTACTTTCTTTTGTACATAGAGAACAATGCTAATTGTTCATCAAGTGATTTTGACTTAATTTTGCTAACAGTTCATGGCTCAGCTATAATTATCAAAAATGCTATTGGTAATAGATAACAACCTATAATCACTAATGCAGAAGAAGCACCAAGCCTTACACCTCTGATGGAATATTTGGATGGTTTCTAATTTGTTATCTGGTAGAAAAGCAAATAGTCCTATAAACTTATGTGTACACAATTCCTGAAGAGTTCAACATCCATTCTGCACTGACAGACCCAAACATAATCATGTTAAAGAACTGAAAGGAACCATTTGAAATGGGAGACTTGGCTTACCTGAAGAGAATAACCCTGGTCACACTGGAAAGACACCACATCTCCAACCATGTATCTGTCTCCAATTTTGATCCCATTACTTGGGGTCTGTGGTTCAGGACAAGAGTCCAAACCTATAGCTGAGAAACATAGAGAAGTTTAGACATTCTAATGAACATAAAGTTAGTTTTTAGATTCACATAGGACTGTGTACAGTTCACATAGGCACACTGTGTTGATCAGCTTTAGGGTGCTCTTGGGAATAAGCAGTTGTCTGTGGACAAATAGCATACTTTTTGGAACAACTGTGTAAAAGGAGAAAAAAATCTTTCCTGCGTGAAGCAAAAGGATCAATGTGGCAGCAGCACCTCCCAACCTGCACTCTCAATTCTAAAATTCCACTATCTCTTGGCACAGACTCATCCATTTCTACCTCCAGTCTCACTCCTAATTACAGCCTTCACAATTCAGACTGGGAGCACCCTCACTATGCTTTACCAGCATGTGTTCCAGGGGAGGCTGGCCAACATTACACCAAGTGTAAAACACAGGAAAACCAGTGCTAAGTAGAAGTGCTCTCCTGCATTCCAGCCTTCACAGGTCTGACTCAAGTCCTTCATTCATTGACACACACATACACACAAAGAATAAATACTTGCATCAGATTTCATCTAATCTACTATGTCTGAAGATGTATCTGTAAAGCTATAACACTAATATTTTGAATTTTAGATTGCAATAGAAGCTAGTTTACCATGAGACCACATACATTTTTTCATGGTCATCAAAAAAAAAGAAAGATTTTTTTTTCCTTGTATCTACCCAGGAAGGTCCAGGAATGTAAGAAAGCATAATCAACTGAGTTGCATTCTTTGCCTACTTTAAGAATTACGTCCTAGTTGTGAAATCAGGACTATTACACAACTGGACATCAGTACACAAGAAAATAATAATAGGAAAATGTTATGGTATTCAATTATGGCCACCTACTACCTCAGAACATTATCAAAATCTGCATGTTTTAAAATATACTAAAGTAATTGATCACTTCATGTAAGACTCTCACTACGTAAAACTGCCATTTGAAGACTTAAAATAGTGCAGTTTTTTTACAATATGAAATACAAATGCTAATGAAACTTCTACAATAACTTTCAAGAAACTGAAACAAATTTTGAACCATCCCAGCTGAGGACTAGTTCAGAACTTTTGTCTCAGGAGTGTCGTGATATCTATTCAGGTCATAAATGTACTCATAAATGAATCAATAAACTGCAGTCTGTAAATTATTAATTTATTTGTGGCACATGAATAGTTTCTTGAACTACATTATACTCTCTCATGGCAAAATGCGTTAGACTCTTGAACTTTTATAGCCAATGGCAATAAAAAGAGATTTTAATATAGGCATTCATTGAAAACATATTTTCAGTATCTTCTACTTTTCAGATAAGATTTGTATGTAAAAAAAAGAAGCTATTTGATACTGTCTTGCTCTTTTCCAGCAACTCCTGTGATGCTCAATACAAAAGCCTACCAATGAAATTTTTGATAATACAAAACTTTAGTTAGGGAAAATGAGCAGTAAATTAAAATTTTTATCGTGGTATAAAACATAAATATTATGGAAGTGTTTAACAAACCATTATGTGGTGGCTCTTTGTTGGCAAAGTTCAGGTGATATAATGTATTTTCAAAGCAATATATTTTTTTTTATTTAAGATATCCAATGGAATACAGAAAATGAATGTTATGGATAAAATAACAATGTAAGTATTCAACAGAGAAGTAAAAATATGATAGAAAAAGCATTAGAGATAAGAACACTATTCAGTTTAAGACCATGAACACTTAATTCTTTATGTCAAAGTATCATTTACTTGGTTTTAAAATATTTCAACAAATAAAGTTCCTATTGTTTCTTTTACTTTTATATTATTATTTTTAGAAGCTCAAAAGATAATCTCTAGTAGACAGGAAAAGAAACCACATTAATGAGAAATGAAAAGAGATATTTGAAATGAAGCAGAATGAAACCTTCTTACAGAAATCTGTTGCTGAAATGAAAAAGTAATCATTTTGGCAAATCGGGTGCACTTCCCCTCAGACTTGTGTCTCCTAAAACAGGTGAAATAGACTTGGAAGATGCATTATGAATTGAACAAAACCAATCTTTATGGCAAGCTCACTTGAAAAATGCTTAATATACATCTTTAACTCTGATGTGATTTTTGCATGAGAACCATGCACCAATATTTCAAAGACCAAGACTTTAATTTAGCTGACTCATGATGTCCTCAGCCAGTATGTGCTCCAATGAAATGAAATAAATTTATGAAACATTGACATTAAAATCTGGCCATTAGTTTCTATTTACTGTCTTTATAAACATAGTCACAGCTTTTAGAGCAGGAGCTGCTATCTGAGAGTCAGATATGATGAGAACAACTGAAGAGAGCAACTCTGCATCTCTTTTGTTCTGGAGAAATTTCTTCAGAAATACAACAGTTTTGTGAGTTCTAGAACTGCAAGGAAACATCCTCTTTGTCATAGAAAATTGCAAGAGAGAAAAATCCAAAAGATACACAAGGTAGAGTTTCTGTTGTCTTCCTTCCTAGCGAGGACAACAAAGTGCCGTGCCTTAGCTTAATCTCCCATAACAAATTTGTGATTCAGCCCAATGCAGAACTTTCTGTAGTCTCTTCTTGAAAAAAAAATTGAATGACAGATGGAAAAAAAATCATAAAACTTTCACAGGTAATAGAGACTATGTCATTCTTGGAGCATAGTGGAGGAGTAAGAGTCATGGATTCAAGGAGTGAAACAGCTGGTACCTAGGACAAAATCCACCCTAAAAAATTAACTATAAGGTTTCGAGACAGCTGACCCCAGCTGAACAAATTCCATTCCATAGGACACCATGCTCAGCATATAAACAAATGGGAAAACTGGCTGGGTATCAACAAGTGCTGGTGAACAACTGCATTGTGCATCATCTGTTTTGTATATTTTAATTTTATTACCAGCATCTGGTTCATTTATATATTATTACTATTTCCCCTTCCTTTTCTGTTCTATTAAGCTGTTTTTATCTCAACCTACAAATTTAACTTTTTTCTGAATCTGTTCCCCATTCTACTTGGGAGCAGGGGGAAGGAAGTGAGTGAGCAGCTTTATGGTGCTTAGTTGCTGTCTGGCTTAAATCGCCACAGACTGTATGATGTTTTAATCACATATCTCTATCACTTGTATAAGAAAAGTTAACTAATCATTTATCTTGTAAAACAGCATATTTCACTGAGCTACTGATTAATGGTATATCTACTGAAAGACATCAGTATTATTTGCTGAATAACAAATTTAAAACATATAATTTGGGTTTATACACTGCTTATACATAGAAAACCTTACTTTTGTGCGGATTCACACATACACCCCTGTATAAATCCATACACACATATTTGGTTATTATTCTTGACATGGGCCAATACTTTGAATCGTGTACTGTGAATCCTTTCTTTTTTAAAAGGTGTAAGGAAGTTGGGCAGTATATTACACATATTATTTGGACATGTGGGAATACAAAGGTGCATTTTCATTTTCACTGGATTCAGACTCATTTTCTTTCATTTTCATAACTTCCTGACGTTTTTCTCATCAGAAGTTGTAAGCAGCTGAGAGACTACCTGCATTTCAAGGAAATGACAAGATAATTCTACCTATAATTAATGTTTAGTTATAGACAAGTGATCAGGCAGTAATTCTGTGAGGCTGTGTTCTCCAACTGGCTAGTCAGACAATCAGAGCATGGGATTTGCATATGGTGAAGCTGACAAGAAATAGCTGCGACACAATTATGCAGATCAGACACCAGAACCAATATAAGCAGAGGGAACCACACAGCTGGTGATTGCCAGAATTCCTGTCAGTCATCTGAGACAAAGTCATTCAGACAGAAAGCATGTTTATAATTACAGCCTTTTCCACTGGTGAGGTACTCAGCAATAATAAAAAACATTTGAAATAATTCAGTATTCTCACCAACCTGAAAGCATTCCTCAGTTAAGATGCACAACTGCTATTTTCAGAATGTTCCTTCTCTCCTCTTTGCCAAGAATGACTAGTATTTGTGTCCTACACACACATACTGTATAGTACATATGTTATTGTATTGACCAAAATTTGTAGCATGTGGCAAGGAGTGCTGGGATGTGAAGCTGCAGGGGTGGCACAAGTGTGAAGACACCAGGGCTGCACTGGGCACAATGGATTAGGATTGTCACATAAGCGTATCTGCATTCACATCTGTCTGCTGTAGGTCAGAAAAGTTTTTCAGAGAGCAAAAGCAACTTGAGGATGAAAGCAAGACAAACTAAATTTCACAGTCCTTATAGTACAGTTTTCAGGCCTGAATTTGCTCACTTGGATTTAAATGAGGATTTTACTAATGACTTTGAAGTTACACTATGTATCTCATTACATGCAATAGGATCGAATATTCCTCAATTGCATAGTTTAGCTAGAACTGATGTCTGGAACCAGCATGTGCTCTTTATTAATTGAACTTTTCTGAATTACCTGTATACTCCAGGTGAAATCCAGCAGCTGAAACACTGATATCAGACTGAAAATTGAGGTACAGATTATTTGAGGTGCTGTTTAGAAGTAGAGGTATGGTTGTTCCTGAAAAGAGAATTAAAAATAATACTGAAATCACAGAAAGTGAAATAAAGGCAGACGTAAGGGTGTGTTTGTCTGTGTGTGTGTATAAACAGAATAAAGGAGAGAAAAAGAGAAAGGGGTTGTGTGGAGAGGGTGAGAGCAGGAGATATGTGACATAACCAATTCCACAATATTCTACTATCACAGATGCTATCAAATAGCTGTCCCTATAAAAGTTTTATTACATTTTCAATGCACTGCAATACCAGAGACATGAACGATAGACAAGGAAAGGCTAATATAAATTTATATTGTTTGCTTTTACCCATAAAAGGAGAAATAATCACTAGGGTGTTTTTAAAAGCAAGAGCAAATCCTGTCACTGGAATGATTCTAAACATAACAGTCACATATATCAAACAGTTCTGAAAATATGTTGCAGGACTGTTCTCAGAAATGTGATGGACTATTTGAGTGTCAGCACAAGACAAGATAATATGATTGTCTCTGATCTCAGCATACACATGTATTTAGTATAATAAAAGAAAACAAAAGAAAACAAGAAAGAGTAAGGAAAAAAGAACTTTCTTCTTTGTCTAAAATAAGGATAAAGGGTGCATCCTTTTGTCACATACAATAACAAGAGATACCTATTTTTGAGGTCTGTATTTCTGGACCCTGCTACAAGTGTGAGAAAAACATTGGATTAAGAGAGGTCTAGTTTGGAAGCCTCTGAGTGTTATTTCATTTCTAACATTTTAAAAGATACAGGTTTATGAAAGTTTGCTAAGGGATGACCGATTAAAACAGAAATAATATTACCCGTTGCTAATTATAGGAGAAACACACATGCCATGCTCAAGCATGCTTACAACACATAGAAGCAGCTGTGTGTTTACAGTAAAGAGCTGAATCAGTGAATTATTTATTGTAAAAACATCTCAGTCACCTGAATAACTTCCAAGCCTTGGAGCATTGTTGTCAGCACCATCATAAAAGTCTAAGGAATCCCAATTGTGTTCTGTGGCAAAACTCACCACTTGCACCTATGAAGAAAAATGGGAGGTAAAGAACATAAACTTCTTCCCCTCTTTATTCAAAGATGACTCTAAATTGTAGCCTCTTGCTTTCAGTCATGAAAAGTTGTCTTGGCCTCCTTGTCAAAGAGAATGGAAAATCATCCTTTAAGTGAATAAAATGGCAACTATTTTTATTTGATTACCAATTCAAACTATAAATCCTGTAACCCTTAGTGACAACCGCTGTCAAGAGTAACACAACCATGAAAATCAGATGCGTATAGAATATGATTCTCTTGTTTGGAGGACACTGAGAAAATGAAACACGGTATTTTCAATTACTGCAGTTTTTTTCCTCTCTAGCTTCTCCAGGACTAAACTAGTCCCACAGGGCTGCATGATGCTTCATCTATTTTGCCATTTTAAATCCTGCCTCCAGGTAAGAGAAAACTGCTGTGTTTGGTTACCTTCATCACCAACTCATCTCCTGAGAAGGAGCAGTCACTAGCATGCTACAAACAAAAGGCAAAATAGTCACTTCATTTGTTCCAGAGGTGACAACATTCTCCCACTCACAGGGAGATGCAAAGCGGTAAGGAGATAAAATGCAAG
This sequence comes from Bombycilla garrulus, assembly GCA_013400315.1. Lineage (NCBI taxonomy): Eukaryota > Metazoa > Chordata > Aves > Passeriformes > Bombycillidae > Bombycilla > Bombycilla garrulus. The sequence continues at coordinate 17,369 of VXBU01011599.1, forward strand.
AGGGGAGGCTACACCTGTTCTCATATACTGAAATTACACCTTACAAAGTAGAGAAATATCAGATTCTTGTTCCTGTTTAGAAGGAGAAAGTTTCTGGTGTTAGCTTTTTGGTTTTTTTAGCTGTTTACTGAAAAGCTTTAAAAGAGACAGAGACATGATGAAACCCCAGCCTTAATGCCTTTGTCATTAGGTTAGAGAATAATGCTTCTTTTGCTTCAATTTTATTTTTTTCCAGAATGGAATAGTTTCAACAGAAGAAATAAATAGCAGTTCCAGTAAAACCAAGTAATGAAGTAATTTTTCTATGTGAAATATTGACTTGGACTTTGTCCTACATAAAATGAATGTTCAATTTGGCTATCTGTTTCTTGGATGGGAGCCTCAAATACTGTACCTATTTTTGTAGGAATTGGTCAGATACTATAGCCAAAGGATTTCTTTTTCTTAAGTGAAGCAGAGAAGAGGCCCTGACAGTTAGCATGCTTCAGATCTTTGGAGACAGTAAATAATTTTATTTTTTTTTTATTACTACTCTGGGGCAAAAGAATATCATGAAGATTAACCACCTGAATTGAAATCAAAGGTAGTAATTTAATTCCCTCATTAATTTAATCCCCTCATTAATGATTGTGAAAAATGCAGCCTGTAATAAGGAATAAGCACTTCCAAAAAGCAGTAGTGATGGCCTAAGTCAGGAGTACAGTTACTGCCTAATTTAAATCCTCTGAACTATCTCCCTAGTATAAGAAATGCACAGAACAAAGTATCCTGTCATCTTTCCTAGTCAACTGTTTAAATCAAGTAGTGTTCCTCAAAATCAATCTCAAAACTGTTTTATGCTATTAAATATTATTGAAAGCTCTGTAATAAATTTATTACAAAATTTTAAAACACAACATTTTTTATTATTTTCTTTATTAAGTCTTTACCTACATAAACTGAGACCTTTATTCATTTTCTACAGAAGTTATATTTTGAACTAGGATTGACATAGAAAACTTGCTATCATGATTTCTTGATGTGCGTTTTGCTAGGAATTTGTTCAGATGATGCTTAGAAGTTTTAATTTATTAAATTTCACTGCCTGTGCAATGATTAGATTTCTGTCAGTTTCTTCAGCGAACTCTAGAGATATGCATGACTAAGCTTAATGGATACTTTCCTACTGTGTGTTCTAAAAAGTTCTTAATCTAAATAAGTAAACGAGAACTCTGAAACTATTTCAAAGAATAAATTCCCATTGCATGTTGAAACATGAAGCATCTTTGCATCACAGTGAACTTTCATAAACATAGAGTAAATAGCAGAGTTTCCAGGAGAATATACAAAACTTGTCCTTGAAGGCAACTCACTTAATTTCACTGTGTTAAAGGAGATATATAATCTGAGGAGAGCAAAACAGAATTCCTAGGAAGGCTCTCTATTTCCCTCGGCTTATAAGGAGTAACTGATCTATAAAAATATGTTTGGAAGCTATGGTGATATTCTTCTAAGTAAAAGGCTACAAGTGCATCTTTTAAAATCTTATTACTTTCAATCACTGCATAATTAAAAAGATGTGAAATAAAGTGGATTTTGAGAATCATTAATGAGATAGAAAAACTGTACAGATAAATTATCTTTTTACCTTTTGCATCAGGAAAAATAGTTCTAAATATGATAATAGCAAGCAAATAGCAAGTACACTTACTTGAATCCCAGCTCCCTCAGGTACTGTGATCTTCCACACACAATTCAGATTGTTGTCATAAGGCTCAGGATAACCAGGAGATAAAATGGTCCCTTTGCGCTTTGTTAAAATACCACCACAGGGCACTGAAAGGAAATGCATAAGGAAAGAAAAGAAGTAGGAAGATTCATAAGTGAGAACACTTTTTATAAAAGCTTATACTATGGCAGAAAACTTTTTAATTTTATGCTATGTAAAAAAAAATATATACATGCCTCAGGAAATAAAATTTTACATCTCAAAACTCTTCTTTTAACTGACCAAAGAAGAAAATTAGAATTATATTAGTTTCCTACCTGACAGAATCATGCTAATATTCCCCTTATTTATTTTACATTTACAGAGTGAAATCCATTGTCTCCTGGTAATCTTACAAAAATAAAGCATTTTTGAAGGCTTAAATTGAAGTTTGAAAACCTATGTATTGTATTACTATAAAAGATTAAAAGTGTCACAAGAAAAAGGTAACATTCTTTCTTCTTTCTTTCTAATATTCTTTCATTCTTTCTTTCTAATATTGCTTCTCTAAATAAATAATACAATTGGTCTCAAATCCTTGGCTGTTCTCTGCTTGTGTGAGTTTTTCCATTACAGTCTGTGGATCTACTGCATCAGTAAAGAATTTGCAAGATCCTTGCAAGACTCCATTCATTACATCTGTGTCCACGGATTAATAAAAGTGTTATGCATAAAACAGGACAGACACATTAAGTACCATCAAGTTTCTCTTTTGAATGTTCAACTTGAATGCATCTTGTCTATATCATTAAAGGCTCTAACAGAGACAAAGAATATTACATCTTAATCTGCATACAGATATTCTGTTGGTATTTTAGAATTTGAAGGAAAAGATTGATGAGATGGTTTATTAAATCCATTAAAAGATAATGTATCACATCTATGCAACATCACTTAAGTTCTGAAGGGATTTCAGGAGCTTTATATATGAGGATTTAGATAGGATGCAACTTATCTTAATAAGAAATACTGTAGCTACATATTGCGTGGCATAAAATTAATAGAATCTGTTTGAAATTACATGGATAAATTAAAAGTTAGTGCCACTTAAAGTGTTTAAACAATTATTCATAAAAGGATGAACAGACAGAATGGTTGATGCCAGGCTGCACCTTGAGTGTTGTGTTAATTTTGGGGCCCCTCACTACAAGAAAGGCATTGAGGTGCTGGAATGAGTCCAGACAGGGGCAACAAAGCTCACAAAGGCTCTGGAGAGTACATAATCAGAGTGGCTGAGGGAGCTGGGGCTGTTCAGCCCGGAGTAAAGGAAGCTCAGAGGGACCTTTTCACTCTACAATCTGAAAGGAGGGTGTAGCCAGGTGGGGGTTGGGCTCTTCTCCCATGCAAGGAGCACAAGGCAAGAGGACTGCCTCAGGCTGCACCAGGGAAGGTTCAGATTGGACATCAGGTGAAGTTCCTCACAGGAGGGGTGATTGAGCATTCAAATGTGCTGCCCAGGAAGTGGTGGAGTCACCGTTCCTGTAAGTGCCCAAGAAAAGCCTGGATATGGCACTTAGTGCTGTGTTGTGGATGACATAGTGATGTTTGATCAAAGGTTGAACTCAATGATCTTGGATGTCTTTTCTGACCTTAATGATTCTATGATTCAATGATTCTAGTCTATTATCTGGATATGTAATATTAAAACACTCACTAGAATTAAGGCAATTTAATATGGTCACGTCTACCACTTCAATTATTAAACTGGTTTAGTTTAAAGCAATTTTCACCTGATAGGCATTCTATCACCTTTATTGACACAGGCATATTCACACCGAAGGTGGCCTGTAACCCTCCCTCAGTATAGCTTGTCTAGAGACAGATAGCTTTCTCTTCATGACCAAATAATGTATTAAATTATCAATAATATACTGTGATCAATGTCCAAAAGAATGGCTTCAATACTTTGTCAAGTTGTTATACCTGAAAAAACAAAGGGAATATAATTCAAGGGGAAAAGTAGTACAATTCAACTGATAAAACTGTAATCTACGAGACTTAATGAGATACAGCTATATGCTTCACCTTCTTACTGGTATAGAAATTGCAGTTCTATTGCTATGCCTGAAACAGTCTGAATCAACATCGTTTGTTTAAAACTTGGTTAATAGTATTTTATCAATATTAACCACTGATACTTAGCCTTGATCTCTATCAAGACTTTGGTATTTCGGAGATAATCTTTTAATTTACTAAAAACCACTCATACTCTACTAGGTACCACCAGCTGGTTAGCATGGCACATGAAACATCAGCCTAGTGAAAACATGTTCTTCATTTCCTTTTGATCTACTGTCCTAAACCTCTGTATATGTACTCTGCTAGAGTCAGTATCATAATGCCATTCTTGCAATGAGTTATGATATTTTTAAAAAAAATTCAGTTCCCTATCAGGAAAAATAAAGTGGGGAATTCCATTACTATTACTAGATTTCCAGTTGCTCCAAGTCAGTTGATAAATGTAAATGGATGCCCATTAATTTAAGAATTTAATTTTGAGAATTTAATCTCAAAGTGACTACTACCAGACAAAGTATCTTTTCTGATCTTAAAGGCTACTGGCCTTTTCCTGGCAAATAGCAAAATATTAATGTAATTACTTCTAAATCTTTAATATAGCAGTGTTCTTCCTAATAGCTTGCAATATCTTGTTAGATATCTACAGTGTAAAAGTATCTTAGTCTTGCAAGAAGTCGGGGCACAAACTAATAGTTCTGATTCCTGATTAAAGAGGGACAGCCAGGAACTTCCCGGGATGTTAACGTAAGAGAAGCTATCACATAAATTATGGCAGCAGAGCATGTTCATGAAACTTGTGAAAGTTCACAGCAAGGTTAGAAGAAAAATAGAATAGAAAGGTTAGAATAGAAAGAAGAATAAAGCTTAACTGAATAAAAAAGAAAGTAAATTAAAGTAAGCAAGAATAAAATACTATACCAGTGACAAAGAATAAACATTCAACTAAAAATAGTCTACAATTTAAACAGTAATTAGTTATATCAAAAAGCCTTAGGAACTCACCAATACATGTAGGGAGTGAATCATTCCATTGTGCCAATGCATTTGGTACTGTATCACATCTAATTGCTGTTGACCCATGGAGGATATAGCCTGGATTGCACTCAAAAAGAACCAGTGAACCAACTGCAAATTCATTTCCAATCCTTTTTCCAAATCTCGGTTCAGGCACGGAGCTACACTGTGTTGCACTTGTTCTTGGAACAGCTGTGAACATACAAACAATTTTGGATTCTTAATTTTAGTTTTGGCGAGGGGATACAGATATTGAACCACAAATATTTAAAATGTCTGGAAGAAACTTTCAGCTACTTCCAGTTGAGAACATTTCCATAATCCCCAAATGAATCTTCCCAATAAAGATTGCTCACTTTTGATGTCTGGGTTCCTATTTAGGAAAGCATAGCACTTATATCCTTGCCAAGATTGGAAGTAATGCATAAAATCCACACGGACCTTTCTAAAATGACACTTATAAGAAATAATACCATGAGATACTCAACTAGTGCAGGGTTTGAAAATAACATTTTGTGTCAGATATTTACATTTATTCATGTGGGTTTCTAAATGTGTGTTCTGACTGTCAGATGAGGATTTACTTGTAATGAAAAAATGAATTGCAGTTGCAAGTGCTGGTATATAAAATTTTCCCATTTGACTCATAAAAAGGCAAATAATGTAAATAAAGAAAAATACCTTAATAACAGTAAGATCCTTTTTAACCCACAAGTAATAACATTTACAGCTATCCACTTTTAAATTGAGAGATAAACCACTTAGAGCACCCATATGGATCTAGCATTTATCAATCAGATTAGCAAACAAAATCAGCAGTTTTTTATAACTGTCTTCTTAAATTTGGAACCCCTCTTATGCTTAAGTATTTGATCTCATCTTTAAAATACAGATAAAAGGATAGTTTCAAACATTTTTCAAAACTTTTGTCACAATAGTGACACTTGTTCTATTGTTAAAAGGCTATTAGTTTCCTCTTCATTCTCAGTCTTTTTCTCTCTGATGATTTACAAACTATGATGAACAGAATAAATGTACACATTTTTCTAGGTTGTCTCACCTTGATAAACAAAATGAAATCCTTTAGCTGTTATTGGTCCAACTGAGGTAAATCTGACTGTGATCTGGTTCCCCGAACTCAATGGAAGGGATTCACCTGCTCAAACAATGAAAATACAAAGCTATCATAGCCACTTTTTACTAAAGAAAACACCTGTCAACATCTTTGCAGCTAGAAATAATCCTCTCCAAACCCTGTTCTGCTTCAGTAAACTTTGCAAGATATATGCCCTTTTTAATATTTTATGTTGACAGTATTATGTCATTCTAGAAAAGGGGAGTTAAAACTCATCTTAGTTACTAGGAATATTTCTTGTTTTATTTTCCTTTACCAATAAAAAACAAACAACCCCCCCCAAAATGACCTGAAACAAAACCAGCAAACCAACAGTGACAACGAAAACAACAACACATACTCACACCAAAACATATTCCCCCAAAATAACACAGAAAACCTAAACAAAAATGGAAAAATTAAAAAAAATAAAAATCCCAACCCCTCCTACCTCTTTAAATAAACTCAACATGTAACAAAGTTATTTAATTTTACTTTGGTAGAAATATGCCTTGCTCTGCCTTTAAAATATCTACTACCTATTTCAAATTACTCACTAGATAAAGCCATAAAGGCACAGAGTAATAAGTCCTAAATACCACAATATTTAAAAAGTGATTTTACTTCATTTCATTCATCAATGCAAAGATTTTGAAGTGTTTAGTTCAAAATGTGGATTTAATATATTTGCCTGAGATGAATTCAAGCAGATATGACAATCCTGTCTATTTTTTTGGATAACATTTTATTTCTAGGTTCATAAAAAAAAAGTAAATAACAGTACACTGATTGTTCTATTAAATGATACCTGAATGAGATCCTGAGAGAGAGGATAACAAAGATGACTGTAGAGCTGGGCCATCGTATACTTCAACGACATCATGGAGTGATGTCTGGAAAAATACAAACTGGCCGAAAACAACTGACCAAATAGAAGGAAAAGAAGGAAGAGGCACCAGTAGCCAAGACAAAAACCAAAACCAGATCCAAACACAGGGAATAGAATAAAAAAGGGAAAAAAAGAAAGAGAACAAAATACATATTAATGTACGGTTTTAAAAATAACTCAGACAGCTGTCCTGGTGCTGAATGTAGGTTATTTTTCATACTATTACAGCAGTAAAAGGATGAAAATACATCTAAAAGAGACAATGAAGGTAGAGAAGCAATACATATAATCATTAAAAGATTGTAGTAATTATGGAACAAAACAATTTTTCTGCTGTTGAATTATTTTCTACTTCCAAATTCTGTGCCCTCCCCCACACTTCTAAGTTCTCAGTGCAATTTTCTCCTTTATAATTCCAGACATACTATTGTACACTGTGCTTTATTAATTAATTTTCTTGATAACTCTCTGTAACTTTTACTTACCTTGTAATATTTCCTTTTTTTAAAGAATATTATCATTCAATTTATCTTTGCTTTTGTGGAATAAATGAGCAACTGATTGAAGGCAACAAAAACTTTTCAGAATATATCTACTGAATCCCAAAAAACTTTATAAGTTATTCTAGGAGAGCAACTCAATGAAAGACTTATTTTTCCACTTCAATTCAAAGGTTTGCACAGCCCATTTGAATTACAGGTGTTTTCACTTTCAACAGAAGAAATCAGTGAAAAGAAAAAAAAAAATTGGTTAGTTCTGACCCTAGTACCTAGAAAACATATATATCAAACACTACAAGCAGTGGAGGGGAAAATTACTTAGGAACTAGACACATATAAAGGTGGAAGCAGTCAGATATTTTTAGTACTGGAATACCTAAAAATGGAAACTGAAGCAGTTCTTGTTCATTATCCAGATTAGACATTTTGGAATAAATATTCCAGTGTGTTGCTACTAGGTTCTATTTGTCTGCCAAAAGTTTTACAGTATCTTCACTTGCTAGTTTCAGTTATGGAAGATTAAACTCTCAACTCCATTTCTTTCAATTAATTATATACCCTTAAAGCTTTGAAAAAAAATATATTAAAACTGCATTGTCTTCAAACTTTTTAAATTTTTTTTGACTGATTTTTTTTCAAAAAGGCACTTCCATGTTCCTTACTCATGATCTTATTATATACTCATTTCAGTTTTTAAAAGCCTCTCTTTGAAGGAAAAGACTGGATGTTATATTTACAAAAAATTTGAAACAAAAGTTTTTCTGAGACACTTTGAAAGATTCTTGTCCATTCTTTAAGAGGAACTATAAGTGAGATGCTGAGTTATCTTCATAATTTCTCCTTCAATTTCCAGAAAATTAATCACTGATGTTTCACTAGTTCTGCTTATTTTCAAAATCATATTTATCTGGATTTAAGTCTTCTCTTTGGTGTTGCTAAAGACAACCAACAAGCTTTTAATCCAGCTAATTGTTTCTGTCACATTTTTTCCTTTTACCAAACCTTTTTTCATACACAATGAATTTCATTTTGCATTTAAGACAAGAAAATTTTTTGCGAATTCCGCTGCTATTTCCCATTTTGAATTAAGTTTCAAATTATGCATGGAGAATTCAAGCAAGAGTTGAAGCTCCTGTAACAGGCACACATAACAGTTATCAAGAGCTATATCCGGGGAAAACTGTAAAAATGGAATAATTAAGCTATATTTGTATTTTAATGGGCTATTATAAAATATTTACCTGCAATTTTACCATATAGTGAGTCAAATGCCACAGTCTTTTTCAATGTTTTGTAAGTATTTCAATATTGGATTTGCCTCTATCTTTGTCCTGTGAACTTCTCAATCTAAAAGTATAACACTGAAAAAAGTGAACTAATACATTACCTAAAATGAGACACTTTGAAAAGAGAAAGACCTTAATATTTTTGGTTACTGTTTCTTTTTTCACTATTATTTTTCCATTTCTTAACAAAATACAGACAAAAATATAAGAATGTAACAAAAATTTTTCATTGACTTGAGATACAATATATTTAGAAAAGATTTGAGGTGGCTGAGGCATCAAAAGAAGTGACAAATTACTTCTAGAAAGGTGTTGACATGGAACACCAGAAAGCTCAAGTAAGGGGTTTTGAGCCATTTAAGATCAATTTACGTAAGTCAAGCTGCATTCTCAAATTAAGCAGGAATATGCTGCAGTCACTAGGACAGAAATAATCTAGATTCTGTTCCTTCCTTTTTCTGTACCATGATACTTTTTTTTATTTATTAAACTGCAAAATGTTGAAATGTATAGTGACTGATACCTGACCAGCTGACATAATGTCACAAGAAATTCTGATTATTAGAAAAAGAACAGTTCATTATTCCTGTGTTTTCTGGTGCTCATTGTTGTCTACTCCATTTCATATGTGTTCATTCTTTTATTTGCTAGTGTTTAAAAAGAATTTTCTTAAAATGAAATAATAACTGACATATCTGAAACTGGTGCAAAAATACTTTCTAAATGAATAGAAGTTGATAAAGTATAATTTTTTGGTTCAACATTTTAGTTACACTTTTAGTTGTCTTTTAGTTTACATGATAAATAATGCAAGGTTGTTCAAAAAACAGTTTCTCTTGAAATTTTGATAGTTATTAACTTATGCATTTCTTAAAAAAATAAAAAAAATACATTTTAAAGTTTTTTTATGCATTTTGATTTGTGTGATTTTTTAATTTCAGAATTCCAGATAAACTGTAATATTTATATTACTTAAATTACTTAAATTATTTAAATTACTGCCAGTAATTTAAGACAGTGAGGAAATCCATTGATTCAAATAATGCTAGCACAAGCAAGCTCCCTTTTAATAGGCAAGAGATAGATGAGAAGACTTTTCATGCATCTAAATATCTAGATGTTTCTATGGCCTTCATCACTGTGACATCTGCACATTTTCAATGAGTTTGGAAAGCACCTAACAACAGATGGAATTGACCAAAAATAGTTTGCTAGTTAAAAAATTTCATCAAAGAAATTTTAGTTTAATTTTTAGAGTGAGAAATAAACATGTATAGAGTTTACATCTGCCTGTTTAAAAAAATACTGGTATAATTTAAACAATATTAAATTATGAACATTTTTCTCAGCATAATTCCTATCAAAAAATTAGAAAATAACTGAGATTAGAAGCCTTCACCAATTATCTAGTACATTCCTTCTGCAGACAGGATGGCCATTGAGAGCGGATTGCTCTGGCCTATGTATAATTAGGTTTTGAATTTCTGTGTGGATGGAGATCCCACAACCTCTTTGAACAACCTGACCCAGCATCCTGCCTCCCTTGCAGTTTTTATCCCTTGCCTTGCCTTGACTTGCCTTTGCCTTTCTTTCCCTTGGCTGAATACTGCCAACTCTCTAGTTTTAATCATCTTGATCATCTCGAATATTTACAGAAGGTGACCAGGACTATTTGCTCTATCACCTTCCCAGGGGCAGAGGTGGGACCAACTGGTTTATAGTTCCCTCAATCCTCCTCCTTGCTTTTCTTGAAGATAGGAATGTTGCTGTCTTTTTCCAGCCCTAGAGAACCTTCCTCAGCTGTCACAACCTTCCAAGGGTAACTGACCTCCCACGCACTCGATCACGTCCCATGGGTTTGCACTTGCCCAGTTTGTCTAAGTGCTCTGTCACCCAGTCCTCCTCTAAGTCATCCTTGCTCTGGACTTTTCTGTTGGACTCAGGGTTCTGGGATTGTTCAAGATTGGTTTGCTAGTAAAGACTGTAGTTAAAAAGAAATTTATTAATTCATGTTTCTCTGCATAATTTTTCTTCTGGACTTCCCTACAGATTCAATTCTATATGGATTTTGAGATTCCTAACCTGATCTCTTCAGTGTATTTCAAATGTTTGTATTCCTTCTCAAATATTTGATCTTGCTACAACCTCTTGAATTTTTCTTTGTTTTTGTGTTCAAATTTTATCAGCAGCTCCGTGTTCATATGTGCAGAGTCCTTCCCAGCTTTGTTTGATAGTCTGATCATGGACCATTATTTTCTTGAAGTGGTGATCCCTGAAAATAAAATGTACTTCCTGGACTTCTCATCTCTGCAGGGCCATGTACAATCCGAGTCTTCGAAAATAAACCCCGGAATTGTTCACATTTCTGACTGCATTTGGTCTGACTGAGATAGAGTTCATTTTTCTTTAGCAACACTCACAGTGTTGTGTTTTGCACCAGTAGCTGGAAGGGTGTGGATAACACTGCAGTGCTAACAAGGGGCTGGGAGTGGGCAAGATCCTGGGGGAGGGGGCACAACCAGGACAGCTGACCCGAACTAACCAAAGAGAAATTACATACCATATGATGGCACCACAGACATAAAAGCTAAGGGAGGGAGGAGGAATGAGGGGGTATTTTTCATCCTACAATGTTTGCCTTCTGGAGCAGCCGCCACATGGGCTGAGGCCCTGTGCCCTCCAAGTGTCGACATTGCTCTCTGATGGGAAGTAGAGATTAACTGTTCCCTTTGCTTATGCGCACATATAGTTTCACTCTTTTTTTTGCTTTAAACCTGCTAGTTGTTTTCCATCTTATTCCCTCTCCCTTGTTCTGCTGGAAGGGGACCTACAGAGTGGCTTGGTGAGCATCTGACATCCAGCAAAGGTCGACCCACTATACTGACCCAGAAAAGAGTTAAACCTAACTCAAAATTCAAATCTTTACAGATAGCATGCAATTGTCATTAATGCTAGTTCTGATCAAGTGTACTTACCTGGATAAAACATATTTGCTTTACATATTATGCCAGCTATTGGATCTAAAGAAATAATAACTTACATGGATAACAATGGAATAAGATGATTAAATAATTCATTACCCTGGGTTTTCCCTTCTTAGGCATATTTTGTGTGCCTAATGATTTACTGAAATCAGTAAGCTTTAGTGTAAAATCTAGTCCACTACTGTTGTAATTCACTTGCCTTTAAGAAAATACCAGAAGGACTAACATGGTTTAAACATTGTTATTACAGAAACTGAAATGTGCAATTCATATAAGCCCTGCTGTGAGACTTTAGGTATTTGTTTAAAGGCTGAATCAGCATTTATAATGATAGGTCTTAGTAACTGACAAAGGAATATGAAAATCAGCCCTATTAACTATAACAGGACTCAAATTACCTTTACAGTTCTTAATACATATATGTGTCTCTAATCAGAATATATTTCAGTCTGGAAAAGACAGGCATGAGCTATATCATTGCCATTATTTTCTACAGTAACTTCACTGTTTCTCTTGCACCAAATTAGTTGGAAGAATTGAGCAAAAAACCAACAAACAAGAAAAATCAATGGATTTTTTAAGAATGATTATTTAAAATTGTGCTTCAAAAATGGTAGTTTAGATAATTTCCTCTCATATATTTAAAACAGGTTTCTTCTAAATGTGAATAAAAAATTAAAGTGTTTAGGTGTCTAAACAAGTTGTGTTATAAAATAGGTCTAATTTTAGAGCTTTGAGGTTATTCTGTAGAACTTAACTTCTCATAGTTTCAAAAAAATTTCAGTCATCAATCTAAATAATATTTCCAAAAAAGTGTTTTGTTCACAATAGGAACAAAAAAAAAGATGAAAATTTTATTTCATAGTGAAAAAAATCCATGAAAATCTTTGTCTTGTTCACTGATGATATGCTCTCTTTGCTTATGATGTAGCTTTATTTTTTTCTGCTATAAACTCCTATAAAGAAAATACACTATCATATTTAATTATATTTTGAGAAAGAAAATAAAAAGAACAAGTCCACATTTTTGAGAAACTTCTTTAAAAACAGAGAAATCTCTCACTGAAGAAATAGCTTCTGTGGTGATTAAGGATAACAAGTGTGCACTAAGAAAGAAGAAATGCAAATTTCTCATGCATCTTGACTCCCAAGTCTGGAAACCCCATTCACTGTGCTAAGTGGTGGTTCATGGTCAGTCAGCCAAATGATAAATGACAATGGAGAAAATCTATGCTTTAAACAAACAGGATTCAGTCATAACTCCAGGAAGCAGGAAACTACTGTGTGGTGTTTTCTCTCAATGAGAAAAACTCAGCAGGTCTTTACAGCTGACCATATTAGTGTCATCAATCAAATGGTCAACTGATAGGAAAAAACCCTTGTTCCCATTCTCATTGGAAAGGAATTCTTCTCAAAATAGACACCTGCATTAAGACTTGACTACACTAGTATGATCACAATCACTTTCAAATGGTTTTCTTTGCAGGAGTTAAAGATTTTCGGTTTTTCTTTGGGGTTGTTTTTTGGGGTTTTTTTAAGTATTTGTTTGTTTGTTTTGTTTGGGCTAATCTGGAAACAGAGACTAGGCAGAGTAAAAGACTAAAAAGGTATTTATTGAAAGGATATAGCTTGGGCCATGCAAGAATCCCTTGGGGCTACATCTAATCAATCCTTTAATGGTCCTAAAATAATGGACACCTGGTCACAAAGGTCTCACATTTTTATAAGCTCTGGTCCATTAGCATATTGGAGTTAATTGTCCAATTACAGCCTCAGCTTATAAAGCTTTATCCTCTTTGTTCTTTTTCTCTTTTTCACTGTTGTTTACACTTTCGGGCTTAAAATTTGACCTTGGTCCCCAGCTAGAAAGGAATTGTTTTGTCTATCTACTCTGTGAAAAGAGCTCACCAACCCTTAATATGAAACTTAGAACTACACATTAAAACAGCACAGAGTCAAAAAAAAAAAAAAAAAAAAAAAAAAACCTAAAATTTAAGGCATCAGAAGAGCAGGGGAGGAAAGAGTTTTGTTTGTATGTTTGTTTGGTTGGTTGGTTTTGGTGAGGGACATTATTTAAATTTTTCACTTCTACGATTTCCTTTGCATTTCACTTTCAAGACATCTCGAACTAGCCATGGAGTACCCTTGAAAAAAAAATGCATAAATGTATAGCAGAATACGTGCACCTCGAAATATTTTGAAGTTAAGGTCTATCAATTATTTATATGAAGTAGATCTGCATTCATTATCTGCAAGTTAAGAGTTTTGCATAACATAGTTTAATCATGGAAATTGTATTTAATAAACTCAGAGATAATCGGGTACAAAGGCTTATTATGACCCTTTGCTGTCTTAATCTATGAGAAAAGCAGAAAAATTACTTTTACTATATTGTTAAAAAAGTCAGAGTCTACCTACAGTTGCAATTTATATCTGCCCCTCCTACTGGAACATTTCTTTTTAAATGTCTCCCTTCATTAAGGTCTTTAGCTTCATAACAAAAAATATAAAAATTTCATTTGTATTTAGGATGAACTAGCAATACACTGTGATGCATTGAACTAGAAATACAAATCATGGACTAACTCAGTATTTTAAAAGAAACTTATACTCACATATACACCTAATAAACAGATATTTGCCCCCTTCTGATGAGAAAAATGTCCAGTAAAACTGCAAGATAATTTGAATGCATGTTGGGCTTTTTGACAAGAAGCAGTTCAGTAATCTCTGAGAAGGTTTTTGAAGGAAAAGATTGAAAGATGACACCCTAAAGAGATGATCTTACAGAATTCATAGATAGGAATATTGCTTTCAGTACAGAAACCTAAATTAATTTTGACCAGCTCACATAAAAGAATTAGAAGATCTGATATTTTACTGTTCAGTGTAATACTTCAGTTTGACATAACACTGACTATGAGTTAGCACTGCTACTATCACTTCTAAATGAAAATAGTAACAGAGGTGTCATTTAAAAAAATGTTTCTCCTCTTACATTTGAAAACATTTGGTTGTCTGCCAGCTACTGTTAATACATTAAGTCTAGTCTGTGTCTGTAACAGTGATCTTAAGTCATATCAGTTACATTTCACTGTAATGGTTGAAACTTCTTATCATATGCTGTAACAGGAAAATTATTAATTGTTTGTGAATACAAAATAGAGTACCTCCTAATAGTACCCTGTTGTGTAAGTCTTGATTCATTTCAAAGCAACAGAATAAAACAGTTGTCTAGTGTTCCTGACCTTGGAAGAAGTAAAAATTAACTCCACCTGTATGAGCCTCTTGGGTGCACTAGATGTGTAAACCATTGGAAGGGATATTCTTACTGACATGAGTTAAGCACAGAAAGGTGCTGAGTGACTGAGCAACAAAACTAAATTGAGTTCATTATTAATGCTACAAAAAATAATCAGATATAAAAATAAAGACAATAATTATATAACTGAAAAGCTGCTAAAGCTGCNTCTGCACATTTTCTATAGCAACCGGTCTATAGATTAGTTATAGAAACTTTATACAAGTTTCCCAGTGTAAAGAAGTATGACTATACAAGCAAGCCTACAAAAGTCCTCAGATATAACAGAATTCTAGTTCAATATCATATGTATAGCACAAATTTAATTAGCAAATTAATATGAGTGATCAACATAAAAAACATGGAGGCTTTCCAAACCACACATAGATATGCCAGTGAACTGTACTTGAATAGGGTGAATAGATACCAATTCTTCCCAATGTATGTGACTTACACTACTGTCTAGTCCTTAATCTCTGTGTAGACTCTCCTTGAAGTCTGTGGGAAAAGCCTTTACTAAATTATCTGCTTTTTATAGAGAGTTATTGTTGATCCTTTGGTAGTCTCAACTGGAGACGTCAAATGGAATCCTACATTTCCTGTCATGACATCCAGATGATTAGGGAGGAAAAGGCAGAATAAATATTCTCTCTGCAAACAGGAGAGAGGTAAGGAAGGGCAAGAAGAGTTCTGGTTCTTAAACCTCTCATATGCCATTTTCCTCCCGCAGATGAAGGTGAAGGGAGTAGCTTTTCCATTCTGTGATCTCAAAAAAACAGATCACAGATTGTCATGGTTTGACACCGGCCAAGGGCCAGTGCACCCGTGAAAATATATTTTTCTCAATTTCTGCTGTGAGATAGGACCAAAAAGGAGCACAATCGCCCAAACTTAAAGTATAGAGAAGAAATTTTATTAACTAACACTAAAAAGAAAGGAAAAAAACCAGAAACCAGAAGGAAACTTTCAAAACATCCATCCTCAAACCAGCACACAGATCTAGACTGAGCTGCAAGCAGTCTTCTGCTGTTCTTCCTTTGTTTTAATTCTACAAAGGAAGCATTGAACAGAAACATGATGATTTGTCCTCTCTCCTCTTACTGTATTCCTGCATTCTCAGACTCAGAGAGGAAGGAGATGGGATCTTCTGTTTCATGTGTCAGAAAAGGAAATATTTATCTGAATGTATGAAAAGACAATAATAATAAATTTAGAGACAGAAGAGGGGGCAGTTATTAACATTAGAAGCTCAGCATGAGGAAGTGATGTTTAACTGCACAGAAAAAAGCTTACATGCCTATTTCCCCATAAATGGGCATAATTCCACATAAAATGCAAGATTTAGGACTTTTCCTGGAGCTGGAAGAGGGCTGAACTCTCCTAATTTCCTGCTTTCTTCTAAAATCAGCAGAGCTCATTACACTATGTAAACTATTGTTCTCTGGCTTTATACTTCTGCCTCCCTTTCTTCTTCTCCCTTTCTGCAGCTCACATGCCTCTCTCTTGGCCTGAATCATCATGCATACTTGTAAAGCTCTTTCAAGATCTGCAACAACACAACAATAGAGAGAAAACAGCTAAAACTTTATTTTTTTTAATTTATTGCTACCTGTATCGTGTTGTTTTACATTATATTATTAATTAAAGAGTATATTATTTGCAATATTTTAAAAATTACTAGTGTGTACATCTGCTATGTATTATAGAAACCTGAAGGAAGCATCAAACCATACAACTTACTTTCCTCTCTACTGATTTGTTTTAATTTTATTCAACTGAAATTCAGACATCTATTATTATCATTTGTTGAAACATGTAACATAGATTTATTTATCCCTGTGGACAAAAAAAAAAAAAAAAAAGGGTCTTAAAATTTTAACTTCTTTAATACTCTTCAGATTTATTATTTTATATCTGAGATGTTGAATTTATCTCATTTTGCCTAACCTACCTAAAAAGTAGATGGGTTTTTGCACCCTATTACACAATATTTTTGCTGAGTGGAAGGAAATGTAACACCACATTTAAACAGAAAAAAGGCCTGTGTGTTCTGGTTGTTCCTGTGTGTTCTGACTGCAGCCAGGACTGCGTTACATTTTGCAGTCACTGGGAGGGGGCATGGCCAGGACAGGAGGTTTTTGCTTACCACCTCATGTCATTGTCAGGGGCTGGGGGAGGGAAGGCTCTTTGAGGAGAAGGGGTTCCTTCAGGTCCAGCAAGCCTGGCAGAAGGAGCCATCTGGTACTGACTGTTATCATCTGGCTTTTTTTCCATTGTTTCTGAATTGTTTCTTCTCTTATGCCCTTTGTCATTAATACTGCTTCTGCCACTGATCTTATCTCATTGCTATTTACAGTAAATGGTTCTTATCTCAAAACATCTTTTGAGCCTCCAGTTCTTATCTCCAGTCACCCAGAAGAGAGAAAGGGGATGGCATAGCAAGTGGCAGTATGGTTTTAGTGGGAGCACTAAATTGGACTAAATTTCCCAAATCACGATCCTGTGAAATGTGCTTGACTTACTATATATATTTTTTTTTAATTTCTGAAAGAATGTCATTCTCAATATCTTGCATGAATAATATATCTCTCATATGTTGCCAATGTTGTTTCTAATCTAGGGAAAAAGGGTTGAAGTGATAATACAGCTGAAGTAGAACAGTTTGACAAAAAAAATATAGATGGCCCTAGGCAGTAATTATATTTTATTTAATAGAGTGAGAGTGAGTTAACAGACCTGCAGCACTGACTAAAATGAGAATTAGAAATTTAATTTGAATAAAAGCTGCATGGAGAAAGCCTATTGATAAATTAGGCAATATATTGTTTGATTTAAAAGTACACTACTTTCAAAAAATCCTACTGAAACACTTTATTGAGGGTGTACGGACATTTTCTTATGTTATGTCAGTCCTACATGTAGCCTTTCTCAAAAACTAAAGTACGTCTGTGGTCACTAGTAATGTTTTTAATTAGGTATTTTTGTGGTTTATAACACAACACAATTTAAATCTATGATAATGCCTAACAGATCCATCAGTGACTAATGCTATAAACCTAAATGAAAGCAGAAGAATGACAGAATTATGTTTCACATCTACTTTGCACAGGCTGTGTTTTCTAAGATTATTTTACCAAGGCAGTAGTCAAAGCTGCAGACCTAGCTGCTAATTTGAAATTAACTGTTTTATACAGTTTAAACTTCTGGCTTCAAATCTACTCTGAGAGGAACAGCAAGGGAGACAAATTTATGTATTCACTTTTCTGAAAATCCATCAGTGAACAATACAGCAGCGAGAAAAAAAAAATCAAAAGTATAATTCATTATATTATTTTTCTTCTTCTAAATAAAAGACAATTCTTTACTGTTATGATGTGCAAGTACTCAGAATTCTCTGAAAGGAACAAGACAATTAGGTGGAATGCTTTTTACTTGGGCCCAGTGATTATAACCTAAAGAGTTTTTTTCTTTAGTCTCTTACAAAACAGTGCATGAATAGGAAATGAATCCAAGACTGTACAGCTAACAACTACTAACATTTACTTTAAGCTGAAGAAACTGCTACTCAGATAATAACATTCTGAGATCAGTTGTGCACATTGCATGATCCATCACCTCACTGGTCCATTTTATTATTGAGACAAGTGAGTGGCAGAGGTCAGACAAGGTAAAAAATGTCAGAGGCCATTGCCCTCCTACTACAAAAGTGTTCTGAATCACAGAAATGTTTAGATCTTGGTAATCTTGAACATAAGCAGGATTTTCCAATCCTGCTTCATTGTGTTCTTACACAATTGCTTATATGCTTTGAGAAAACAAATCTGAATACCATCTTCATAGCATCTGGCTGTCTAAGCAAGATTTTCTGAAAAGACAGAAACTGGTAGAAGTAAAACACTTGAATTTTGTTTATTGCTAATTTTTCTATTACAGTCTCTGAGCTGAAGGAGAAAGGAAACACCTGTAACTTTTTGTTGTTTTCCTGTAGATCTTAACAGTAGCCTGTATATAACGGAAGGGAAATCCAAAGAGATAAAATACCTAGAAAAATTGTTTTTGTTGATGTCTCTTGTAATAACGTAATAAAAAAATAATTCATAAAACTATTATCTATAAAGATACAAATTACATAAAGTTCAAATTAATTGTATTTTCCAAATCCATTATAGTTCTGGGAAGAACTGACTTTTTAATATAAGAAAATTATAAAAAAAGTACGAAGGGAATATGAAATTGGCTAATGAGGTATTTAGATAAGGTGCTCAAATTTGAAGGCTGGTCATCCCTTGATAAATTTGTGTTTAAGTCTCTCTCTAATGCTTACAGAGGGACCACAGGGAAACTAACCTCTTAAGTAATAGTAGAAGGAACAAACAATTTAAACTCTGGAGTAGCAATAGTAATAATAGGAAGAATATAATAGTAGAACAGTATTAGGCCAAAATAAAAAAAAAACCTGAATTAAGATAGGAGATTTAATTCAAACCATACTATTAATTGTAATAAGGGTTCTAGATTTAATGGCAAACTTACTTTGAAAAAAATCTCTGTTTCTTCAATCACCTCTAAGCTAATTTAGATCTACTAATTAAAAGTACAACAGTTTTCTGCATATAATTATTTTTATCATCCTACTAGTAAATGTTAATTTTTAGATCAGATGATTAATCACTTCATTCATCTGAAACAAATTATCACTTCAGTTTACTGAATCATATGGATGAAATTAATATTTGAGTAATTAATTTTCTTTTCAATAATAGGCAAACACAAAAGAACTCCCAGTGGAACACTAGGAAAAAAAAAAAAAAGAAGAAAAAAAATATAAAAAAGAGAAAACATTGTAATAATCCTTCATAGCCAAAATTATCAAAATTTATATAAAGAAAACCTGTGAAAGGAAAAAGTGAAAATATTCCAGCCATTTGATAGCAGTAAATACAAGAAACAGGACTTCATCAATAAGATCCTTATGGTAAACAGAACCACTTATGAGTTGCCACTTTGGCAACAGATGTGTAGCCAGTCTGCCTGAGTCTATAACTGAAATGTGAAGTCAAAACCTAAGGGGGGTTTCAAGACCCAAATGAGAAACTTTTTTTTGTTTTTTGAAGAGAGCAAATCTTGCATAATAACCAGCTTGTCATTTCAGGATCTACAGTCCTTCATAGAAAATGGGAATAGGAGAAGGGAGGATGAGAGCAGGAGGAACAGATGGCTTGGAGAAATAAAAGTTTGACTTGGTGATTCAGTAATGAGAAACCTTACAAAACACAGGCTTTTTAGAAGCCTATTTCTGATTGTCTATTATAATTTCTAAACAGTGCAAGTGGTTGTTTACCATTACATATATTTTAAAATGACAGCTCTCTCCAGGCCTCAAGTACTAAAACAAAAACAAAGTGTTCCATCCAATGTTACATTTAATACATACACTGTTAGAGTGGAATTTGAGGTGTGATAATCACAAGAGAATCACATAGCTATGACATCACCACAAACATTTACAAAACCTGGACAGATGTGGTACAGGTGCTTTATCAGAGCAGCGCTCTTGTATAGGTCTTACCCCATGTCAATAACAAAGTTTGTGTTTGCCTTTTTCTTCTCATGCAACTCTCATGTAATCAGTTAAAGCTGGGCAAGTCCTACTAGCTGAGTGTTGCTTTCAGGGAGGCTTTACCCTTTCATTCCTTGTAATATCAAATTCTAGGGTCCTCCTGCAGTTTCCTGCCTTACTGACATACCCTAGGTGTCATAACCTCAGAAACAAAAGAACTGTCATCCTTCAATTGTTTCCATGATTGCCTTCAAAACCAGAAATTCAACATTTTCACTAAGTAACGACTCAAAGCAATTTCATCTCACCAAATAGCCGTATTTTGACAGTCTTTTAATGCCTTCCCAATATAAAATTAAAGTTCTAAACTCTTATGAAGAGACTGTTTTTTTGCCACAAAATATGTGCAACTACTGACTTCCAAGGTTTTTTTTTCCTCCTGAAAGAATTTATTCACATTTTCCTGAAATTTACTCATGTTATCAGAGCAGATGCAATTAATTCTATCTAAAATTCAACTAGGAAATTTCTTTTTAAAATACTACAAATAAACAACTGGATACAAACAGCAAATTACTAACACCCCCCTTCCCCTTTTTTTCAGTAAAGCTGCTTGTTCAGGGATACTGTTTTTAAACATGTGGAAAAATCAGCCAGTT
>VXBU01011612.1:26278-63150 GCA_013400315.1 Bombycilla garrulus
AAAAAAAAAGTGGAAATTGGAAAAAACTGAAAAACAAGTCCAGAGTCGAATAGCTATCTAGGGGCATAGGACAGAAGGAACTTTTGTCAGCTGTCAATTTCACTTGCAGCTCCTCTTTAATGAACAAGGTAAATCCCACTGACTTCATTGACATTTCATGTTACTAGAATTATGCTGCTACACTAATTTGTCTGTGAGACAATAACCTTTCCTGACTTATGGCCTTCAGTCCACCATATTGAAAGTCATCCACATGCTTCACAAAGTCATTGCAATCACCCCAACAACAAAATAAGATTGCTTCATAATGCCACAGAACTCTGAGGGATGCTTAGATTTATATTCTGTGCCCTTACTGTAAGATCTTACTCAATATTTGAGTTTATTAGAGGATTTTCTTAAGGGAAAACTAGCATTTGGAAAAATCACAATGATAATTATCCTTTCGTCTTCATTGAAGGTTACTTTTCATAGAAATTAACATGCAGCAGAAACAAAGAAAAAATAGAGCAAAGTACTCTTTGAATACTTTTCTTCCAAGTTCTGATTAAAAAAAAAAAAGAAGATACTGGAGTGGGAGTGGGAACAAATTAAAATCAATATGTCTAATTTTGTACTTCAGAAAGTAAAACTACTGTTAAGAGCCTATGCATAACCTTAAGCAATACCAGATGTGGTACAGAGAGAAATATTAACTACTACTCACAGTTTGGAGTTTCTTTCAAGACAGTTAAGAACAGGTAAATTTGATGGGTGAAAGTGTTATGCCAGAAGGAGCCAGTTAATGAAGCAGAGTCAGATCTGTCAAAAAGCAACTACAATATGGGGCTCATGCAATTTGTAAAGGATTATGTTAAACCTTGGACTGGCAATTCAAAATGAGAAAAGTAGAGGTTATTTTTCTCAGTTTTAACCCAGCAAAAGGGATGTTTAATACAATTATGTGAGGATATTATATAATCACCTTCTCAGTCCCAATCAGACCAGCAGTGTGCTGTTTCGTCATCCATCTATTTACCAGGCAGGATCCAGAGGGCTGAGCCTACAAACCCCACATGGTGTGAAAAGCCGGGAGAAAGAATGCAGCGCAACCAGGCTCCCTAAGGGATTTTTAGCACTTACAGCCCCTATTTCTGTGTAGGCACTGTAAACTGCATTCCCCTGTGACCTAGAAGCAATCAAGACAGAAGGATTTGTGAGCGTTTTGGAGGTTGTTTTGAGTGTTTTGATTCTTGGGGGTGTTTTGGGGTTTTTTTGTTGTTGTTATTGTTTTTGTGTTTGTTTCTTTGTTTTCACTTTATGGGACGTGAAAGATGTTGCCGTGTTATAATCTTGGTTTGCACACTGCTCACATGTGATTGTATATTCTGAAGGGCTGGGAAGTGCTACTGCAGTGCAAATACTAAATTACAGCCACTATTGTGATTTATTATTCACATGTTATGCAGTAGTCCTTCATTCTCACCCAGGTGGAAATCAGCTCAGACGGTGGTTAACAGATTCTTCAGATCTGTCTGAAGAATAGGTTATCATAAAAATAAATGGCCATGCAAATTTTGTCTTGCAGCATAGTATACAGAGAGCTGCTGGACAACTGTGTAAATTCTAGCATATTTTATCCAGACAAAAATAAAACAGCAACAACCAAAAATAAAAATCCAAAACAAGCCCTTCTCTTAAATAGCAGACTTCTCTGGACAAACTTTCCCCTTTTCACTAGTTGTAGATGGTGTTATGAATTCTACAAAAACAGACCCTAGGGAATGATCCTTCACAGACAGGCAGCCAAACTAAATGAGGAAAGTTTTTTGCCAGCTGTAATCTTTTTGATGTGTGATCTGTGCAGTATATTCTAAAAAGCCAAAAATATCCATATACTCTCAGAGGATAGGTCAGATCTCGGTGGAAGGCCAAGAAGACTCCGCAAATTTCAACTTTAGAGCTAGCCAAAATTGGGGAGTTCAAGCTTACTAGATCTCCAGCTTTAACATTCAATTTCTTCAAAGCCCCTGTCTGCAGCCCTCTCATCTTTTCTTCTCTCCCATCCTGAGTGAACCACTGCAGACTCCCTCTGTTTTTAACAAATGGCAACCAAGATCAAGAAAGTCTCCAAGAGTGGCTGGGCATAGAAAGGGATGTGAAACTGCACAACAGTGTAAAATTAGAGAAACTCGAATATGGCTAGAGAACAGCTTGTAAAACTTGCTAAATGACCTGCTGTAGATAGCAGTAAGTAAGCACTTCTGTTCCAGTCCCAGGGCATTACTCAGTCTTACTGGTAGTATAGCCTCAGAGAGCTGCACCAACTGTGGACTTGGCTGTATATGCAAAGCCTTTTAAAGACTCCTCTCATTTTTCCTCTGTAATTTAAAAAATGCACCTCAGTGCATTTTAATACTGTTGCAGTAGGTCAGCAGCCCAGGAAAACACACAGAATCCCACTAAATGTAATGAATTGGAGTCATCATTCCCTTCATATATATTTGTGACAGGCCTGTGTTTGTGTGGTCCTGCTTCCAGTCAGAGGAAAGTACTAAATAATTCCTGTGTATTCACATAACTTCACTGCCGCCAGAACATGTTTACCCATTGACCACTCACAGCATGTTATGTAGGCTGTATTTCCTTCAAAAGGTTTATTTCCTGTCTTTTACCTCATGTCTACATTTGAGAATTGATTATTCTGAATCATGTCACTGAAGTTGTTATCACTCTCCCACTTCTCTATGATTTTATTTAAAAAATTTGGAGATCTTTATACAGGAAATCATATCTAAATGCTATTCAAGATATTCAGCCTGAATCCTGCGGTCTTCATTCAATCTTTATCCTGGCACAGCTTTTTCTGAGGTCAATGGGCTTATAGCCTGAATAAAGACTAAAAGCTGTGAGATGGGGCCCTCTGGGCAAAATTACTAGAGATGGACAAATTAGTTTGGATAGACTAGCATTGAAAAAAATATGTGCTCAAATCCTAGACTGAGCTGAAGCCAGTCCTTTGCATTTAGCTGTGTGTATAACTTTTGTGAATATTCATATTCACAGCTAGGGTCCCTACATCCTGGCCTCCAGAATGTGTGAATTGCTACAGCCATCCTTTCTTCCCACCATGGAGCCCCCATTGCAGAAGAAGGCCTCTTCCCCACAGGAGTTCAGCTCAGTAGACAGGCAGTTCCAGGACATGAACAAGGCAGCTCTTACTGCAGGGTTTTGTGTTGGTCTTGTCCATGCAAAAATGTTGTTTTAGAGAGCCCTAAAAAACCAGCTGTCTAGATTCCTATTAAAGAGCGATTGAAGCACACCTCTCTTAACATGGTTGCTGAGCTTGCTACTCTTCCATGTTCACACAGTCCTGCTACACCCCTAGAGATTCCAAGGCTGTGTTGGGAGGTCTCTTCATGCCTCTGCAACTTGCAGTTTGAAGAAGAAAGTTTATTTTCTTCCTGGTGAGGGTACAGGAAGGAGCTCTTCCCTCCATAGTCAGGGCACAGGAGAGTTGTGTGGAGGCACCACCAGTTCCTGCAATTGTGAAGTGTCAAGAGATTTTTACTGGCTAAAGCAGCATGTGCACACTGCTTTATCTTTCATAAGTATATAATTGTAACTTGTCTGTTGAAGAGGACATGTCTCTGCCTGCACACATTTGCCTTAACTTAGAATGGAGGGTTGAACCCTAAAGTCTTTATTCATGTACTCAACTTTGCATCCAGGAGTGGAGGTGAGACTAAAAAACCCTTCTGCTGCAAGTAGGACTTCCAAGACAGCCAGAGCTTTTCACAAAAAAATAGGAAATTCAGATAAGTCTGGTTGTTGTGAAAAGTCCATTTCATGACCAAAATGTTTGGACAGGATATAGACAAATGTCAGACCCGTGAATACTTAGAAAATCAGAACACACCGTGGCCTGACTTTTGACGTTTTACTGAATGCTACACTACTCCATCCTGGCAGCTCAAAGATAGCCAGGGTTAATTTTCATGCTCTCTTGGTGGTGTAAAAGAACATCAGATCATTTATGTAATTTCTAGTTGGAAAACTTCCTTTAAAAGTCTGATTTTGTAGTTGAGTGACAGGAAAACATTCTTTAGTATTTTCAAAAATATTGGAGGCAAGTACTGTTGCAGTCGCAGAGCCCACTGCTAGGCCTTCTTGGAGACAGGAAATGCCTAGTCATGGACTAGACCCTGCTTCCTGCCTCAAGACCCTCTCTTATCTCTTTGTAATACTATTGGCTCTATTCCAGATGTCCTAAGACTATAGGTCGTTTCACTTCAACTCTAAAACCATTGGATAATTTCCCAATCCTCACTAACCCTATAAAAATCCCTGCTCCTGCCCAGTTCGGTGGAAGAAGCTGTCATTGGACCCCTTTGCAGGCCCTGCAATAAATAATTCCGTGGACCCTCCATATGGCGCTTCTTGTCTCTTCTTCCCTGAGCTGGCCAAGGTGAATCCTAGCAAGCTAAGAGCTGGAATCCTAAAAGAGCTGGGAATCACCCCTAAAGAGCTGAACCGCCTGATTACCTCAGGCTGAGCTTGCTAGGATAGCCTGTGGCTGGGACCTTGCTGGAGATACCCAGGACAAGCAGTCCCTCACGGGACCCCGCTATCTGGGAACATCTGTGGCAACAGGAGGTCTGACTGCCCCCCTGGACCTAGCCTGCATTAAGTACCATAACTTTGATTTTCAGATATTTCAGGTCTCTGGTGATAAAATTTAAAAATAAATAATGAAACATCTCCTCCAGGTTATTTAAACTGCAAAGGCAAAAGTACCTGCTATATATTAACACTGTCAGTCACCTAGGCATTACAGTGGATTTCTAATGTGTTTCATCAAAACACTTAAAGGCACTTTTTAAAATATATGACCCACTAAATAAAAAACATAGGATGTAATCTTCAAGGCACACTGATTAATGCAAAATTGACTTGAGCAAATGCAGCTTATGGCCATAGTCCAGGAAGCTCTCTTGATGCTAAAGAGTTTCACACAATAGTTTTCCATTTTCAAAATCACATCCATTTTTACTTACAACGTTTTGAAAACAGGCACAGCAACTTTCAATCAACTGTCCAGCAATAATTTAAAATCCCTTACAATTAAATTGTAAAAGTTTGAGTCATAGGAAGAGGACAATGGTGTAGAGAACTGATTTCCTGACTGTTACCAATCCAGGGCTGTCAAATGTTGTGCAGTAGGGCCCGTACAGGATAGAGATTAAGTGAAGCAAATTTTTCAGTGTGAATAAATTATGTGATTAATTTCTCTCTTTTTCTTTTTATTTTCTGTGTTTCTGATTTCTTCATGTATCTTCATGACAGATAGACTCAAAATATTTATGCCATCAAAACTTACAGTAGGATTTCTGCTGAAATACCCATCTGTCAACAAATGCTAAATGAGTACATTACATTAATCAAATCATATGAAAGGCTCTCTGCTTTACCTATGCAGCACCACCTTGGGTGTAAATATTTTCTATAATTATTTCCTGTAGTAATATTTGATTGTCAACAACATTAAAAGCAGACACCCAACTGCTGGGTATAACATAAGCAGTCCTAAACACTGCCTTTCTCCCAACAAGAAAGATTTAAATTTTTAAAAAAAGCTTAACCACCATAAAAACATTGGTAAAACAGAGCTAAATATTTCCTGAATACTGCCTTCATGCAATAAGATAGTCATAATGCATGTACACTGTGCCCTATGCTGGGGCTTCAGCCTCAGCAGTAAACACACCAGGAGTTCTGCAGGCTGCAGCATGAGGCAAGGTGGGGCTCAGCCAGGGGTGACAACTGGACAACTGGAATCTGTTTTTCGCTTGTGAAGGGAAAATTAACTGAAATGGAAAAATTTGGCATCTGCTCTGTGTATTGGCTGGAGTATCTTGTGATGATATTGGCACAAGCACTTCAAAGAAAGAACGTTTTTCTAGCAAAGACAGCAGGAAGGTCATTCAGTGTGTGCCATTCTCACGAGACTCCTTCAAGAAGCCTTAAAAATGGTAGAAGAGTTGGAATTGCTGTAGTTTTCCCCACCTCATCTCATATTCCTCCCTGGCTTTGGATGATGCAGAGGACCAAAGATGACATCCATTTCCCAGCCTCTAAGAGGTCATGGCTTCCTGATGACTTGCTGGTAGAAATCAGAGGTAGGCAACATGGAGGTGTTATTTGAGGCACCTCACCCATTAGTGGATCAAAAAGCATTAAAGGTCTCATGAAAGCACTCACCACATAGAAAGAAAAGAAAAACAGGAAATGAAAAGAGAAGCAGAGAAAATAAAAGCTCAGATGAAGTTTTCAGTGTCCAGTGTCAATATTCTTTTTATAAGACAAAAAAGTTTGAGAGCTTTTTTATGAAAATGAAAGCCTGTTTTATTGACTGATGAAAGCTTTATGATAGCGCTATGATCTGGTCTATAATTTCTAAATTGTTCCTAAATTTTCCCTTCAGAGTCTCTGATGGCAGCCTGGGAACTCAGCGTCTAAGGCTAACAACATCCGAGACACCAACATACTTCTGAAAAAGGGGTTGTGGTGTGAGCACCGCTGTGTCTTGCGCATTCAACCTGTACTGAACACATAGCATAGGAAAAGATGTGGGCAGTGTGATGTTCAGTGGGCCTTTGCCAAACAGAAATTATGTTCCTTTTGGTAAGTGGAATTGCTGCAAGGCTGCTGTAGGGTTTGATTTGCCAGAAATCTCTTTCCCATAAAAGAAAAGAGACTCACATTTTTCTCATGTTTTCTATGTAAGGAAAGATTGGAGCCAGGAAAAGTTTTAGCAGGGCAGGTGAACCCTTCTAAAATAAGTCTTGCAGTGAGGCTAAAATATCATACAATCATAGAACATCCTGAATTGAAAGAAACCCATAAGGATCGTCAAAATTCAGCTCCTGGCCCTGCATAGGACAGCCGCAAGCATCCCATCATGTGACCAAGAATGTTGTCCAAATTCTTCTTGAGCTCTATCGGGCGTCATGACCATTTCCCTGGGGAGCCTGTTCCAGTACCTGGCCACCCTCTGGGTGAAGAACTTTTCTGATACCCAACCTAAACCCCCCCTGACAAAATTTCAGGCCATTCCCCCAAGTCCTGTCACTGTCACCACACAGCAGAGATCAGTGGTGCCCCTCCTCTTCCTCTCACAAGTTGTAACTGCAGTGAGGTCTCCCTTCAGTCTCCTCTTCTCCAGGCTGAACAGACCAAGTGACCTCAGCTACTCCTCACACAGTTTCCCCTCAAGGCCTTCACCATCCTCATGTTCCTCCATGGGATATTCTCTAACAGCTCAATGGTTTTCTTTGTATTCTGGCACCCAAAACTGCACACAGTACTGAACATGAGGCCATACCAGTGCACAGCAGAGCAGGATAAACAACTCTGTCTGATTCCTTTCATTAACTACCAGAATAACATTATCCGTAATTTTACCTGTAACTTAAATGAGACTGAAAGGCCCATAGTTACCAGGGCCACCGCTCTTGCTTTTCTAGAAACAGCTAACTCTCGCTATGACTGAAGCAATATATATGCAGTTGGGGATAATCAGAGCTGTTATCTTGTAAATACAATCTGTAGCTATCTAAGCATTTTCGAGAATGAAGCTGGCTACTTTTAAAATGATGGAAGTATCTTATATGCAAGGAACATGTACCCTGGGGGTGTAGCAGCCTACAGGGTTGCCTTGTATAGGGACCAGGAAAGCTTTAAAACCTAAACTTTAAATCTGTAATGAAGAACTTGCCCTCACTGGGTCAGGCTTTTCAAAAAACAAGCAGTAAGGACATATTATACTTCACAATGATTCACAGAACCCTCTGGCAGTCACTGAAGTAGACTGAAAGAACCATCTTGACTATCACAGCCCAAGCAGTGGGTGGGAACCAGGAGTCATTCCATCAAAACCCATTTCTCAGCTGTATTGGATCACAAGAGCTGAATACTGGAGTTCAGGCAAGAGCTACAAAGCTCCTCTTTGCTCAAAATGTATTGTTTAGATCCCCCCATTGCCCTGATACATGAACAACTGCGAACAAATGACATGAAGGTTTCTACATGGCTTCAGAAAATGTGAGGGGAGTAGAAGGTAGAGATAGTATATATTTTTTCATTTTCCACTGATAAGTTTCCAGTCCATGGGAAATTATTAGGATATTATTTTGTGCATGTGTGGTGTGAGAATGAAGACATCTTTCTTCACAATGAAAATGCTTTTTTTTTTTTAGTACTGGCACATTACTAAATGTCCTCCAATTTACCCCAGTGCTGTAAAGCTTCCCTCTGGTGATTTGTGTGTTCTTCTGGGTTTTGAACTTATGAATAACTGGTAACATTGTGCATATTCTACTCATTATTTTATACAGGGAGGTTAATGAGTGTATGCAACATGATAACTATGGCAGAGGACCTTTGTGGGCAGCTGCCAGCTCAAACACAGGTTGATCCAGACCAAACAAAGTTGTTCTGTAGGATCTTGAATTGCATGATGCACTTAGGGAAAAAAAGAAAAACAAAACCAAACNAGCAATTTACCAAGGGTGTGAAGTTTCTGAGGGCCACCCCTGGGGCATGGTTGATGCCTGGGTGCTGAAGCACAGCACAGATGAAGATTGAAAACTTCAGAGCAAAACAATGTTTGGGTCCAAGGATGCAGACACTGAGGATACTTCTTGCCTCCTCCATCTCCACTGAGCAGGGCAATGGTGGGCTTGTGCTCTGGAAAAAGGTCAGGGCTGTCTTTCTGGCTCCCTGCTGTGCATGCACAGCCCTGGGCTCTGAGCACTGCTTTTGGCTCCTCTGCGTCCAGTGAGGAGAGCAGTTTTCAGCTAGTCGAGAGATTGGGTTTTTCCCCGAGGATATTATTACCTTTCATCTAATCAACCTGTGTTCATTTCAATGTAGGACTACAAACTTGAATTAAAGACTCTTTGATGCAGCCTTGTAAGTGCACGGGATGGCTCTTGTGTTTAAGATAGCAGTCTTGAAGCACTCTCTAAACTTGGCTTGGACTGCTGCTGAGACACCCTTATGTTCATTATTTCAATGGGGAAAAATGAGCTGGAAGTAGCTAAACTTATATAATGTTTTTCTTTCCTTTCCCTGCCCCCATTCTCTCTAAAACTTACATTCTTTTGTGTTGTTCAAGTTCCCTAGTGCTTTATATGAGGATTCAGAAGTCTGGTTCTCTGGAAACAATTGTTATGTCAGCTGACATTAACACAGCAAGCACTTTAACTATTTTTCCAACATATCCATCAAGTTCAATAGCCAAAACATTAATTCTCATTAAGCTTCAATGAAGTTTCTCATTTTCCTTTAATTTTGTCACCATATTGCCTCCATGCAAGACTGCTTTACAAATATATCCAATCATTAAACTAAAAGAACTTTGGGAAGTTTTATTTTTAGTGACTTTATGCCCATACATTTGTGAACGTTCTAGGCCATTTATGACATGAATTTGAGCCCCTCCTGTTTAAAGTTATAAAAAAAAGCACATATGTTTAAAATCAGCCAAAAAAAGTGAAATTATATATTGTCATTGCTAGTTTAGAAACCAGGCATAGCCCTCTAGAATTATCAGAAAAATATGAAGGAAAAATAGAGACTAACTCAGCTGCTGAAATATGGATCAAAACTTTCTTGTTGCTTATAAGAACAAGGACTATCCCTAAAGATTCATCAGCTGGTTTCAGAAGTCTCAGCTTTGATTTTGTGCTCACTGGACAAAAGAAGACATTGTTCAAGGACATTGAGCAAGGACATTATTCAAGAGAATACAAAAGATGGAGGGGTTTTTTTTTAGTCATTATTAAACAGTTATAGTTATGTAACTTTTAATAATGCAGATGGTCTACTCTAATGTTTCAGAGTTGTAACTGGGCTGGTCTAAGGCCATAACCCATCTGAAAACCTATCCTCTAATAAATAATGGATATCCACTATAAGATATTGTAGTTTCACAGTGGGAAGACGCTAAAAACATACGAATAGTATCTCAGCTAATAGTATAAAAAATGATAAATGTTCCCATTTTAGAACTGTAATGCAGTAAATGTATTAAGCAGAGTCTATGTTTTCTTTTTAAATGAAGCATGCAACCCCATCCCACTCACCAAAACACATTTTTACCTTCAAATATCACCCAAAAATGTGCATAAGAACTATGGCTGGGGGAAGTAAGATGCTGGGCCTGCCCCTAGAGAGAAGAATCATGACAGATTAACTCCCATGTCTTTTCTGGGTGTGTTGATAATTTATAAAATAAATTCTCACCAACATTAAGTGAGGTTAGTATAGGCAATTGACCTTGTAAATCAAGAGTAGAATAGGCCCCATATTGTATAATATTTTGAGGTATTTATCACCTTGCCAAGGCAGACAGGATTTGAGGATGTAAATCGTTGTAATGGTAACAGTAATTCTACATCCCAGTGCCTGCACATCAGTGAGAGTACCTCCAGGGCTGCAGGGAGGGTTTTTCCTCTGCACCTCCTCATGCAAACCCAGTGTGGCTCAGACTCAAGGCTGATCGTCCGCAGGGACCAGCACAAACAGGACAAAGCTGTATGTTGAATTGTATCCTCTTCCTTGTTGCTTCTGCAAGTGCATCTCTCATTCTCCATGCCTTCTGATCTGCTAATCAGTTTTCTCCAGATTTCTCCCCAGCTCTGTAGGATTTTCTTTCCTAAGGAGAAGGTATATTTTGGTTATTCTCAGTTCAATCCCATAACATGATAGAAAAATGACACGAGCCGTGGCTGAATATATATTCAAAAAATTTCAAAACATTTGAAATGGGATAAAATAAATAATCCTGAGGCAAATGACATGTTGAAGTCTCCAATTCTTCTAATATATTCCAGATATGCACATGACTTTAAGAATACATTGCAACCTTCAGATAATTGTTAATGCCTGTAAGTGTTTTGCAGGAAAAATGACATTTTGTGTTATCTGCAAAAAGCCCTTTTGAGTAAGAGTCCATATCTCCAGGTATTTCTTTTAAAGGGGAACAGTTTAATAAAAATAACAAAGCTAGAAACAGAGAACATTAACTTTCACTTTGCCTAGCTACATGCTAGTACTCTTGCTGTAATTATAACACAGAGGTCATTCCAAAGGAATTACCAGCCTTCAAATGATATGAGACAATTATTCTCCAGGGAGTTGGACAAATTCGTAAGACAAATACAGTTGAAATTTCAGACATCAATCTCTTTTTTAACATAGCATGGGAACAAGGGAGCTGTGAAATGTAATTTTACCCTAAGGCCCAAAAAATGATCGCGTTAAAATGATTTAAAAAAAGGACTTTACATCTATTATACCTCAGAAGTGAAAGTAGTGTTAGATTTTTCTAAGGCTTCCTGTGAGTAATAGTATTTAATAGAATCTGTTAAAAAATCCCTTTACAGATGCCTGTGTTTTTGGATGGCGGGGCTGTTACAGAAGGCAGCCCCACATGCTGTGGCATGGTACTGGGTGCCATGCTGGGGAGCAGCACGATGCCGCGAGCCAGCTCCCGCTCCCCAGGCATCCCCCGGCTGCAGTGGCTCACACTGGACCCTGCCACACCACTTCCCAGCTGACACTTACTGCTTGTGGTAGCTCTGCACAAGAGGGGATTCCCCAAAGCAGCTCTTTTTGTCCTGACCAAATATTCCCCAAACAGGAGGAAGCTGAGCCAGTCTCATGCACAGATGTGGCAAGAAGCTGTGCGGGACAGGAGACTCATTTCCCTGGTACTCACAACCACGAGTGGAAATTTAAAGGGAAAGTACTTAAAGCACCTTGAAGAGCTTTCAGTGCTCACCTACGGTGAACCCCATGGACTAATGGTGTGCATGGCCTAAGAGTGCAGGAGGGGTGATAGAACCCCAAAAGGTGGCAGCTATGGATCCATTGCTTTTTTGTACTTCAGTCTGTCAGATTTCTATCACTTCCTACAAGCTCAGTTTACCTGGAACCCTGTATGGGTTAAGGCCATCTAGAAGAGAAATTTGGGACTGGTTCCACTTCCAATATTCATGTGCAGAAAGTAGCAAACCCTTCTGTTCCTGCTTCCATGGACTCACTAGAGTTATCTTCTACATTTACACAGGGCTGGTCATGCCAGCATCGATTTGAGTGGGCTGCTCATGTGAGCTCGGCAGGATTTAGCCCAGTGTGTGTGACACAGTCAAAGTGTTAAAGGAGAAAATGGATATTAAGGAACTGCTCTTTGGCTAGAATTTGATTTACAGAAACCTATAACAGTCTCATTCTTCAGATAAGTGCATTTCTCCAACTGCTATTACTCAAGAAAACAGGCTCCTTAGAAATCTTTACAGCCGACACATTGCAATGTGACCTTGCACAACTTGGCAGTGAAGCTCTGCATTTTTTTATCGTATTTAAATAGCACCATTAGTTTTATTCATATGAGGAAGTTAAACTTTATCTTCAGTGACATTCTAGCACTGCACATGCACTGAGCCCTTGTGTGCCCCTGTAGGTGCGGGGTGTCCAAGGAGCAGAGGAAACAAGAGGTGTGTGAGGAGGCAAGCATGAATTTGTGCACACACAAATATGCATGACTTTTTTTCCAAGGAAATATTCCCGTCCCTGTGACACTATGGTCAACAGCTGCCTGAATGATCCTATTAGGCACAGCCTCTGCAAATATTTGTGAAAGAACATTTCCCAAATGGAAGCTGACAAATTAATGAGAAGTACAAACGCATCCTGGATTAAATGAGTGCAAAAGTAGAGCAGTACTTGCCTGGTTGATGAGGATGGTTGACAGGAGAGCTGTGCTGAGCTTCTGTGGTATTTAGTGGGAGAAAAGTGATCAAAACTTCACATTTCCATTTACCACACCAAAACATTTCATTCTGCTCCTACAACTGTTTTCTAAGGTAAAGTTTCCCAAGAGATATAGTGAATTGTAAGGAAAAAATTAGAAAACTGGTATGATGAGTGATAGACATCTTAAAGCTGTCATGTGATGTCCCACCAGCAAACACTTAACCCACCTTATCGTGGGAACACTTTGAGTGTCTCGGCAAGTTCCCAGAAGATTACAAAGTTATGAGTCCCTTATGCTACATAGTTTCCTAAGTTAGCTTTAAACTAACAAGGTATTGTATTATTAGTCAGGCAAATATGAAGGGAGTAACACAAGCCAGTAAAAAAAAATCCAGACATGCATATTCTTATTTCATACATACATATATCTTCTATTTGATTTAAATTGCCCTTACCTCATGACACAGGTGGCAAATCATTCATTGTTTGTCTCCTGTCTGCATTTTATTTTAAGGGCACAAAAATTCCAATGTAATTCCAGTAGGCTCAGTAGACTTGAGAGCTGGGAACAAAGAGATCACCTCTTGTCCATGAGAAGGACAAAATGAAAAGTGAATTTCATTGCATGGCAACAGCAGAGCACATGGAAACACAAGAATGAAGTATCACATAAGGCCCACAGATGATGAAACAAAATTTGTATGAAGATTTCTTTGTATTAAATCTAAGACTAAGTTGAACTAGTTAATCTCACCAGGTTCTCTTGCCCGTGACAAGTAAACTGCAAGATCTAAATAAAAAACTGCCATGCCTCCTCACTCTGATCAGGAGGAATATGGATCCCATCTTTGCTTTTTACTCTTTCCATCTTTATCTGACTCCTGAAGTACGTCTCCATTGCACTCTCTCATTTGTTTCCACCCCCTTTTGCCCTATTTACATCAAATACTTGTTTGCTGTGAGAAGGACTGGGGGAGGGGAATTACCTGAAAGCACTAGAAACACCAGTCTTACAGCAGTCAGAGCCACATATGTTCATAAGGACTCCAGAATTCAATAGAAAGCAAAGCAGTTTAAATGAAGAGATTTTATTATTTTTGCTTATAGAAAAAGAGGAAAAAATGAAAAAAAAATAAGATTGAAAGGCTGATTTCATTATAAATCAGTACAAACAGATTCAAAAACTGCTGTACTTGGATCAAGGGTGCATCTAACCCATAGTCAATCCAACAGTTTAATTTTCAAAACTTGGCTTTTAACATTGGAGGCATGAGATCAAGCCAAGATACACTGCCAATAAAAGGCTGGAGCTCAAAGCCAGTGTTGAATTACAGAGCACAGAAGGTTTACGGAAGTGTTTAGTGAAAATTGTTTACAAATGGGTTTAGAAAAATTTTCTTCCTCCTGCTGGCTGCTTCAGGATCTGGCCCAGTCAGACTTAGAGACTGGAGAGTTCTCTTCCCATCAGCCTTGCTGGCATACATGGGATTTTGCATGAGGGTAGAAAGGATGCTTGGTGCCTAAATCCATGTCCTCAAATTAAGCTAGAGAATGTTTCTGGAAGATATGGTTAAGTCAAAGCAAGTGTTCTCCAGCCAATGAGACCACTGGGCCCTATCCAAATATAGCTAGATTAAATAGAAAGCCCCCTGATAAACAAGAATGAAGTTGCATGATCTAATGGTCCCTTCTGAACTGAAATATTCCACCAAAACTGAAGAATTTAGAACTTTTTCCCCATTTACCAGGTGGGTTGTTAATTCAAATAGTTCTAGAAGGCATAGGAATAAACTATGAACACAGAATTTTGCCCTGAGAAAAATCGGATTTGTATTTGATTTCACAGCTTTGTTCTTGTACCTGATATCCATAAAAAAAATAAAAAAAAACATGGGTCATGCAGGAAATGTGCAAATCGATGGACAGTAAATTTACACTTTTAAACAGCTTTGTTGTCCCTGTACCCAGTGCAGTCACCACATGCATAAGGACTTGCATAGAAATGCAAGGAAGGAGGCTGCTATTGTTAAATGCAGAGTCACAGTTCTTTTTGGGGCAGATGAGAATACACAGCAAGAGAAGTGGCTCCTAGGAGTCACAGGGAAACATATTTTCATCTCATTGAGATGCACTGATTTCTATTCTCTTAGTCTGTAGTTCCGGAAGATACCTTTTAGTTAAACTAAATATGCCTTGTGAAAGCATCTACAGAGTCATTATTGCTGCCCTCTGGCTTCTAGTGAGTTGTTTTGGTTCTGTTTTGTGGTTGTTCTGTTGTTTTGTTTGTTTTGGTGGGGTGAGATGTTTTTCACTCGAAATTTTGTTTTTGAGATTTCTTGCTCTCTTAATACTTACTGAGCTCATGTATTCAATTTAAACTTGGAGAAATACACTGAAAAACCCAACCTACTCCTGCCCTCTAATGAAAGCCCCAAGTTTGGTGCTGTGTCTAACGTAAGAGCCCAATCACTGTGCTGTGAAGACAGAGTTTATTAACCATGGATGAGGTACCTGCTGCCAAGAGTCCTTAGGAAATCTCTCAGAAGTGCTGGCATAGCTCAGATCAAGGATTGTCTAAGAGAATTTCTTAAAATAAGTATGGGGACTCTCTGAAATCTTCAGCTGGTTGAGGAGGTTTTACTGTTTACTGCTTATTTCTCTATATTTGTTCTCCTAGGATTGTCAATCACCCATTTGTTTCTAAACACGAATTCCCTAGTAAGGCGGGCTGGGTCCAGGGTGTCAGACCCCCTGCTGCCGCAGATGGCCCAGACAGCAGGGTCCCGGGAGGAACTGCCTTGTCCTGGAGATCCTCAGCAGAGACCCTGGCCGCAGGCTATCCTAGCAAGCTCAGCTTGAGACAATCAGGCGTTTCAGCTCTTAGTGATTTCAGCTCTCAGTGATTTCAGCTCTTAGCCTGCTAGGATTTGCCGTGGCTGGCTCAGGGAAGAAGAGACGAGAAGGCCGTGTAGAGATTCCACAGAATAGTTTAATGCAGGTTCCATGAAGGGATGTCCAGTGACGGATCTTCTGCCGAACTGGGCAGAAGTATGGGTTTTTATAGAGTTAGTTAGATTGGGGAACTAGCCAATAGTTTTAGGGTCGGGGTGAAATAACCTATAGTCTTAGGACATCTGAAATGTAGCCAATAGTTTTACAGAGAGATAAGAGAGGGTCTCGAAGCAGGAAGCAGAGAGCCTAGTCTATGACTAGGAATTTTCTCTCCAAGGAGGCCTTGCAGAGGGCTCTGTGACTGCAACACCCTAGGATCCAAATTAATAGAGTAGAACATTGGTATACTAATAATGCAATCGTATTTCTTGGTTTCTCCTATTAAAGCATGGCTGGTCCTCAACATGCAAAATTCATTTGTATTTGTTTCCTTGGAAAAGTATAGGGAAATGTGTTTCAAACACTCTGCCACTGTGAGTTGCCAGGATCTGCTCTGATTCTCTCCTCATTTTCTCCTGAAATTCTCCACTTGGCACCAAATCAGCAATGACTGTCTAAGTTACAGATATTTGTACTTCTTAAACCAGACAAAGTGCTACCTAGGCTGGTAGCACTGAGCAATCAGCCTGGCATCTGTCATCAGCCCAGTCTGCATTACTTTCAGGGATGGAAACCACCAAACACATTGTTTCATTCTCAGCTGTGTGTGCAAAACAGATTCTCTAAATTCCATGGATTTTGCCCAAGGTGTCATCGAAGTACCTTGGGCTTTTCACACTGACCACAATCTAAACAGTCCTCCTAGGAACTCAAGCAAGAATTTGGAGGGATGAGAGGCGAGCACTAGAGTTGCAGACTTCTGCTGCAGTCCAAGAAAAGTAGTGTGACTACTAAATCTCACTGCTCTGTCACAAGAACTTTACCCTCCTCTGACCCTGGGCAGGGTGAAAAATACATCAGAGAGGAATTGTGCACTATCAGTACCAAGCAACAGTAGTAGGCTTTGAAAACCAACCACCTGCTTAAACACATCCTAGTGACCCCTGCATGGTGGCACCAGTCTCGCCACATCCTTGACCTTGCCTGGTGACACTCAGATCACCTTGGCTGCAGACTCAGCCTTTGCTCTGAGTTTTTATGAAGATACAAAGAAGTAAAAAATTATTCAACTACCTCCCCAGGAAACCAGTCCTTGCTGAAGAAGAAAAATCCAAATCAAGAGCACCCTTCCAAGTGAGTAATTGATGCTGAACTGTGCTGGGCAATCTCTTGAGCTCAAACCTTTTAGTCTAACAAAGAATAAATGAGACTGTCCCAGCAACACTCCATCTGTTTAAAGCCAGTTGTGCACCTAAGTGTATAACCTAAATAATGGATCTTAAGGAGAATGATAATGGTTGAAAGAGCCACACACTGATCACAAGCATGTTCTGCTAATGCAGTATTTTTCTCTCCTTGAATAAAGGAATGTGTGTTGTTAAATGAAAGTTATGTTTAAACTTCAGTGATGGGCTGAGTGGCTGCCTGCTCTTTTACACTGGAAAACACATTGCATGCTTACCTGCAGTACTGTTCTCTCAAATTGATTCTTTCCTAAAGGTATTTCCCACTACTCCACCTCCTTCCTTTGCTCTGATTAACAATCGTAGCATGACCTCATCAGGCCTCGACAAGTATTGATGGGCCACAGTATCATGAGGCTAATAAAGTGTGTTACCTTGTATTTTCTGGTGGCACATAAAAACTCCCTTACAAAAGACACAGGAGACAGAATATAATATAAAATGCTTTTTAAGTAACAGCAGAGTACTGGGGACTGTGCAGCACTGGGCATGAGCATGTTTTTTAGTAGAGCTCTATGGGGCAGCACTTCCCAGTCACATCATGGGGGGAGGCAGGGGCAAGGGTAATAGGGACCCCACTTTGATGCAGCCAGAACAGAGGGGATGAGGTCAGGCAGGACCCAGAGGACTTTGTGGGAAAGCAAAACCTTCAGGCACCCTCCTTGAGTTCTGCCCCAGCACTTGACCAAAGCCCTCTGAGGACAGCAGATCACTATGGTGTTGGGTGCACTACCTCCACTTGCTGTTCCTGCTTTCTTTCTTGTGTTGCCCTTTTTATGCACATTGCCCAATTAATATAAGAACATCATTGGAGCACTGTATCAAACATTTGCTCTGCAAGACCATTCCTTTAAAAAGGATGGGTGAAAGAAACATGCCTCAGCAATTTTGTTCCTCCTACTGTTTACATTTCATCCCTGAACATCTGTCAAACGTTAAACAATAAGGGTAAAAAGGCAATTAAACAATAAAGGTAAAAATTATTTTCCTTTCTCTGCCACATCATGACACAAGTGTCAAGTCCAACAAAGCTACGAGATGAGCACAGCTTTGTCAGTTCAAGGCCAAAGCCAAGCCTTGCTCTCACTTCTCCCCTCACCTGCTGACTACACTGGACTCCTGGCTGCACTGGGGCTGCTGGATGCTGGTTCCCACCATGGGGAAGGGTGATGGGACAGCCCTCCCACAGACTGGGTGAGTATCCAGCATCTCTACAAATACCTTGTTTGCTACAGCCTCCCTGGGGCACTGCGCTTGGCAGCAGTGTACTCATGGAGTCCCGAGGGAAAATGGGCTGAGCCACTCTCCCCACACTCCCAGTTCAGGATGAGCCTCACAGACACAATTTGCAGGTAACCCCCAGACTCAACTCTTTCCTCTCTTCATTTCGTACTGAAATTATGGCTTCTTATTTTTAAAAAAGTGTAGATCCTGAAATTCCCATTGTTGAGTGTAAGGCAGAGGAGTGTTACAAGGTTACTAGATCTGGGGCTTGCCAAGGCCATTCTGCTAATGGAAGAAAAGAGAGAGAGAAAAAATCCAGCAAGTGGTGCAGCAACAATGAAAATCCCTTTTTGATCTATCAAGCCCTCTTTCTCCAGCCTCTGTGAATGCCTCACCTCCTGCACAGTCTCTGAATATAAACTTCGCCCAAAAACACTCAGGGTAATCTTTTCACATCATAAAACTTATAATCCTCTTAAAGTGGTTTCGTAGGGTTTGAGGTATGATGCATTTATCAAATAACTGAAACAAATAAATCAGCTTATTTAGGCTGTGGTCAGTGTGTGTGCAGCTCAGTGCGCAAAGGGAGGAAGCCAGTGCCATACCAGCATTTGTATACATTAGCAACAAAGCTGTCTGTGACAAGCTGTCCTCTGCACAACTAAATATTTAGTTGCATATCATAAGTAACTTCTTAAGTGATTAAAGAGAGAGGGTGCTCTCTGTCCGTGCTGGCGTGGGGCGAGCAGCTGGCAGGCTGGGGAGCGGAGCCCTCGGTGCGGCAGCGTGGCTTGGGGAAGGGAGCACGCCCGGGCACATCCGTGAACCCTTGCTCGCAGGTTTGCCTCCTGGGGACAATCCCGGCTCTGGCCAGGGCTGTATGGCCCCAGACACGCTCTTCTGTCACCCTTCTCTGCCCAGAAACTGGCTCTAAACAGGCTCCAAGTGGATTTCTTGCATATTTGTACAGAGTTCAAGTTTTCAAATATTTGTAGCTAGCTTTTATTTGTGTTAGGACAAGGCTTATTTTTAATGTGCCTGTATTTATGGATTCTCGTGCTTGCATATTTTTTGCATGTGCAAAATCAAATTAATGAAACTATTTCATGTTGAAGAAGTATAGAATAGATGTGTCCTGTTTGATATAAAGACATTGTGTAAAATATATTTGTAATTTCAAAACCTATTCACTTGTACAAATTAACTTCAAACAGCAAGCTAGAAAAGACACCCTAAACTTGTTCCCAGTATATTTTCCTGTGTGTACAACAAATGCTGTCTTCAGATGGCTCAAGCACTACCACAGCAGCTCTCACTTGAAAGGTTGTGGTTGTTGAGATATAGACACATGCTTAACAGAATATCTTGAATTTGATATTTCACCTACAGAAATGAGGAGAAGATAGTCAGCCTGCTGTAGAGACAAGGGCTGAGTTTTTCTGTGTGGGGGTCCTTCCTCTTCCTGCTGCTTCCTGCCCCTTCTCTGCTTCTCCTCTCCAGAAGATATTACAGCTTTTACTTACTCTGAAGAGGAAAACTCCAGAGGCATTTTAAACTATTTTTAGGATTTGGGATATCTCCTCTGTTTTGGTATGTGCCATGTGCAAGCAAAGGGCAGACCAGGATCAGGCCACTATCCCATGTGGATGATGCTTGGAGGGGTCTCACGGTGTCAGTGTCCTGCATCCCTCAGGATATGGGAATGCCTGATGTGCCTGACACATTATCTTGTCTCCAAACTGCTCCTTGATGTCCCATCCCTCCCTCATGTGCCTTGATCACCAAAGATGCTGCAGCTCTGCCAGGACTGTCCTGGGCACCTGGGCATTGTGCAAGAGCTGCTGCAGGGTCTGGGAGCAGCTCTCATGGGACAGCGGTGGCCCAGCCCTCCCTGATTCTTGTAGAGATGTTTGTTTACACTCAGATGCTGGAAATACAAAACAGTTTTAGCTACCAAAAAAATCTACAAGAGTCTGCTCTGCTGTTCATGGCATGGAGGAATTTTTAAGACCTTGCTTCCACAAAACACTTCTCAGAGATTTTGTTACTTGAATCTGGGAGAGTAGCACAAGAAAGACAGTAGCGCCATCATCTTCTTTTCTAGTACATGTTGGGTTAATAAGAAAATTAAAGCTCAAGTAAATATTCACCAGAAAGTAATTTCAGTCTGTCATGAAAATAATCTACATTTTAAAGTTATCTAAAGTGAGCTGTATTAGCCTCCAGCAGCTCAGAATCCATTATGAATTATTGAATAAGTAATCTTTTTTTTAATAGTTATTGACATAATAAATATATTTGCTTGAAAACATCCGGAGTTGCATAGGCATAGAAGTATTTATGAGCCTGTGCTCTTTACAGCACTGTTTTACAGGGTGCTGTCAGCTGTGGAGGGGAAACAGGAGGACGAAGATTTCACCTCTGATGCTCTTGTTAGGAGATACAGTGCTACAGTCAGACCCATCTCTGCAGACCCTCATCTTCATGGACCCCTAAATAAATAAAAATACCTAGGTGAAAATGGTGTGACTTGATTTACTATTTTTTTTCTTTGATGGTTAATACTTTAGTGACTAACAAAGAGACTGTAGTCCTGCAATACTGCTAGAGTAACACAGAACAGCTTAATTAACATTAATTTAGTAACAGAGAGAGCTTAAATTAGCATTAATTTGGTAACAGAGGGCAGGCTTTAAATTGCCACCAGATCATCTCTGGAGGAAATGAAAAATATATAGATTTTCAGGCCCAAATGCACTGTCAAAGTGATGGGAGATCTATCAAGCGGAGTTGAAAATCTTTGCATGCAGCACCTGGGGAGGACAGTGCCTGCAGTCACATCAGAAGCTGCCACTGCCAAAGACACTTTGCCAAGGGTTGGGTGGGACCTGCTGTGCCACAGAACACAGAATCTTCCCCACTGAGGAAGATCTGCTGAAATGACACTGAGATGCAAAGTAAAAGGAACTGCGTTGGGAGTTGTGGTGTGCCAGAGCATGCCTACATGCCATGGGAGGTGCACCCAGTCCTACCAGGGATGCCATGGCTGAACCCTGTCCTGGAACCTCATGGCTGCTCAGGCACTCCTGGGCCCAAACACTGGCATCTTCTGGGACACCACAGGGTGTAAAGTACTTGCGGGAAAAATCTCCTTCTGCAGTAAAAGCTGCGTTATATTTTTTGTCTGTCTCCTTTAGGCGGCAAATGTATCATCAGTGGCTCTTAAATTTCCCGAGGTAAAATAATTAGCAATTACTAGCCATGAAATCACGGAAGTGCTTGCTCTTCTGAAGAAAAAAACCCAAAAAACAGAAAAACCAGCAGCAGATTTTAAATAGTGCTTATCCCAGGAATGCAAGGTCAGACAAAGATTTAGCTTATTTTTTTTCAATTTAAGTCCGGTGGAACATCATGTCAAACCTTAGACACTCACAACAAATCAGTCTTTATTCAAATGTGAAAATATAGGCATAAATTGCTTGCTGCTTAGCTCTCAAAACAATGTCACGTTACAAGAAATGTGATATTTTGAAGAGAAACAGGAAAAAATTTATCAAAGTTTTTGTTATTATTGCATTATCCTCCCGCTTGATCTACTAGTTATAGATACTTGGTGTCTGCTTAAGTGCTTTCCATTCTTCCCATAAGCAAATTCTGGCTGAAGACTATATATCATTTTACTCTTGATCACTGCTAGTCTCAGTACCTCATTACAGCAGACCACTTTTTGAAACTGAGCTATAGCCCAGATAAATGATTGTATAAAGTTTTAAATAAACATACAACATTTATGTTATGTTGTTTCTCAGGGATGATTTATAGTAATTTTCTCCATCCAGTCCTGAGCTCTGGACATAAAAGACACTGAGCTCTCTGCTGTTTATCCAAGCTAAATCCTCTGTTTGTTCTGCATAAGCGTTCTTCGTTCTATAATATATTGCAGGCTTTAGCTTCAGGTTTATTCCCTCTGGGATGGTGGAATTAGATACATTAACTGACAAAGATAAGGTAGGGACATTGTAGCTTAATAGCCATTAAAATAGATACTGTGATAATAAAAATGGAGTTAGAAAAGGGACTCACGGTTGTGATATTTTAAAAATATGTTGATAAGACTTACATGAATAAATGCAGGATTTGAGAAATCTCTGTAAGGAAACCCCCAAATGATGGTTGGATTTGGTTTAGTTGTGTGGGTTTGTTTTTTTGTTTTGTTTTGTTTTGTTTTTGGGAGTTTTTTTTGGGCGGTTTTTGTTTGTATGTTTTTTTCTTCATAAGAAGAGAATTAGAAATAAAGGATATTGTGAAGCACATTAAATGTTACCTCTTGTGTCCCCAAAGAGAATTTTGTTTCTTACCAAAATGACTTTATGTAATCTGGCTGCCGAGCCATTTAAGTACTGCTCTGCACTACAGCAGAAAACCAAGAAAGCACCATGAGATAAAGCATGTTTCTCTGCCTTAAAAAAAAACCTGCAACAAACCTGTGTGGATTCTTTTTACTATGTTCCTTCTTTAATCAGCATATTTAGACACACACACACACACACACACATATACATATACCTTTGCCCAAACTACATCGGGTAGTCCATTTCCTTCATATTGCTGTTTTTTCATTACAGTCCTTGTTCCTCTGTTAGAAAAGCAGATGACATTAAATGCCTGCTTTCTCATCTTTTGAGCACAGAGCAAATGTTGAGCTAAGCCCATTAAAACTTGCTTTGTATAGTGGTTCAGTATTAATTCTCACATTTTTGTGTAAAAAAAAGTGTTAGCATTTAAGGACCTAATGCCTACGACAGCCGGGAGGATTTTAAGAATTACAGTCTTTAATGTGACATAATCTAAATCATCTCTTAATACAGTATAAAAGTTAGCTAAGGTTTTAAAAGCCCTAGATGGACTTTCATTTTTTTCTAAGTCAGGATTAACTGGTGTATAAGTAACAGACTAGGTGCTTTCACTGCCAAAAACTATCTAACCTAAAGTTT
Organism: Bombycilla garrulus; assembly: GCA_013400315.1. Lineage (NCBI taxonomy): Eukaryota > Metazoa > Chordata > Aves > Passeriformes > Bombycillidae > Bombycilla > Bombycilla garrulus. The sequence continues at coordinate 49,593 of VXBU01011612.1, forward strand.
GAATCTGGCAGTACAAACAACAGCCCTGCCTGTAATCATGCAAGCTTGTTTTTTTGTGGTACACAAGTTAGTATGCTGTTTGTGCTCTGTAAAAAATTGCATTCTATAAAGCATGAAATGCCTTTTTAATCTGAAACTCGAGTGGAAAAACAAGCAGCAATAAATTAAACACTTGAGCAGGCTTTTCTCTCTTTGTTGTTGTTGTTGTTTTATTCTATGAGCACTTATTTTAGCTATGATATTCTACTTTTAGAGTGGTGAGACACTTCCAGGAATGATGGTGCAGATGACCTGAATGACTTACTCAATGACCATTAAAGGAAGGGCAAAAAAAACTCATGAAAACCCTCAAATTTTTGTAAAAGATTGCTTGAATAAGCATAAAAATTATCTTTAAAAAGCAAACAAACTTATTTTATGTATGTACTGTTCTTCAAAAAAATATTTATTTGATCAATGTTGCTTGATCAAATACAATAATACAGTAGAACATAATTCTCTGCATGTGCAATTATCAAACTTTTCTATTACTCACTGTAAAGAAACAGTTCAATTAACTTGTTTGCTAGTGAAATCTGCTATTCTCATTGTCATGTGTACATTTGATAACAGGATAAGGAGATGAAAAAAAAATAAGGTTGTGTGTTAAAGTCCACTCTGCAAAGAAATGGGAATATCTTGCCATACTAGTCAAGGCTAAGGTTTTGTGAGGAGCAGAAAAATTATATTTTCCATGTGATGGTAAGTGCAATGGTGCAAAGTCACCTCCTTGTCCCACTGTGGCCCAATCTGTGGCCCAGTAGCCCCTGACTTTTTGTACTGAGCTTCAGATTGGGATAGAGTTTGTGACCATCTCATGGGCACCGTCACGTTTGGCATGTGAGCAGTGGGCTGTTGGTTTCACAGTTTTTTAAACCAAAAGTTTGGTTTGAGAGTTGGCCTCCCCCCACCTTCAAGATTCATTTCCAGAAGTATTTGTCACATTTGCTAGGATAATAGGGATTTGCTTTTATTAGTATTTCAATACTAATAAGTCATGAAATGATTTTCCTATAAAAGCTTTCACTAAAATCCTTGAAATTACTTATTTATTCAATAAATGGGATATGACAAAAAATGTTTGACCTTTTCTTTTTCAAACAGCTGTAACAACCAAGCATTAATTAGCTATTCATCAAAGCATCAGTATTATGAGGAATCACCTTCATCTTACCAAGAGAGCAACAAGAATAAAAATAGCAGTAAAAAAATCCTGGTTTGGGCAGACCCAAAACTTCAGGTATTTTGTCCTTTTTCCTGCCCTCAACAAATCATTTTATTTAATTAATACCTTAAAGAGATTAACCTAGCCTTTCATGGAAGGTTGAAGCCTTAGACATCCTTAACTTCCCCAGAAATTAGTTATACAGAAGGACTGAAGTAATTTATGATTTTTTCTAAAGGTTTAAGGTGAACTGGTAATTAGCTAGAAGAATGAAAGAATATACTGGTTTATCTACTATGAAAGAGCAAAGTAAATAGCTTGTACTCATTTGCATCTCAGCAGAAGTCAGCATCCACCCCTTTAAGGGCATTAAGACAGCTGCAAACTACACAAATAGCTGGAGTCTAAAGCAGTTTGGGAACCACTTACACAGAAAAGCTTTTCCCACATTATTCTCATTTTGCTGATAGGAAGTGAAAGCCTAGAGACCTGTTCAGGATCACTCAACACCCCTATAAGCAAGATGGGCAGAGAAACCACAGACCCAATGTCCAACCCTCAGCCTACCAGTGGGATCACCTTCATGAGCAACTCGGGAGAGATTCTGCTGTGCTGCACAAAGTACTGCAACAAAAGCTATTGGTCAGGATGGCAAAGCATTGTTAGCCCCTCACACAGTGTTTGAGAGGGAATGGTTTTTAAGATGCCCTCCTGCTAAGCCCACCTATTTCTAATTAGGCAGTTACAAGCCTTCTGCATTGATAATATAAGTAAACTAAATGGGTACAGTAGCATAAATATCTGTGTCCTCAGGTAAAAATTTAGGACCATTTNCCATGTGTTCTGCAAGATGTATCACGATGGGAGAGGATGTAAAATTCACTTTAGAGATACATAATCATGTTGCTGAGGTGTGCAACCTTTTCCACAAACAGCAGTGCCCTCTTACTGAGATTCCCACCAATTCCCTAGAGTACTGTTGTGTTCTTCCTTCTATGTTTGTTTGTTTTTTTGCCTTTTACTTTGGATTATTATAAACTCCATTTATTCAGTCCAATTTTTTTATCAGAGTGTCAGGATAAATGAGTAAGTTACAGTATTTAAATATTTGCATCCACATTCAGGAAAACTGCAGTAAAAACCACTCTTGCTATGGAAACATCAAAAATGTTATCTAGGCCAAATATACCCATACACCTGGCCTGAAGGGCTCCTGGAGCAGCAGGTGGACTCTGTGGTTTACACTTCGTACACACTGGTATTCATGAGAGCATACCCACAGTGCTGGCTCTAACAAACTACTAAACTGTGTTATTCATCTGGAGGAGAAGCATCATGTCCACTGCTTATCTGACATGAATGGGACACAACTTTGGCTGTGTTCACATTTAATCATAAAGCAAATAGCAGGACATGGTGCTTTCCAGTCCTGACCTGGAAGACCTATTGTATTACAGTATTAATCTCATTGTTAAAAATAGCCTTTTCAGGCAAACATACTGATGGTCTGGTGTCTGTACAACACACATCTCTGAACATGAGATAAACAAAATTATTTTCTGTACCTCCAGTTCAGAAAACCAAACCAAAAAACACCCTCACTTATGTTATTGAGCAAATACAAAAATGTTGGAGATCTACCATTACCTTTTCAACTTAAATTTTACCGAAAAAAAAAAAAAGTATTAGCTTGATTGCCTGCTCCTCAAACCCTGGTGATTTAATCTTGCTGCTCTATTTGCATTTGCCTTTGTAAACACCATTTATGATATTCATAGTACATAATAATTTTCAAATTTTAACAGCTTTTGTTAGAGTACACTTAAAGCTATGAGCAATGAAAGCAACTGCTGAAAGAGTATTAGGCTGTGGACTGTTCTCCTAGACTCCATCTGCCCCAGTAAACCCACTCTAAATTTTGATGCCATGTTATTTTGTTAATGCAGTTACATCTCAGTAACTGCATTAAAACCTTTTTCTCAAACACAAAGTGACACTACACTTCCATAACCATCTACTCGCTACATATGCTGTTAGAACAAAACTTTTTGTAGTAATACATAAATTGTTTAAAATGCTGTCAAACTATTACAAAGTTTTTCGCTTGGAAAAACAGAGTACTGGACTACAAAGCAAGGGACATCACTTTTCCAGCAGTATTATTAATGGGGACTATTTTAGTCTTCAGTGACGGGGAACAACAGGCTGTAGCATTTTTTTGAGTTCAGAATAGAAAATAACCATACTTTCAGGAATTCAATTACTCTGCATTAAAGCTGCCATGGGGTTACTGTACATTTATACATCAGAAAGTCAGTAAATTATTTTTCTATAAATTAGTCTCTCAAAGATCATTTTTTTCCCCCTTCTGTTCTGAATGCCAAACTCCTGACTATTTCTCCACTACAGGGACTTCATATCTGGATAGCCGACATCTGTAAAAACATTTCTAATGAAAACACTACTAATACAACCCCCTGGAGAAACAAATGAAATGAGATCTAAGTACTCAGCCGCCTTTCTACAGCTCTGTCTTTAACAATGGTGAGGCTAGTGCTTCCCATCCAAGCCTTGACACAGGTCACGATCATTTAGGCACAGTAGCAGCAAAATAAGTAATTGTGTAAATATGTAATAACTGGTAAAAATACTCCAGTAGCACTTAGAAGATATGATAAAGGACTTCTGTTTTTAGCCGTGCATTAAGGTTTATCTCGGTGGATGGAAGGGAGAAGCATTTAAACTGCAATGAAGGAGAACTGCAGATTGAATACTTGAAAGCTCAGTGCCAGATATAACAGTGCTTCTTTTCCACAACAGCAGTTTAGAAAGTGTATTAGTGTTAAAAAGTTTTGGATCACTACTGAAATATTATAGAAACAGCAGTTAGAGATTCACTCCAAAATAAAAAAAAATATTATAAAGATCAGTAATGTAACTATATACTTAAATAATTCAGATTCAAAGCAAAACTACATGATGTTATTTCTGAAATAGTTGGTCATATTTTTTTCACAGATATAAGCATTCCTTTGCTTTAATATGTAAATAAGAATTTGGACACTTTTTTCTGTTCAACAGTCTAACAATTGTCAGGGGAAAAAGGCCTGACAATTTCTCAAATCTTAGCAAATGCTCTGTATCAACCAAACACTACATCCAGGTTTCCTGCCCTGTATTTAAACCTGTAGTAAGTAATTCGAGGCAATTTGAGCAAGTCCTCACCACTGGAAGAAAAATTAACACATAAAGACACGGGGGTGAGGAGGGGAAATCCTCTGCCTGAAGATCATAATGAAGAAACAACAGTGTCTCTAAGTGCCCTAATTTCAAAGTGGACTCATGTTTTCGCTAGACTAGACTGTGTAAGTACAGGCTATAATCAAAGTTTCCTTATTCAAAGTGAACTGGAGGTTCTGAGCCCAAATTCTAAGGCAGATGAAGCTGGAACTAATTTGATACGAAACTGACACCCCCACCATCCAGGTTCACAGAAACATATTGGCAAGAGTACTTGATTTGAAATAATTCCATCAGCTTCCCTAATGAAACCTGGGGGCAAAAAAATCAATAGCACTTTGCCAGATTTCCAGGAGGGTCTAGCAGTTGCTCCTCTTCCCACCACGTTTTCTCCAGCCTATGGAACCAGGACTGAACCTGAAAACACAGGTCTAACTTCCAGCAGCCTTTTTATGCTGGGTAAATTAAAATGGGCTTCTTATCCCATGCATCTGTTTGAAATGACATTTCTTGTGCAATGAGGAGAGATTAAGATAAAAATTCTGAGACATTTCTGATTAACAAATGGTATTTGGTCTTTCCACTGAGTAACTCCAAGCTCTAAAACAGCTTTGAGATAATAAAGACGCAAATGGAACCCAACATAAAAATTTTCCTTGAAAGACAATAATATTGAGCTCATGTCTGCTATACATATCTACTACAAACATATTTGGTTCTGGACTACCTCAGACTAGAGCAGAGACAAGCTGTGCTGGAAAAAATGAAATTAAAAGATACAGCTTAGATTACCATTAATTTCCTCATTCTAATACAAACAATGAGCACTAAGAGTAATGATTATAAAACAAAACAAATATTCTATGTCAGTTGTTTTAATAATCACAAAAGTTATGCTTTGCACCTTGTAAGCTGTGATCTTTCAAAAGGCTAAATGGACCCAAATAGCTTAAATTATGAAGTTTATAGATGTTTTTAAAAAACAAGCATTTTATATTTGATTTTACTCAGTACTTTGATTTGCAAGAAAGAAAACTCAAGTTTCTTTTTAAAACATACAGCAACATGATTGTAATTTTTTACATGCCACAGAAGAGACTCAATTAAAAAAATTAATTATTAAAACAACCAAAAAGTGAGATTAACTTTGATTAACAATTTCATTATTTCATAGATTCAAGCACTAAAGACTCTCCTATGACTGGGAATAGTAAACACAATTATTTGCTAAAATACAAAGTTAAAAAATAAATGCAAAGTCCTTAATATTAACTTGAAAACTGAATTTTATTTCATAAAGTAATACATCTGAAAAGTCATAAAATACCAGTTCAAAAACCAACCAGTTATGAAAATTTGGTCAACACTGTCTTTTGCAATATTTAAGTCTCAGGCACCCTCCAGTGTCTAAAAAAGAAACTACACAAGTGAGCAAGCATTTGAAGAAAAAAAGCCATGAACAAGTTTTCCTGTCAAGATAGAAGCTCCCTGCATCATTTATAATAACTGCATATAATGCTGCATGAGTGATATGACACAGCATAACGTAAAAAGTATTGTAACTGCATTTCATGGATTTCTAAGCGGATTTAGGAGGGTGGTATTTTCTTTGCTAGTGGAGAGGGATCTCTAAGCACACTACTTAGAAAAATACATTTACAAAAGCATTTCTTACACAGTATGGTATTGATAAGTATTCAAGTACTCCTCAGGCAATATGATCTCAATGTTTATGCGGCCTGTTTATAACTTTTCTAAGGCATCTAAATGAACAGTTTATTTAGCAGGACCTACACTCATGGTAAGGAGGAGGATAAAATGTATGGAGAGGTAAAGCCAGATACAAATACCCCATCTCCCATTTTATGCTTAATACCACACAAAACAGGAAGGTTGCAGGCATACAAGCCATGAAAGCTCACTGATTTTATGCAAAAAACCCAAACAACTATTTTTTCCATTGGTATCTTTGTTCATTCTAAAAGCAATAAATCCTAACATGATTTTTGTACTTGACATTCAAATGGAAACACTTCTGAGTACTGGACAGACAAGAATGGCTATTGAATGGACAGTGTTGTAAGATAATGTTATCAGGTAAATCCACACAAACTTAAGAGAAATGGAATGAAAGCTAGAAACCAAAAGTTTTTCCAATTGTGATTATGCACAAACTAACATTAATTCTGGATTTCTCCCTTGCACACTGTGCCTACTTTTACAATCAAACAAAACTATACATACAATTTGAGTGGTAATGAGATAACATGTTTTGAAATACATGTCAAGTAACTTGGAAGTGATTACATCCTGATTAAAGAAAATGCCTTGACTTAGAAAAGCTCTTGGTTTATGTTTGTGTTCAAAATTATGGCTTCAAATAGCTTTCCTCCATCAGGGATTGATACAAGAATGCAGGTATACTCCCGAATAAGGTCTTCACCCTCCTAGGTATACCCTTACCAGGACATGTGCAAAACTGCTAGGGCAACCCTGTACAATCAGGTCAGTTAATAACTCATTTGGCTTCAGTTTCATAATGGTTGATTTTTCCCCCCTCACACTCAAAACCTGGTCACTTACTTACTACATAACTTAGTTATGTTAGCTGCAGTCAGAGAAGCAAAAATTTATTTGCCGTTTAGTAAAAAAACTAACATTGGGTCAATGCCTTAGTTCAGATCAGAATTAAGAGTTTTGTCAGAGAAAACAGCTGATGTCATTTTGCCCTAGGATAGCTGAAGACATATTTTTAAAAATTGATTGAAATGATAACAATATTGACTGAAAACATCTTAGAATCAATATTATAAATATTACAAATAAACTTAGTCAGGGTGACGTAAAAAGAGGCAGGAAACATTTCAGAAGAAGGTACACAAGATAAATATATTTACACACACACAGAGCTATATACATATACATATGAGTATAAAAACATTTAAAACTAGTCATTGCCCCCATAAAACTTACAACTATACTTAACTTGACATGTTGCAAATATTTACATTGACTTCAAAGAGAGCTGACCATAATGTGCAAAACAAAGAAAGCATGATGTTACATATTTCACAAAGTACAATAACTTATCAAAGTCACTCTATTCAGATTTTGGCTCTTTCTAAAAACTTTTTGCATGCTTTTAAACGGTGATGTTCCTTTTTGCAATAGCTTCTCTAATTTGACGATCAAGTTCACTTACAATATGGTCTTCATGATTATAGACTCCTGTTCTCAACAGGGTATCCCTCTCTTCTATCAGACGAGACAGGTAATCATCTGTATTCTCATTTAGTTTTCTACAATGAAGACTATCCCCTCTACCAGCAGAATTATCTCTAGCCTCCTGCAATTTCTTTCTCTCTTCTTGTTGTTTTAGCCTGATATCAATAAAATAGAAAGAATATTAATCTCCACTTTGATGATTGATCTTTGTATTAGGTCTTTAGTTTATCTATTGAACGACGAAGTAAAATAAAAAAATCTGTAAAAGGTAAAAAATTATTCTGTCTCTGGGGAAAACAACTACAGCTAGAAGAAATACTAATACAATACTTAAATATTAACAAAACCTTTTCTATATGCATATGTAACTATGATACTCGTTATCAAGGCTTCTGCTTGATAATGTAAACTGCACTCAAATTAAAAGGGTCCAACAAACAATCAGTGCAGACAGCTTTTGGAGGACAACATTAGATAAATTTAAATTTTTTATGTACTCAAGAATAAAATGTGCCTTGTTCTTTTCTTAACACAGCTATGCTTAGAACTGAAGGTTTAAAATAGAAAAAAAGCTTGGTGCTATGCATCTATGATCTTAGCAAAAAATAAACCAGGTAGAGTTAAACATGGATTTTTCTATACTGCTGTACTGTTGCATTTTACAAGTGTGCAATCCTTACCTAAGGGAACATTAAAACTGTGTTCTTTCACTGAACTGACAGCCAATCATAATCTTGATTTAATTGAATCTTCTCCTGTTTTGAGACTGACAGCAAGAAAAAAGAAGGAAGGGAGACAGTCGGGGAGGAATCTTATAAATATTTTTTTATACCTGTTAAGTTCATTTCTGATATCCTCCAGCTCTTGTCGGTCTGTTTTGCCCAGCTCTTTTTCTTCCGCTGCCAAATAGCGCAACCTCATATGCTCAAGCTCTTGTTGCTGCTTTTTAAGGTGAGCCATTGCATTTTCTTGTTCACGCTGTGTGGGAAAGGGTGAAGATGTAACTCAGTTGACTACATGATTACATGTAAAAGTGCTAATTATAGCGACAGCAGAAATTTAGGAATGAAGTCATGATAATTACATCTCCAGGAGTATTAGAAATGTAGGAGTTAAGAGAATGTCTCAGCTAGTGATGTCTGTAATGCAGTAAGACCAGTGACTGTCACCATCACAGTAAACCTCTCCAGGCTGGATCAAATGCAGCCCAATTACAGATATCTTCCCATTAACAAAATAGCAGCATTTATTAACAAATCCTCTTACTAACTCTGGCTTAAGTTGGTAGACATAAAACTTACACTTCTGGAACTGCTCAGGCTACTGAGATTTATTCCTTCACTATACGGTATATGAAATAATTTTTTTTTTAGAAAATAAAAGCTAAATAGCTGCAGGAAACTTCCATCATCAGTCCCATAGTGCCTAGCACCAAAGCTTCAAGAATTGCTTTTTGAAATGACAACTTGTGGTTAAAAAATAAGCCTTGGAAACAGAATTCTGGCAAGGGGTCCTTTTGCATTTCTATAGCACAATGTAAAATTTTAGACAACTTACTTTGTGGATTTAATGAAATCAGTTTATACATTCTAAAAGTTTGCTTGGCTCTAATATTTTAAGCTCTATACAGATACTAAAAAAACCTAAGGTTTTAATCCACTACCACTTCATGACATTGAAGTAGTTTAGTAAACATGGTCCTCTTTCCACTTGTTTTCCTCCCAGTCATTTTCCATTTGACCTTATGCTCTAACTGAATACCGTCACTCTTACACCCAGAATGAGACAGAAGACCTCAGGTAGTAAAAAAACAAACAGGCGGTTACACAATCTGTAGTGTTTGATTATTAACACAATGAGTACTATGTTTATTATGTGTGTTTTAAAAAAAAGGTAATTTTTTGTTTGATATGTGTAAGCATATTATTTATAAAGTCATTTTTATAATATTTGAAAGACTTTAATCAGGTTGTTTCCTGAATTCCAGCTGCCAGCATTTTAAACACTCCCTTTTGATGGCCAATAATTAAAGAAGAGAATCTGAATTTCAGAAAGAATTGGTATTAAAAAAACACTTTAACTGTTAATGTGAACAGGCAATGCAATAGAAAAGTACTCAACAAGAAATCAACCCTAAAGACTCTAAAAACTTTGTTTCTATACTAAATTCAATATACCAGCCAGCCAAATTAAATGCTAGAACTTCAGTGAGACAGGTTATAAATCTTGAAGAACATCTTGCTAAAGAGATATATACTAACAAAAAAAACCCCAGAAGCAGGAATTCTGCCAAAGAGTCTGCAGCTGACAGATGACTGAAGCGTAAAAAAAGCACTTGGTGAAGATAATGCCATAGTCCTTCCTTCCCCATCAAGAATTCATTGCAGGACATTCCCATGTGAGAGAAACCCTTTTTAATGTGGGAAAAGAGTTGAAGAATACTGTAATAAAATATATTCTGCTTTAGCCTGAGAATAATCTGCAAATAAATACATTAGTAAATATTAAAACAAGTTACTACAGACTGCTGATATTTAGAATTTTCAAGAATAAGGAAATTCAAACAAAAAGTTGTAACACTGACTGGAGGTTAGTCTTAATCCATTACCAAAACCAGTGCTGACATCACAGGAATAACTATTTTCCTCTTTTTTTATTTTATTCTTTCTTTAAACAGCAACCTTAGAAATACCCAGAAAATACCAGCAGAACTTAACTTTCATAGTAGCTGAACTGGTTGAAATCATAACCAAACCCAAACCTAACAGGGTGTATGGGTACACCAGGAAGAATGAATCTAGCTTTTATAGAAAAGTCAATCTTCCCTGTAGTCTTAAAAAAGACCCAACCAAACATCACACTAAAGAAACTTCTTACCAAACACACAACTAAGCGGTCACAGTGAAAAGTACACTCAGCTGACTCAGGTTTAGGACACCAGAGAAAGCACAGCAACTGATCCTCTCCACAGGAGCAAGAAGAAAACAGTGACATTCTGCAAGAATCTACTGTTTAACATATCCATTAATGAAGAAATCACTATGGAAGTTAGCACTGTAATTCAGTGCAGAAAAACTGTATCTATAAAGAGAGGAATATTATGGAGAAAAAAAAAAGAAAAGCAAACAGTTTGAAAAGGAAACAGATAAATACAGAATACATTCACTTATGCCCATTAAAGAGGATGGCCTAAATGCAACTGCTGGCTCACGATGTACTTAACTGACTGACTGAGGGCTGCTGGAGGCTATTCAAAGATATCCAAGCTGCTTTTAGATTTTCTGCGTCTACTGCCAGCATCTGTATGGCCCAGACTGATATTTCACATCAGTTCACCACCCAACGAAAAGCATGGCTGAAACTCAAAACCAGGTATATTCCAACTAGAGACATGAGTCAAGTTATTAAAGGACTGGAAATTATTCACTTAAGCAATATACTTGAGCATGTGAGGAGCTTCTTGATCACAGAAAGTTTTGAATTAAGATAGACATTTTTGCTTAAAAAAATACTACAGATAAAATACTACTATTGAAGTATTTGAAAGAAGAGGCAGAGAGTAGGTTTTGTTAGGTTTTTCACCCTACAGTCTCAGCAAATATCACAATGATATTCTCTGGTTCCCAAATATTTAGATAGGCAACAGTACCCAGACAGCAAAGCCATTTATCAAGTACGAAACAGGCTACCAAAGAAGAATGGAATAAATGGGCTATGAGGAAGACTGGAATTATCATAACTATTTCGGTAGTTGGAATAATTGAATTGTTCATTTTGCTATAAATGCAGGTAGTAAGAAAAAACACTGAGCATGCTCGTCTTAACCAGATTGCTACAAAACCAGCTCAGCAGAACAAATACATATATTGACAGTCAATCTGATTACCTAAANTTGAGGCCAAAGTGCAGATTAATTTAAGCTACTGAAAGTCAAGAATTTTAGAGGTGGGCCATGCTATGGTCCTGAATATCAAAATTTAAGCACAATAATATTAAATTAAAAAATAAAAATCAACATTTGCTGAAGCAAGACTTTCCTGCCATTCAGTTCATGACAGTCCAGCTTGGAAAACAGACACTAAAACAAGTGAGAAGGGACTCTNTAAGACTTTGAGTACATTAAATCTCCATTGTGAAGTCCTATTTAGTCTCAGGGAAGGAGGTGTTGAGCTGTACATGTAGGAAAATAAAAAAATTCCTAGTTATCTGTCTTTACACATAAAGAATCCAGTAATTCAGTCTGGTGATCAGCTACTTCTCCTGATTAGACAACAAGCAGAAGAAACTTAACACAGGTATTACTGAAGCAGATACAATACACTCTGATATCCAAGTTGTTGTTTTGAAATCAATTTGTCTGTTTCATCCTGGCTTTCCTGTTGACATTATCTAACAGCAGTAAGAGTTTTGAAGGACTTACAATAAACTACATAAGAATTTAAAAGAATTCAATTTTCAATAATTTACAAGAAACTGACTCATCTGTAGGAAAACCATCTTGTTACTGCGGTGGATGAGACTGACATTTTCCTCTTAGGTGATGCCAAAAATTTAAGACTTTTACACAAGAGAGGACTTTTAATTGCCATTGTCTCTTTTATCAGCCTTCCAACTTATGCTGATTTGTAATATGATTAGTTTCAGTCCAATACATTTTTTTGCAGAACATGAGATAAGGATTAATTTTAGGAAACTCCTTGTTCTGCAATTCAGTTTATTCATGCTCTCGTCATCCCACTTTAAACTAGGGGTACTGTCATGGGAAGCCAAGGTATTAATCTTAAGTCTGTCAAATTTGTCCATCTCAATAATTCTAAGAAAGGATTAATTTTGAAGGTACATTGTGCAAAAACTGACCAAAAACTAAATACTGCAAGACTAATGCAAGACAGAGTAGCACTTGTTACTAGGACAGGAATACTTTCACATAAACACAAATCACCCCATAGCTGTGACTACACTGAGTAGAAGCCTCCTAATCCAGTCCTTCAGTTTGTCAAGTATAATACTCAGAACACTTTCAAAATTTTCCCTCATAGATCTTTCTCCTGCATTGCAGAAGAGAAGCATAACTGCACGCTGGCCAGAAGCAGCATGTGGAACCACAGGCTTCATGACATGCTGATGTGTTATTTTTTGAGGCAAGGAAGTTCAATGATCCATACATTTCTGCTGTCCAACAACATGCTCACAACAGCAATCTGAGAGCAAAAAAGGCTCTTTAGACTAGCTCAAAGAAGAGATATATCTTAGAAGAAGTATATATACTTAAGGATAATAGAACAATGTCTGAAGCTCAATCAGACCAGAAAGAGGACACTACTACTCCCAAATACTTTCATATTGATCAGATCTTATTTAATAGATTGGTCCTTTATGCCCTCACTGAACCAGTTCATTTAAGAACTGAAACTTTTTAAGAAATATCTTTAATGACTTTTACTTAAACCAAGAAAAAGACAGAGAATGATGAAGAAGCCAAGGAGAAACGAAGGTAAAGCAAGGTTTTTCTGCAGAATCCTTTGTTCAGTTCCTGTTCTTTTTGATATTTTGCTCTGGAGAAAAATTCTATCAAAAAAACCCACAAAACCAACACAAAACCAGTGTCACGAGTGAGCATACTTTTGCTATGGATAATAGTCCTAGATTTGCAGGGAAGTAAGATTAAATATAGTGTGTACTAAATTCTTGTTTTCTCAATAGAGGAAAGAAACACCTTTATCAGTACATTTTGTCTCCAAGCTAATGTTGGCTAGGAATTCCTTTCAGATAAATGTGATTTGATATTTAATTTGATTACTAAAATAATTGTGATGTAAACATGTGAAATATTTGGCACTTACTTATATGGGGTGTTGAGGCCAAAGTGCAGATTAATTTAAGCTACTG